>CM062503.1:50259498-50396998 GCA_031479575.1 Coregonus ussuriensis | reverse complement strand
TGGGTTGGATACTGTCCCTCTGCCTGAACTAGTTTGCTGGGTTGGATACTGTCCCTCTGATGACTGAACTAGTTTGCTGGGCTGGATACTGTCCCTCTGATGACTGAACTAGTTTGCTGGGTTGGACACTGTCCCTCTGACTGAACTAGTTTGCTGGGTTGGATACTGTCCCTCTGATGACTGAACTAGTTTGCTGGGTTGGATACTGTCCCTCTGACTGAACTAGTTTGCTGGGTTGGATACTGTCCCTCTGATGACTGAACTAGTTTGCTGGGTTGGATACTGTCCCTCTGATGACTGAACTAGTTTGCTGGGTTGGATACTGTCCCTCTGACTGAACTAGTTTGCTGGGTTGGATACTGTCCCTCTGATGACTGAACTAGTTTGCTGGGTTGGACACTGTCCCTCTGACTGAACTAGTTTGCTGGGTTGGATACTGTCCCTCTGATGACTGAACTAGTTTGCTGGGTTGGATACTGTCCCTCTGCCTGAACTAGTTTGCTGGGTTGGATACTGTCCCTCTGATGACTGAACTAGTTTGCTGGGTTGGATACTGTCCCTCTGATGACTGAACTAGTTTGCTGGGTTGGACACTGTCCCTCTGATGACTGAACTAGTTTGCTGGGTTGGATACTGTCCCTCTGATGACTGAACTAGTTTGCTGGGTTGGATACTGTCCCTCTGACTGAACTAGTTTGCTGGGTTGGATACTGTCCCTCTGATGACTGAACTAGTTTGCTGGGTTGGATACTGTCCCTCTGATGACTGAACTAGTTTGCTGGGTTGGATACTGTCCCTCTGATGACTGAACTAGTTTGCTGGGTTGGATACTGTCCCTCTGCCTGAACTAGTTTGCTGGGTTGGATACTGTCCCTCTGACTGAACTAGTTTGCTGGGTTGGATACTGTCCCTCTGATGACTGAACTAGTTTGCTGGGTTGGACACTGTCCCTCTGTCTGAACTAGTTTGCTGGGTTGGATACTGTCCCTCTGATGACTGAACTAGTTTGCTGGGTTGGATACTGTCCCTCTGACTGAACTAGTTTGCTGGGTTGGATACTGTCCCTCTGATGACTGAACTAGTTTGCTGGGTTGGATACTGTCCCTCTGATGACTGAACTAGTTTGCTGGGTTGGATACTGTCCCTCTGACTGAACTAGTTTGCTGGGTTGGATACTGTCCCTCTGATGACTGAACTAGTTTGCTGGGTTGGACACTGTCCCTCTGACTGAACTAGTTTGCTGGGTTGGATACTGTCCCTCTGATGACTGAACTAGTTTGCTGGGTTGGATACTGTCCCTCTGCCTGAACTAGTTTGCTGGGTTGGATACTGTCCCTCTGATGACTGAACTAGTTTGCTGGGTTGGATACTGTCCCTCTGATGACTGAACTAGTTTGCTGGGTTGGACACTGTCCCTCTGATGACTGAACTAGTTTGCTGGGTTGGATACTGTCCCTCTGACTGAACTAGTTTGCTGGGTTGGATACTGTCCCTCTGATGACTGAACTAGTTTGCTGGGTTGGATACTGTCCCTCTGACTGAACTAGTTTGCTGGGTTGGATACTGTCCCTCTGCCTGAACTAGTTTGCTGGGTTGGATACTGTCCCCTCTGATGACTGAACTAGTTTGCTGGGTTGGATACTGTCCCTCTGACTGAACTAGTTTGCTGGGTTGGGATACTGTCCCTCTGATGGACTGAACTAGTTTGCTGGGTTGGATACTGTCCCTCTGACCTGAACTAGTTTGCTGGGTTGGATACTGTCCCTCTGATGACTTAACTAGTTTGCTGGGTTGGATACTGTCCCTCTGATGACTGAACTAGTTTTGCTGGGTTGGATACTGTCCCTCTGATTGACTGAACTAGTTTGCTGGGTTGGATACTGTCCCTCTGATGACTGAACTAGTTTGCTGGGTTGGATACTGTCCCTCTGATGACTGAACTAGTTTGCTGGGTTGGATACTGTCCCTCTGATGACTGAACTAGTTTTTGCTGGGTTGGAATACTGTCCCTCTGATGACTGAACTAGTTTGCTGGGTTTTTTGGATACTGTCCCTCTGATGACTGAACTAGTTTGCTGGGTTGGATACTGTCCCTC
Organism: Coregonus ussuriensis; assembly: GCA_031479575.1. Classification (NCBI taxonomy): domain Eukaryota; kingdom Metazoa; phylum Chordata; class Actinopteri; order Salmoniformes; family Salmonidae; genus Coregonus; species Coregonus ussuriensis. The sequence continues at coordinate 50,394,902 of CM062503.1, read as the reverse complement.
TGATGACTGAACTAGTTTGCTGGGTTGGATACTGTCCCTCTGATGACTGAACTAGTTTGCTGGGTTGGATACTGTCCCTCTGATGACTGAACTAGTTTGCTGGGTTGGATACTGTCCCTCTGACTGAACTAGTTTGCTGGGTTGGATACTGTCCCTCTGATGACTGAACTAGTTTGCTGGGTTGGATACTGTCCCTCTGATGACTGAACTAGTTTGCTGGGTTGGATACTGTCCCTCTGATGACTGAACTAGTTTGCTGGGTTGGATACTGCCCCTCTGACTGAACTAGTTTGCTGGGTTGGATACTGTCCCTCTGATGACTGAACTAGTTTGCTGGGTTGGATACTGTCCCTCTGATGACTGAACTAGTTTGCTGGGTTGGATACTGTCCCTCTGATGACTGAACTAGTTTGCTGGGTTGGATACTGTCCCTCTGATGACTGAACTAGTTGCTGGGTTGGATACTGTCCCTCTGATGCCTGAACTAGTTTGCTGGGTTGGATACTGTCCCTCTGATGACTGAACTAGTTTGCTGGGTTGGATACTGTCCCTCTGACTGAACTAGTTGCTGGGTTGGATACTGTCCCTCTGACTGAACTAGTTTGCTGGGTTGGATACTGTCCCTATGATGACTGAACTAGTTTGCTGGGTTGGATACTGTCCCTCTGATGACTGAACTAGTTTGCTGGGTTGGATACTGTCCCTCTGACTGAACTAGTTTGCTGGGTTGGATACTGTCCCCTCTGATGATGAACTAGTTTGCTGGGTTGGATACTGTCCCTCTGACTGAACTAGTTTGCTGGGTTGGATACTGTCCCTCTGACTGAACTAGTTTGCTGGGTTGGATACTGTCCTCTGATGACTGAACTAGTTTGCTGGGTTGGATACTGTCCCTCTGATGCCTGAACTAGTTTTGCTGGGTTGGATACTGTCCCCTCTGCCTGAACTAGTTTGCTGGGTTGGATACTGTCCCTCTGCCTGAACTAGTTTGCTGGGTTGGATACTGTCCCTCTGCCTGAACTAGTTTGCTGGGTTGGATACTGTCCCTCTGACTGAACTAGTTTGCTGGGTTGGATACTGTCCCTCTGATGACTGAACTAGTTTGCTGGGTTGGATACTGTCCCTCTGAGACTGAACTAGTTTGCTGGGTTGGATACTGTCCCTCTGACTGAACTAGTTTGCTGGGTTGGATACTGTCCTCTGCTGCTGAACTAGTTTGCTGGGTTGGATACTGTCCCTCTGACTGAACTAGTTTGCTGGGTTGGATACTGTCCCTCTGATGACTGAACTAGTTTGCTGGGTTGGATACTGTCCCTCTGACTGAACTAGTTTGCTGGGTTGGATACTGTCCCTCTGATGACTGAACTAGTTTGCTGGGTTGGATACTGTCCCTCTGATGACTGAACTAGTTTGCTGGGTTGGATACTGTCCCTCTGATGACTGAACTAGTTTGCTGGGTTGGATACTGTCCCTCTGATGACTGAACTAGTTTGCTGGGTTGGATACTGTCCCTCTGACTGACTGAACTAGTTTGCTGGGTTGGATACTGTCCCTCTGATGACTGAACTAGTTTGCTGGGTTGGATACTGTCCCTCTGATGACTGAACTAGTTTGCTGGGTTGGATACTGTCCCTCTGCCTGAACTAGTTTGCTGGGTTGGATACTGTCCCTCTGCCTGAACTAGTTTGCTGGGTTGGATACTGTCCATCTGATGACTGAACTAGTTTGCTGGGTTGGACACTGTCCCTCTGACTGAACTAGTTTGCTGGGTTGGATACTGTCCCTCTGACTGAACTAGTTTGCCTGGTTGGATACTGTCCCTCTGATGACTGAACTAGTTTGCTGGGTTGGATACTGTCCCTCTGATGACTGAACTAGTTTGCAGGGTTGGATACTGTCCCTCTTGACTGAACTAGTTTGCTGGGTTGGATACTGTCCCCTCTGATGACTGAACTAGTTTGCTGGGTTGGACACTGTCCCTCTGACTGAACTAGTTTGCTGGGTTGGATACTGTCCCTCTGATGGACTGAACTAGTTTGCTCGGGTTGGATACTGTCCCTCTGCCTGGAACTAGTTTGCTGGGTTGGATACTGTCCCTCTGATGACTGAACTAGTTTGCTGGGTTGGATACTGTCCCTCTGATGACTGAACTAGTTTGCTGGGTTGGACACTGTCCCTCTGATGACTGAACTAGTTTGCTGGGTTGGATACTGTCCCTCTGATGACTGAACTAGTTTGCTGGGTTGGATACTGTCCCTCTGACTGAACTAGTTTGCTGGGTTGGATACTGTCCCTCTGATGACTGAACTAGTTTGCTGGGTTGGATACTGTCCCTCTGACTGAACTAGTTTGCTGGGTTGGATACTGTCCCTCTGCCTGAACTAGTTTGCTGGGTTGGATACTGTCCCTCTGATGACTGAACTAGTTTGCTGGGTTGGATACTGTCCCTCTGACTGAACTAGTTTGCTGGGTTGGATACTGTCCCTCTGATGACTGAACTAGTTTGCTGGGTTGGATACTGTCCCTCTGCCTGAACTAGTTTGCTGGGTTGGATACTGTCCCTCTGACTGAACTAGTTTGCTGGGTTGGATACTGTCCCTCTGATGACTGAACTAATTTGCTGGGTTGGATACTGTCCCTCTGACTGAACTAGTTTGCTGGGTTGGATACTGTCCCTCTGATGACTGAACTAGTTTGCTGGGTTGGATACTGTCCCTCTGATGACTGAACTAGTTTGCTGGGTTGGATACTGTCCCTCTGATGACTGAACTAGTTTGCTGGGTTGGATACTGTCCCTCTGATGACTGAAACTAGTTTGCTGGGTTGGATACTGTCCCTCTGATGACTGAACTAGTTTGCTGGGTTGGATACTGTCCCTCTGCCTGAACTAGTTTGCTGGGTTGGATACTGTCCCTCTGACTGAACTAGTTTGCTGGGTTGGATACTGTCCCTCTGATGACTGAACTAGTTTGCTGGGTTGGACACTGTCCCTCTGACTGAACTAGTTTGCTGGGTTGGATACTGTCCCTCTGATGACTGAACTAGTTTGCTGGGTTGGATACTGTCCCTCTGACTGAACTAGTTTGCTGGGTTGGATACTGTCCCTCTGATGACTGAACTAGTTTGCTGGGTTGGATACTGTCCCTCTGATGACTGAACTAGTTTGCTGGGTTGGATACTGTCCCTCTGACTGAACTAGTTTGCTGGGTTGGATACTGTCCCTCTGATGACTGAACTAGTTTGCTGGGTTGGACACTGTCCCTCTGACTGAACTAGTTTGCTGGGTTGGATACTGTCCCTCTGATGACTGAACTAGTTTGCTGGGTTGGATACTGTCCCTTCTGCATGAACTAGTTTGCTGGGTTGGATACTGTCCCTCTGCCTGAACTAGTTTGCTGGGTTGGATACTGTCCCTCTGATGACTGAACTAGTTTGCTGGGTTGGACTACTGTCCCTCTGATGTCTGAATAGTTTGCTGGGTTGGATACTGTCCCTCTGATGACTGAACTAGTTTGCTGGGTTGGATACTGTCCTCTCTGACTGAACTAGTTTGCGGGTTGGATACTGTCCCTCTGATGACTGAACTAGTTTGCTGGGTTGGATACTGTCCCTCTGACTGAACTAGTTTGCTGGGTTGGATACTGTCCCTCTGCCTGAACTAGTTTGCTGGGTTGGATACTGTCCCTCTGATGACTGAACTAGTTTGCTGGGTTGGATACTGTCCCTCTGATGACTGAACTAGTTTGCTGGGTTGGATACTGTCCCTCTGATGACTGAACTAGTTTGCTGGGTTGGATACTGTCCCTCTGACTGAACTAGTTTGCTGGGTTGGATACTGTCCCTCTGACTGAACTAGTTTGCTGGGTTGGATACTGTCCCTCTGATGACTGAACTAATTTGCTGGGTTGGATACTGTCCCTCTGGACTGAACTAGTTGCTGGGTTGGATACTGTCCCTCTGATGACTGAACTAGTTTGCTGGGTTGGATACTGTCCCATCTGATGACTGAAACTAGTTTGCTGGGTTGGATACTGTCCCTCTGACTGAACTAGTTTGCTGGGTGTGGATACTGTCCCCTTGATGACTGAACTAGTTTGCTGGGTTGGTTACTGTCCCACTACTGATCTAGTTTGCTGGGTTGGATACTGTCCTCTGATGACTGAACTAGTTTGCTGGTTGGATACTGTCCCTCTGATGACTGAACTAGTTTGCTGGGTTGGATACTGTCCCCTCTGATGACCTGAAACTAGTTTGCTGGGTTGATACTGTACCTCTGATGACTGAACTAGTTTGCTGGGTTGGATACTGTCCCTCTGATGACTGAACTAGTTTGCTGGGTTGGATACTGTCCCTCTGATGACTGAACTAGTTTGCTGGGTTGGATACTGTCCCTCTGCTGACTGAACTAGTTTGCTGGGTTGGATACTGTCCCTCTGATGATGAACTAGTTTGCTGGGTTGGATACTGTCCCTCTGATGACTGAACTAGTTTGCTGGGTTGGATACTGTCCCTCTGATGACTGAACTAGTTTGCTGGGTTGGATACTGTCCCTCTGCCTGAACTAGTTTGCTGGGTTGGATACTGTCCCTCTGATGACTGAACTAGTTTTGCTGGGTTGGATACTGTCCCTCTGAGCTGAACTAGTTTGCTGGGGTTGGATACTGTCCCTCTGATGACTGAACTAGTTTGCTGGGTTGGATACCTGTCCCTCTGATGACTGAACTAGTTTGCTGGGTTGGATACTGTCCCTCTGACTGAAATAGTTTGTCCTGGGTTGGGACACTGTCCCTCTGACTGAACTAGTTTGCTGGGTTGGATACTGTCCCTCTGATGACTGAACTAGTTTTGCTGGGTTGGACACTGTCCCTCTGACTGAACTAGTTTGCTGGGTTGGATACTGTCCCCTCTGATGACTGAACTAGTTTGCTGGGTTGGATACTGTCCCTGCTGACTGAACTAGTTTGTCTGGGTTGGATACTGTCCCTCTGGGACTGAACTATTTTTTTTGGTTTGCTGGGTTGGATACTGTCCCTCTGATGACTGAACTAGTTTCTGGGTTGGATACTGTCCCTCTGATGACTGAACTAGTTTGCTGGGTTGGATACTGTCCCTCTGATGACTGAACTAGTTTGCTGGGTTGGATACTGTCCCTCTGATGGACTGAACTAGTTTGCTGGGTTGGATACTGTCCCTCTGGACTGAACTAGTTTGCTGGGTTGGATACTGTCCCTCTGATGACTGAACTAATTTGCTGGGTTGGATACTGTCCCTCTGACTGAACTAGTTTGCTGGGTTGGATACTGTCCTCTTGATGATCTGAACTAGTTTGCTGGGTTGGATACTGTCCCTCTGACTGAACTAGTTTGCTGGGTTGGATTACTGTCCCTCTGCCTGAACTAGTTTGCTGGGTTGGATACTGTTCCCTCTGATGACTGAACTAGTTTGCTGGGTTGGATACTGTCCCTCTGACTGAACTAGTTTGCTGGGTTGGATACTGTCCCTCTGATGACTGAACTAGTTTTGCTGGTTGGATACTGTCCCTCTGCTGAACTAGTTTGCTGGGTTGGATTACTGTCCCTCTGACTTGAACTAGTTTGCTGGGTTGGATACTGTCCCTCTGATGACTGAACTAATTTGCTGGGTTGGATACTGTCCCTCTGACTGAACTAGTTTGCTGGGTTGGATACTGTCCCTCTTGATGACTGAACTAGTTTGCTGGGTTGGATACTGTCCCTCTGATGACTGAACTAGTTTGCTGGGTTGCGATACTGTCCCTCTGAGTGACTGAACTAGTTTGCTGGGTTGGATACTGTCCCTCTGATGACTGAACTAGTTTGCTGGGTTGGATACTGTCCCTCTGACTGAACTAGTTTGCTGGGTTGGATACTGTCCCTCTGATGACTGAAACTAGTTTGCTGGGTTGGATACTGTCCCTCTGCAACTGAACTAGTTTGCTGGGTTGGATACTGTCCCTCTGATGACTGAACTAGTTTGCTGGGTTGGATACTGTCCCTCTGATGACTGAACTAGTTTGCTGGGTTGGATACTGTCCCTCTGATGACTGAACTAGTTTGCTGGGTTGGATACTGTCCCTCTGATGACTGAACTAGTTTGGCTGGGTTGGATACTGTCCCTCTGATGACTGAACTAGTTTGCTGGGTTGGATACTGTCCCTCTGATGACAACTAGTTTGCTTGGTTGGATTACTGTCCCTCTGATGACTGAACTAGTTTGCCTGGGTTGGATACTGTCCCTCTGCCTGAACTAGTTTGCTGGTTGGATACTGTCCCTCTGATGACTGAACTAGTTTGCTGGGTTGGGATACTGTCCCTCTGACTGAACTAGTTTGCTGGGTTGGATACTGTCCCTCTGTAATTGAACTGAACTAGTTTGCTGGGTTGGATACTGTCCCTCTGATGACTGAACTAGTTTGCTGGGTTGGACACTGTCCCTCTGACTGAACTAGGTTTGCTGGGTTGGACACTGTCCCTCTGACTGAACTAGTTTGCTGGGTTGGGTTGGATACTGTCCCTCTGATTGACTGAACTAGTTTGCTGGGTTGGACACTGTCCCTCTGACTGAACTAGTTTGCTGGGTTGGATACTGTCCCTCTGATGAACTGAACTAGTTTGCTGGGTTGGGATACTGTCCCTCTGACTGAAACTAGTTTGCTGGGTTGGATACTGTCCCTCTGACTGAACTAGTTTGCTGGGTTGGATACTGTCCCTCTGATGACGCTGAACTAGTTTGCTGGGTTGGATACTGTCCCTCTGACTGAACTAGTTTGCTGGGTTGGATACTGTCCCTCTGATGACTGAACTAGTTTGCTGGGGGGGGTTGGATACTGTCCCTCTGATGTCGACTGAACTAGTTTGCTGGGGTTGGATACTGTCCCTCTGACTGAACTAGTTTTTTTTGCTGGGTTGGATACTGTCCCTCTGATGACTGAACTAATTTGGCTGGGTTTGGATTACTGTCCCTCTGACTGAACTAGTTTGCTGGGTTGGGATACTGTCCCTCTGATGACTGAACTAGTTTGCTGGGTTGGATACTGTCCCTCTGATGACTGAACTAGTTTGCTGGGTTGGATACTGTCCCTCTGACTGAACTGAAATAGTTTTGCTGGGTTGGATACTGTCCCTCTGATGACTGAACTAGTTTGCTGGGTTGGATACTGTCCCTCTGACTGAACTAGTTTGCTGGGTTGGATACTGTCCCTCTGATGACTGAACTAGTTTGCTGGGTTGGATACTGTTCCCTCTGATGGACTGAACTAGTTTGCTGGGTTGGATACTGTCCCTCTGATGGACCTGAACTAGTTTGCTGGGTTGGATACTGTCCCTCTGATGACTGAACTAGTTTTGCTGGGTTGGATACTGTCCCTCTGATGACTGAACTAGTTTGCTGGGTTGGATACTGTCCCTCTGATGGGGGGGGGGGGGGGGGACTGAAACTAGTTTGCTGGGTTGGATACTGTCCCTTTGATGATTGAACTAGTTTGCTGGGTTGGATACTGTCCCTCTGATGACTGAACTAGTTTGCTGGGTTGGATACTGTCCCTCTGATGACTGAAACTAGTTTGCTGGGTTGGATACTGTCCCTCTGCCTGAACTGTTTGCTGGGTTGGATACTGTCCCTCTGATGACTGAACTAGTTTGCTGGGTTGGATACTGTCCCTCTGATGATGAACTAGTTTGCTGGGTTGGATAACTGTCCCTCTGCCTGAACTAGTTTGCTGGGTTGGATACTGTCCTCTGATGGACTGAACTAGTTTGCTGGGTTGGATACTGTCCCTCTGACTGAACTAGTTTGCTGGGTTGGATACTGTCCCCTTGATGGGGGGGGGGGGACTGAACTAGTTTGCTGGGTTGGACACTGTCCCTCTGACTGAACTAGTTTGCTGGGTTGGACACTGTCCCTCTGACTGAATTAGTTTGCTGGGTTGGATACTGTCCCTCTGATGACTGAAACTAGTTTGCTGGGTTGGACACTGTCCCTCTGACTGAAACTAGTTTGCTGGGTTGGATACTGTCCCTCTGATGACTGACGAACTAGTTTGCTGGGTTGGATATTGTCCCTCTGACTGAACTAGTTTGCTGGGTTTTTTGGATACTGTCCCTCTGATTGACTCCCCCCGAACTAGTTTGCTGGGTTGGATACTGTCCTCTGATTGACTGAACTAGTTTGCTGGGTTGGATACTGTCCCTCTGACTGTACCTGAACTAGTTTGCTGGGTTGGATTACTGTCCCTCTGAATGACTGAATAGTTTGCTGGGTTGGATACTGTCCCTCTGATGACTGAACTAGTTTGCTGGGTTGGATACTGTCCCTTCTGATGACTGAACTTAGTTTGCTGGGTTGGATTACTGTCCCTCTGATGACTGAACTGTTTGCTGGGTTGGATACTGTCCCTCTGATGGACTGAACTAGTTTGCTGGGTTGGATACGGTGTCCCTCCTGATGACTGAACTAGTTTGCTGGGTTGGATACTGTCCCTCTGACTGAACTAGTTTGCTGGGTTGGATACTGTCCCTCTGATGACTCTGAACTAGTTTGCTGGGTTGGATACTGTCCCTGCTGACTGAACTAGTTTGCTGGGTTGGATACTGTCCCTCTGCCTGAACTAGTTTGCTGGGTTGGATTACTGTCCCTCTGATGACTGAACTAGTTTGCTGGGTTGGATACTGTCCCTCTGATGAACTAGTTTGCTGGGTTGGATACTGTCCTCTGAAATGACTGAACTAGTTTGCTGGGTTGGATACTGTCCCTCATGCCCTGAACTAGTTTGCTGGGGTTTGGATACTGTCCCTCTGAATGACTGAACTAGTTTGCTGGGTTGGATACTGTCCCTCTGATGACTGAACTAATTTGCTGGGTTGGATACTGTCCCTCTGACTGAACTAGCTTTGCTGGGTTGGATACTGTCCCTCTGATGACTGAAAACTAGTTTGCTGGGTTGGATACTGTCCCTCTGATGACTGAACTAGTTGCTGGGTTGGATACTGTCCCTCTGACTGAACTAGTTTGCTTGGGTTGGATACTGTCCCTCTGTTGACTGAACTAGTTTGCTGTGGGTTGGATACTGTCCCTCTGAAACTGAAACTAGTTTGCTGGGTTGGATACTGTCCTCTGATGACTGAACTAGTTTGCTGGGTTGGATACTGTCCCTCTGATGACTGAACTAGTTTGCTGGGTTGGATACTGTCCCTCTGATGGACTGAACTAGTTTGCTGGGTTGGATACTGTCCCTCTGATTGACTGAACTAGTTTGCTGGGTTGGATACTGTCCCTCTGATGACTGAACTAGTTTGCTGGGTTGGATACTGTCCCTCTGATGGGGGACTGAACTAGTTTGCTGGGTTGGATACTGTCCCTGATGACTGAAGTCTAGTTTGTGGGTTGGATACTGTCCCTCCAATTGATGAACTAGTTTGCTGGGTTGGATACTGTCCCTCTGATGACTGAACTAGTTTGCTGGGTTGGATACTGTCCCTCCAATGCCTGAACTAGTTTGCTGGGTTGGATACTGTCCCTCTGATGACTGTAAACTAGTTTGCTGGGTTGGATACTGTCCCTTGATGACTGAACTAGTTGCTGGGTTGGATACTGTCCCTCTGGATGACTGAACTAGTTTGCTGGGTTGGATACAGGTTCCCTCCGATGACTGAACTAGTTGCTGGGTTGGATACTGTCCTCTGATGACTGAACTAGTTTGCTGGGTTGGATACTGTCCCTCTGATGACTGAACTAGTTTGCTGGGTTGGATACTGTCCCTCTGATGACTGAACTAGTTTGCTGGGTTGGATACTGTCCCTCTGATGACTGAACTAGTTTGCTGGGTTTGGATATACCTGTCCCTCTGATGACTGAAACTAGTTTGTGGTTGGATACTGTCCCTCTGATGACTGAACTAGTTTGCTGGGTTGGATACTGTCCCTCTGATGACTGAACTAGTTTGCTGGGTTGGATACTGTCCCTCTGATTGCCTGAACTAGTTTGCTGGGTTGGATACTGTCCCTCTGATGACTGAACTAGTTTGCTGGGTTGTATACTGTCCTCTGCCTGAACTAGTTTGCTGGGTTGGATACTGTCCTCTGATGACTGAACTAGTTTGCTGGGTTGGATACTGTCCCTCTGCCTGGAACTTAGTTTGCTGGGTTGGATACTGTCCCTCTGATGACTGAATAGTTTGATGGGTTGGGGGATTTTTTTTTTACTGTCTCTCTGCCTGAACTAGTTTGCTGGGTTGGATACTGTCCTCTGATGGCTGAACTAGTTTGATGGGTTGGATACTGTCCCTCTGAGCTGAACTAGTTTGCTGGGTTGGATACTGTCCCTCTGATGACTGAACTAGTTTGCTGGGTTGGATACTGTCCCTCTGATGGACTGAACTAGTTTGCTGGGTTGGATACTGTCCCTCTGATGACTGAACTAGTTTGCTGGGTTGGATACTGTCCCTCTGACTGAACTAGTTTGCTGGGTTGGATACTGTCCCTCTGACTGAACTTGTTTGCTGGGTTGGATACTGTCCCCTCAGCCTGAATAGTTTGCTGGGTTGGATACTGTCCTCTGATGACTGGAACTTTAGTTTGCTGGGTTGGATACTGTCCCTCTGATGACTGAACTAGTTTGCTGGGTTGGATACTGTCCTCTGATGACTGAACTAAGTTTGCACACCTGGGTTGGATACTGTCCCTCCTGATGACTGAACTAGTTTGCTGGTTGGATACTGTCCCTCTGATGACTCTGAACTAGTTTGCTGGTTGGATACTGTCCCCCTCTGATGACTGAACTTAGTTTGCTGGTTTGGATACTGTCCCTCTGATGACTGAACTAGTTTGCTTGGGTTGGATACTGTCCCTCTGATGACTGAACTAGTTTGCTGGGTTGGATACTGTCCCTCTGATGACTGAACTAGTTTGCTGTTTTGGATACTGTCCCTCTGATGAAAAAAAAAAATGACTGAACTAGTTTGCTGGGTTGGATACTGTCCCTCTGCCTGAACTAGTTTTTGCTGGAGGTTGGATACTGTCCCTCTGATGACATGAACTAGTTTTGCTGGGTTGGATACCTGTCCCTCTGACTGAACTAGTTTGCTGGGTTGGATACTGTCCCTCACTGATGACTGAACTAGTTTGCTGGGTTGGATACTGTCCCTCTGATGACTGGAATGAACTAGTTTGCTGGTTGGATACTGTCCCTCTGATGACTGAACTATTTGCTGGGTTGGATACTGTCCCTCTGATGACTGAAACTAGTTTGCTGGGTTGGATACTGTCCCTCTGATGACTGAAGAATAAAAATAAATTATATATTTAAAATTAAAAGTTTGCTGGGTAGGATACTGTCCCTCTGATGGACTGAACTAGTTTTTTGCTGGGTTGGATACTGTCCCTCTGATGACTGAACTAGTTGCTGGGTTGGATACTGTCCCTCTGATGACTGAACTAGTTTGCTGGGTTGGATACTGTCCCTCTGATGACTGAACCTAGTTTAGCTGGGTTGGATACTGTCCCTCTGATGACTGAACTAGTTTGCTGGGTTTGGATCCACTGTCCCTTGATGGCCGAGGACTGAACTAGTTTGGCTGGGTTGGATACTGTCCCTCTGATGAACTGAACTAGTTTGCTGGGTTGGATACTGTCCCTCTGATGACTGAACTAGTTTGCTGGGTTGGATACTGTCCCTCTGATGACTGAACTAGTTTTTGCTGGGTTGGATCTGTCCCCTCTGATGACTGAACTAGTTGCTGGGTTGGATACTGTCCCCTCTGATGACTGAACTAGTTTGCTGGGTTGGATACTGTCCCTATCTGATGTCTGATACTAGGTTTGCTGGGTTGGATACTGTCCCATCTGATGACTGAACTAGTTTGCTGGGTTGGATACTGTCCCTCTGATGACTGTAACTAGTTTGCTGGGGTTGGATACTGTCCCTCTGATACTGAACTAGTTTGCTGGGTTGGCATACTGTCCCCTCTGATGACTGAACTAGTTTGCTGGGTGGACTACTGTCCCTCTGACCTGAACTAGTTTGCTGGGTTGGATACTGTCCCTCTGATGACTGAACTAGTTTGCTGGGTTGGATACTGTCCCCTCTGACTGAACATTGTTTGCTGCGGTGTGGATACTGTCCCTCTGATGGACTGAACTAGTTTGCTGGGTTGGATTACTGTCCCTCTGATGACTGAACTAGTTTGCTGGGTTGGATACTGTCCCTCTGAGTGCCCTGAACCTAGTTTGCTGGGGTTGGACTACTGTCACCTCTGATGACTGAACTAGTTTGCTGGGTTGGATACTGTCCCTCTGATGACTGAACTAGTTTGCTGGGTTGGATACTGTCCCTCTGACTGATCTAGTTTGCTGGGTTGGATACTGTCCCTCTGACTGAACAAGTTTGCTGGTTGGATACTGTCCCTCTGATGACTGAACTAGTTTGCTGGGTTGGATACTGTCCCTCTGCCTGAACTAGTTTGCTGGGTTGGATACTGTCCCTCTGATGAACTGAACTAGTTTGCTGGGTTGGATACTGTCCCTCTGATGACTGAACTAGTTTGCTGGGTTGGATACTGTCCCTCTGATGACCTGAACGTAGTTTGCTGGGTTTAGGATACTGTCCCTCTGATGACTGAACTAGTTTGGCTGGTTGGATACTGTCCCTCTGATGACTGAACTAGTTTGCTGGGTTGGATACTGTCCCTCTGATGACTGAACTAGTTTGCTGGGTTGGATACTGTCCCTCTGATGAACTGAACTAGTTTGCTGGTTGGATACTGTCCCCTCTGATGACGAACTAGTTTGCTGGGTTGGATACTGTCAGTCCCTCTGATGACTGAACTAGTTTGCTGGGTTGGATACTGTCCCTCTGACTGAACTAGTTTGCTGGTTGGATACTGTCCTCTGATGACTGAAGTAACTAGTTTGCTGGGTTGGACACTGTCCATCTGATGACTGAACTAGTTTGCTGGGTTGGATACGTCCCTCTGATGACCTGAACTAGTTTTGCTGGGTTGGATACTGTCCCTCTTGATGACTGAACTAGTTTGCTGGTTTGATACTGTCCCTCTGATGACTGGAACTAGTTTGCTGGGTTGGATACTGTCCTCTGATTGTACTGAACTAGTATGCTGGGTTGGATACTGTCCCTCTGATGACTGAACTAGTTTGCTGGGTAGGATACTGTCCCCTCTGATGACTGAACTAGTTTGCTGGGTCTGGATACTGTCCCTCTGATGTGACTGAACTAGTTTGCTGGTTGGATACTGTCCCTCTGACTGAACTAGTTTGCTGGGGGTTGGATACTGTCCCTCTGACTGAACTAGTTTGCTGGGTTGGATACTGTCCCTCTGATGAACCTGAACTAGTTTGCTGGGTTGGATACTGTCCCTCTGCCACTGAAACTAGTTTGCTGGTTGGATACTGTCCCTCTGATCCTGAACTAGTTTGCTGGGTTGGATACTGTCCCTCTGAATGACTGAACTAGTTTGCTGGTTGGATACTGTCCCTCTGATGACTGAACTAGTTTGCTGGGTTGGATACTGTCCCTCTCTGATGCCACTGAACTAGTTTTGCCCTGGGTGGATATACTGTCCCTCTGATCTGAACTAGTTTGCTGGGGGGGGGGGGGGGGGGGGGGGGTTGGATACTGTCCCTCTGATGACTGAACTAGTTTGCTGGGTTGGATACTGTCCCTCTGATGACTGAACTAGTTTGCTGGGTTGGATACTGTCCCTCTGACTGAACTAGTTTGCTGGGTTGGATACTGTCCCTCTGATGACTGAACTAGTTTGCTGGGTTGGATACTGTCCCTCTGAATGACTGAACTAGTTTGCTGGGTGGATACTGTCCCTCTGACTGAACTTAGTTTGCTGGGGTTGGATACTGTCCCTCTGATGAACTGAACTAGTTTGCTGGGTTGGATACTGTCCCTCTGACTGAACTAGTTTGCTGGTTTTGGATACTGTCCCTCTGATGACTGAACTAGTTTGCTGGGTTGGATACTGTCCCTCTGATGACTGAACTAGTTTGCTGGGTTGGATACATGTCCCTCTGACTGAAATAGTTGCTGGGTTGGATACTGTCCCTCTGATGACTGAAGTAACTAGTTGCTGGGTTGGGATACTGTCCCTCTGATGAACTGAACTAGTTTGCTGGGTTGGATACTGTCCCTCTGAATGATGCTGAACTAGTTTGCTGGGTTGGATACTGTCCCTCTCCTGCCATGACCTGATGACTAGTTTGCTGGGTGGATACTGTCCCTCTGATGACTGAACTAGTTTGCTGGGTTGGATACTGTCCTCTGATGACTGAAGAACTAGTTTGCTGGGTTGGAATACTGTCCCTCTGATGACTGAACTAGTTTGCTGCGGTTGGATACTGTCCCTCTGATGAACTGAACTAGTTTGCTGGTTTGTTGGATACTGTCCCTCTGATGACTGAACTAGTTTGCTGGTTGGATACTGTCCCTCTGATGACTGAACTAGTTTGCTGGGTTGGATACTGTCCCTCTGATGACTGAACTAGTTTGCTGGGTTGGATACTGTCCCTCTGATGACTGAACTAGTTTGCTGGTTGGATACTGTCCCTCTGATGACTGAACTAGTTTGCTGGGTTGGATACTGTCCCTCTGAATGATGCTGAACTAGTTTTGCTGGTTTTGGATACTGTCCCTCTGAGACTGAACTAGTTTGCTGGGTTGGATACTGTCCCTCTGATGACCATGAACTAGTTTGCTGGGTTTGGATACTGTCCCTCTGATCGACTGGGGGGGTGAACTAGTTTGCTGGGTTGGATACTGTCCCCTCTGATGACTGAACTAGTTTTTTTATGCTGGGTTGGATACTGTCCCTCTGATCTGAACTAGTTTGCTGGGTTGGATACTGTCCCTCTGATGACTGAACTAGTTTGCTGGGTTTGGATACTGTCCCTCTGATGACTGAACTAGTTTTCTTGCTGGGGTTGGATACTGTCCCTCTGAGGACTGAACTGAAACTAGTTTGCTGGGTTGGATACTGTCCCTCTGATGACTGAACTAGTTTGCTTGGGTTTGGATACTGTCCCTCTGACTGAACTAGTTTGCTGGGTTGGATACTGTCCCTCTGATGCTGAACTAGTTTGCTGGGTTGGATACTGTCCCTCTGATGACTGAACTAGTTTGCTGGGTTGGATACTGTCCCTCTGATGACTGAACTAGTTTGCTGGGTTGGATACTGTCCCTCTGATGACTGAACTAGTTTGCTGGGTTGGATACTGTCCCTCTGATGACCTGAACTAGTTTTTGCTGGGTTGGATACTGTCCCTCTGATGACTGAACTAGTTTGCTGGGTTTGGATACTGTCCCTCTGATGACTGAACTAGTTTGCTGGGTTGGATACTGGTCCCTCTGATGACTGAACTAGTTTGCTGGGTCGGATTACTGTCCCTCAGATGATGAACTGAACTAGTTTGCTGGGTTAGGATACTGTCCCTCTGACTGAACTAGTTTGCTGGGTTGGATACTGTCCCTCTGATGACTGAACTAGTTGCTGGGTTGGATACTGTCCCTCTGATGACTGAAACTAGTTTGCTGGGTTTGGATACTGTCCCTCTGAGACAGAACTAAGTTTGCTGGGTTGGATACCTGTCCCTCTGATGACTGACTAGTTTGCTGGGTTGGATACTGTCCCTCTGACTGAAACTAGTTTGCTGGGTTGGATACTGTCCCTCAGATGACTGAACTAGTTTGCTGGGTTGGATACTGTCCCTGCTGATGACTGAACTAGTTTGCTGGGTTGGATACTGTCCCTCTGATGACTGAACTAGTTTGCTGGGTTGGATACTGTCCCTCTGACTGAACTAGTTTGCTGGTTGGATACTGTCCCTCTGATGACTGAACTAGTTGCTCGGGTTGGATACTGTCCCTCTGATGACTGAAAACAAAAAAAAAAAGAAATAAAACACAACTAGTTTGCTGGGTTGGATACTGTCCCTCTGATGACTGAACTAGTTTGCATGGGTTGGATACTGTCCCTCTGATGACTGAACTAGTTTGCTGGGTTGGATACTGTCCCTCTGACTGAACTAGTTTGCTGGGTTGGATACTGTCCCTCTGACCTGAACTAGTTTGCTGGGTTGAACTGTCCCTCTGATGTCTGAACTAGTTTGCTGGGTTGTATACTGTCCCTCTGATGACTGAACTAGTTTGCTGGGTGGATACTGTCCCTCTGATTCTGAACTAGTTTGCTGGGTTGGATACTGTCCCTCTGATGACTGAACTAGTTTGCTGGGTTGATACTGTCCCTCTGATGACTGAACTTGTTTGCTGGGTTGGATACTGTCCCTCTGATGACCTGAACTAGTTTGCTGGGTTGGATACTGTCCCTCTGATGACTGAACTATGTTTGCTGGGTTGGATACTGTCCCTCTGATGACTGAACTAGTTTGCTGGGTTGGGATACTGTCCCTCTGATAGACTGAACTAGTTTGCTGGGTTGGATACTTGTCCCTCTGATGACTGAACTAGTTTGCTGGTTGGATACTGGTCCCTACTGATGAACTGAACTAGTTTGCTGGGTTGGATACTGTCCCCTCTGATGACTGAACTAGTTTGCTGGGTTGATACTGTCCCTCCGATTGATGACTGAACTAGTTTGCTGGGTTGGATACTGTCCCTCTGATGACTGAACTAGTTTTGCTGGGTTGGATACAGTCCCTCTGATGATCTGAACTAGTTTGCTGGTTGGATACTGTCCCTCTGATGACTGAACTAGTTTGCTGGGTTGGATACTGTCCCTCTGACTGAACTAGTTTGCTGGGTTGGATACTGTCCCTCTGATGACTGAACTAGTTTGCTGGGTTGGGATATACTGTCCCTCTGATGACTGAACTAGTTTGCTGGTTGGATACTGTCCCCTCTGATGACTGAACTAGTTTGCTGGGTTGGATACTGTCCCTCTGATGACTGAACTAGTTTGCTGGGTTGGAAACTGTCCCTCTGATGACTGAACTAGTTTTGCTGGGTTGTATACTGTCCCTCTGCCTGAACTAGTTTGCTGGGTTGGATACTGTCCCTCTGATGACTGAACTAGTTTGCTGGGTTGGATACTGTCCCTCTGATTGACTGAACTAGTTTGCTGGGTTTGGATTACTGTCCCTCTGACTGAACTAGTTTGCTGGGTTGGATACTGTCCCTCTGATGACTGAACTAGTTTTTGCTGGGTTGGATACTGTCCCTCTGATGACTGAACTAGTTTGCTGGGTTTGGATACTGTCCCTCTGACTGAACTAGTTTGCTGGGTTGGAATACTGTCCCTCTCCTGAACTAGTTTGCTGGGTTGGAAACTGTCCCTCTGATGACTGAACTAGTTTGCTGGGTTGTATACTGTCCCTCTGCCTGAAACTAGTTTGCTGGGTTGGATACTGTCCCCTGATGACTGAAACTAGTTTGCTGGGTTGGATACTGTCCCTCTGACTGAACTAACTAGTTTTGCTGGGTTGGATACAGTCCCTCTGATGACTGAACTACCTAGTTTGCTGGGTTTGAGATTACTGTCCCTCTGACCTGAAACTAGTTTGCTGGGTTGGATACTGTCCCTCTGATGATCTGAACTAGTTTGCTGGGTTGGATTACTGTCCCTCTGACAGAACTAGTTTTGCTGGGTTGGATACTGTCCCTCTGATGACTGAACTTGAGTTTTGCTGGGTTGGATACTGTCCCCCTCTGATGACTGAACTAGTTTGCTGGGTTGGATACTGTCCCTCTGATGACTGAACTAGTTTGCTGGGTTGGATACTGTCCCTCTGATAGACTGAACTAATAGTTTGCTGGGTTGGATACTGTCCCTCTGACTGAACTAGTTTGCTGGGGTTGGATACTGTCCCTCTGATGACCTGAACTAGTTGCTTGGGTTGGATACTGTCCCTCTGATACTGAACCTAAGTTTTGCTGGGTTGGATTACTGTCCCTCTGATGACTGAAACTAGTTTGCTGGGTTGGATACTGTCCCTCCATGATGGACTGAACTAGTTTGCTGGGTTGGATACTGTCTCCTCTTGATGACTGAACTAGTTTGCTGGGTTGGATACTGTCCCTCTGATGACTGAACTAGTTTGCTGGGTTGGATACTGTCCCTCTGATGACTGAACTAGTTTGCTGGGTTGGATACTGTCCCTCTGACTGAACTAGTTTGCTGGGTTGGATACTGTCCCTCTGACTGAACTAGTTTGCTGGGTTGGATACTGTCCCTCTGACTGAACTAGTTTGCTGGGTTGGATACTGTCCCTCTGATGACTGAACTAGTTTTGCTGGGTTGGAATACTGTCCCTCTGCCTGAAACTAGTTTTGCTGGGTTGGATACTGTCCCTCTGATGACTGAACTAGTTTGCTGGGTTGGATACTGTCCCTCTGACTGAACTAGTTTGCTGGGTTGGATACTGTCCCTCTGATGACTGAACTAGTTTTGCTGGGTTGGATACTGTCCCTCTGATGACTGAACTAGTTTTTTGCTGGTTGGATACTGTCCCTCTGATGACTGAACTTGTTTGCTGGGTTGGATACTGTCCCTCTGATGACTGAACTAGTTTGCTGGGTTTTGGATACTGTCCCTCTGATGACTGAACTAGTTTGCTGGGTTTGGATACTGTCCCCTCTGATGACTGAACTAGTTTGCTGGGTTGGATACTGTCCCTCTGATGACCTGAACTAGTTTGCTGGGTTGGATACTGTCCCTCTGATGACTGAACTAGATTTTGCTGGGGATTGGATAACTGTCCCTCTGATGACTGAACTAGTTTGCTGGGTTGGATACTGTCCCCTCTGATGACTGAACTAGTTTGCTGGGTTGGATACTGGTCCCTCTGACGACTGAACTAGTTTGCTGGGTTGGATACTGTCCCTCTGATGACTGAACTAGTTTGCTGGGTTGGATACTGTCCCTCTGATGACTGAACTAGTTTGCTGGGTTGGATACTGTCCCTCTGATGACTGAACTAGTTTGCTGGGTTGGGTTGGATACTGTCCCTCCTGACTGAACTAGTTTGCTGGTTGGATACTGTCCCTCTGATGACCTGAACTAGTTTTGCTGGTTGGATACTGTCCCTCTGATGACTGAACTAGTTTTTTGCTGGGTTGGATACTGTCCCTCTGACTGAACTAGTTTGCTGGGTTGGATACTGTCCCTCTGATGACCTGAACTAGTTTGCTGGGTTGGATAACTGTCCCTCTGATGACTGAACTAGTTTGCTGGGTTGGATACTGTCCCTCTGACCTGACTGACTAGTTTGCTGGTTGGATACTGTCCCTCTGATGACTGAACTAGTTTTGCTGGGTTGGGATACTGTCCCTCTGACTGAACTAGTTTGCTGGGTTGGATACTGTCCCTCTGAATGACTGAAGAACTAGTTTTGCTGGGTTGGATACTGTCCCTCTGATGACTGAACTAGTTTGCTGGGGGGGGGGTTGGATACTGTCCCCTCTTGACTGAACTAGTTTGCTGGGTTTGGAATACTGGTCCCTCTGACTGAACTAGTTTGCTGGGTTGGATACTGTCCCTCTGATGACCTGAACTAGTTAGCTGGGTTGGATACTGTCCCCTCTGATGACTGAACTAGTTGCTGGGTCCGGATACTGTCCCTCTGATGACCTGAACTAGTTTGCTGGGTTTGGATACTGTCCCTCTGATGACTGAACTAGTTTGCTGGGTTGGATACTGTCCCCTCTGACTGAACTAGTTTGCTGGGTTGGATACTGTCCCTCTGATGTATGGCTGAACTAGTTTGCTGGTTGGATACTGTCCCTCTGATGACTGAACTAGTTTTGCTGGGTTGGATACTGTCCCTCTGATGACTGAACTAGTTTGCTGGGTTGGATACTGTCCCTCTGATGACTGAACTAGTTTGCTGGGTTGGATACTGTCCCTCTGATGACTGAACTAGTTTTGCTGGGTTGGATACTGTCCCCTCTGGATGACTGAACTAGTTTTGCTGGGTTGGATACTGTCCCTCTGATGACTGAACTAGTTATGCTGGTTGGATACTGTCCCTCTGATGACTGAACTAGTTTGCTGTGTTTGGATACTGTCCCCTCTGAACTGAACTAGTTTGCTGGGTTGGATACTGTCCCTCTGACTGAACTAGTTTGCTGGGTTGGATAACTAATGTCCCTCTGATGACTGAACTAGTTTTGCTGGGTTGGATACTGTCCCTCTGACTGAACTAGTTTGCTGGGTTTGGATACTGTCCTCTGACTGAACTAAGTTTGCTGGGTTTGGATACTGTCCCTCGATGACTGAACTAGTTTGCTGGGTTGGATACTGTCCCCTCTGCCGTGAAACTAGTTTGCTGGGTTTGGATACTGTCCCTCTGATGACTGAACTAGTTTGCCTGGGCTGGGATACTGTCCCTCTGATGGACTGAACTAGTTTGCTGGGTTGGATACTGTCCCTCTGACTGAACTAGTTTGCTGGTTGGATACTGTCCCTCTGTTGATGACTGAACTAGTTTGCTGGGTTGGATACTGTCCCTCTGATGACTGAACTAGTTTGCTGGGTTGGATACTGTCCCCCTCTGATGACTGAACTAGTTTGCTGGGTTGGATACTGTCCTCTCTGATGACTGAACTAGTTATTGCTGGGTTGGATACTGTCCCTCTGATGACTGAACTAGTTTGCTGGTTGGATACTGTCCCTCTGCCTGAAACTAGTTTGCTGGGTTGGATACTGTTCCTCTCTGACTGAACTAGTTTTGCTGGGTTGGATACTGTCCCTCTGATGACTGAACTAGTTTGCTGGGTTGGATACTGTCCCTCTGATGACTGAACTAGTTTGCTGGGTTTGGTACTGTCCCTCTGCCTGAACTAGTTTGCTGGTTGGATACTGTCCCCTCTGAAGACTGAACTAGTTTGCTGGGTTGGATACTGTCCCTCTGATGACTGAACTAGTTTGCTGGGTTTGGATACTGTCCCTCTGAATGACTGAACTAGTTTGCTGGGTTGGATACTGTCCTCTCTGACCTGAACTAGTTTGCTGGGTTGGATACTGTCCCTCTGCCTGAACTAGTTTGCTGGGTTGGATACTTGTCCCTCTGACTGAACTAGTTTGCTGGGTTGGATACTGTCCCCTCTGATGACTGGCCTGAACTAGTTTGCTGGGTTGGATACTGTCCCTCTGACTGAACTAGTTTTGCTGGGTTGGATACTGCCCTCTGATGACTGAACTAGTTTGCTGGGCTTGGATACTGTCCCTCTGCTGAACTAGTTTGCTGGGTTGGATACTGTCCCTCTGATGACTGAACTAGTTTGCTGGTTGGATA
This sequence comes from Coregonus ussuriensis, assembly GCA_031479575.1. Taxonomy (NCBI): domain Eukaryota; kingdom Metazoa; phylum Chordata; class Actinopteri; order Salmoniformes; family Salmonidae; genus Coregonus; species Coregonus ussuriensis. The sequence goes on along the minus strand of CM062503.1, from coordinate 50,373,618 downwards.
CTGTCCCTCTGATGACTGAACTAGTTTGCTGGGTTGGATACTGTCCCTCTGCCTGAACTAGTTTGCTGGGTTGGATACTGTCCCTCTGATGACTGAACTAGTTTGCTGGGTGGATACTGTCCCACTCTGACCTGAACATAGTTATGCTGGGTTGGATACTGTCCCTCTGCCTGAACTAGTTTTGCTGGGTTGGATACTGTCCCTCTGATGACTGAACTAGTTTGCTGGGTTGGATACTGTCCCTCTGCCTGAACTAGTTTGCTGGGTTGGATACTGTCCCTCTGACACTGAACTAGTTTGCTGGTTGGATACTGTCCCTCTGATGACTGAACTAGTTTTGCTGGTTGGATACTGTCCCTCTGATGACTGAACTAGTTTGCTGGGTTGGATAACTGTCCCTCTGATGACTGAACTAGTTTGCTGGGTTGGATACTGTCCCTCTGACCTGAACTAGTTTGCTGGGGTTGGATACTGTCCCTCTCTGATGTACTGAACTAGTTTTGCTGGGTTGGATACTGTCCCTCTGATGACTGAACTAGTTTGCTGGGTTGGATACTGTCCCTCTGATGACTGAACTAGTTTGCTGGGTTTGGATACTGTCCCTCTGATGACTGAAACTAGTTTTGCTGGGTTGGATAACTGTCCCTCTGCCCAATGAACTAGTTTGCTGGGTTGGATACTGTCCCTCTGATGACTGAACTAGTTTGCTGGGTGGATACTGTCCCCTCTGCCTAACTAGTTTGCTGGGTTTGGATACTGTCCCTCTGACCTGAACTAGTTTGGCTGGGTTGGATACTGTCCCTCTGATGACTGAACTAGTTTTTTGCTGGGTTGGATACTGTCCCTCTGACTGAACTAGTTTGCTGGGTTGGATACTGTCCTATTCTGATGACTGAACTAGTTTAACTGGGTTGGATACTGTCCCTCTGATGACTGAACTAGTTTTGCTGGGTTGGATACTGTCCCTCTGCCTGAAATAGTTTGCTTGGGTTGCGATACTGTCCCTCTGTTGACTGAATAGTTTGCTGGGCTTGGTACTGCCCTCTGTGCCTGAACCTAGTTTGCTGGGTTGGATACTGTCCCTCTGATGACTGAACTAGTTTGCTGGGTTGGATACTGTCCCCTCTGACTGAACTAGTTTGCTGGGTTGGATACTGTCCCTCTGATGACTGAACTAGTTTGCTGGGTTGGATACTGGTCCCTCTGTGGACTGAACTAGTTTGCTGGGTTGGATACTGTCCCTCTGATGACTGAACTAGTTTGACTGGGTTTGGATACTGTCCCCTCTGATTGACTGAACTAGTTTGCTGGTGCTTGGATACTGTCCCTTGCTGCCTGAACTAGTTTGCTGGGTTGGATACTGTCCCTCTGATGACTGAACTAGTTTGCTGGGTTTGGGATACTGTCCCTCTGGATGACTGAACTAGTTTGCCTGGGTTGGATACTGTCCCTCTGCCTGAACTAGTTTGCTGGGTTGGATACTGTCCCTCTGCCATGACCTGAACTAGTTTGCTGGGTTGGATACTGTCCCTCTGACTGAACTAGTTTGCTGGGTTGGATACTGTACCCTCTGATGACTGAACTAGTTTGCTGGGTTGGATACTGTCCCTCAGATGACTGAACTAGTTTTTGCTGGGTTGGATACTGTCCCTCTGACCTGAACTAGTTTTGCTGGGTTGGATACTGTCCCTCTGATGACTGAACTAGTTTGCTGGGTTGGAATACTGTCCCCGTCTGACTGAACTAGTTTGCTGGGTTGGATACTGTCCCTCTGATCCTGAACTAGTTTTGCTGGGTTGGATACTGTCCCTCTGATTGACTGAACTAGTTTGCTGGGTTGGATACTGTCCCTCTGACTGAACTGAACTAGTTTGCTGGGTTGGGATACTGATCCCTCTGATGACTGAACTAGTTTGCTGGGTTGGATACTGTCCCTCTGATACTGAACTAGTTTGCAGGGTTGGATACTGTCCCTCTGCCTGAACTAGTTTGCTGGGCTTGGATACTGTACCCTCTGCTCTGAAACTACGTTTGCTGGGTTGGATACATGTCCCCTGATGACTGATCTAATTTGCTCTGGGTGAGGATACTGTCCCCTCTGACTGAAACTAGTTTGCTGGGTTGGATACTGTCCTCTGCTGGCCTGAACTAGATTGCTGGGTTGGATACTGTACCTCTCGCTGACTGAACTAGTTTTGCTGGGTTGGATACTGTCCCTCTGATACTGAACTAGTTTGCTGGGTTGATACTGTCCCTCTGATGAGCTGAACTAGTTGCTGGGTTGGATACTGTCCCTCTGACTGAACTAGTTTGCTGGGTTGGATACTGTCCCTCTGATGACTGAACTAGTTTGCTGGGTTGGATACTGTCCCTCTGATGACTCGAACTAGTTTGCTGGGGTTGGATACTGTCCCTCTGATGACTGAACTAGTTTGCTGGGTTGGATAGCTGTCCCTCTGATGACTGAACTAGTTTGCTGGGGTTGGATACTGTCCCTCTGATGACTGAACTAGTTTGCTGGGTTGGATACTGTCCCTCCTGATGACCTGAACTAGTTTGCTGGGTTTGGATACTGTCCCTCTGATGACTGAACTAGTTTGCTGGGTTGGATACTGTCCCTTCTGATGACTGAACTAGTTTACTGGGTTGGATACTGTCCCTCTGATACTGAACTAGTTTGCTGGGTTGGATACTGTCCCTCTGATGACTGAACTAGTTTGCTGGGTTGGACGACTGTCCCTCTGATGACTGAACTAGTTTGCTGGGTTGGATACTGTCCCTCTGCCTGAACTAGTTTGCTGGGTTGGATACTGTCCCTCTGATGACTGAACTAGTTTGCTGGGGTTGGATACTGTCCCTCTGCCTGAACTAGTTTGCTGGGTTGGATACTGTCCCTCTGATGACTGAACTAGTTTGCTGGGTTGGATACTGTCCCCTCTGATGACTGAACTAGTTTGCTGGGTTTGGTTTATACTGTCCCTCTGACTGAACTAGTTTGCTGGTTTTGGATTACTGTCCCTCTGAGAAAAAAAACCCCCCTGAACTATTTGCTGGGTTGGATACTGTCCCTCTGATGACTGAACTGAACTTGTTTGCTGGGGATTGGATACTGTTCCCCTCTGATGACTGAACTAGTTTGCTGGGTTGGATACTGTCCCTCTGATGATGACTGAACTAGTTTGCTGGGTTTGGATACTGTCCCTCTGATGACTGAACTAGTTTGCTGGGTTGGATACTGTCCCTCTGACTGCCTGAACTAGTTTGCTGGGTTGGATACTGTCCCTCTGATGACTGAACTAGTTTGCTGGGTTGGATACTGTCCCTCTGATGACTGAACTAGTTTTTTTTTTTTTGCTGGGTTGGATACTGTCCCTCTGATGACTGAACTAGTTTGCTGGTTTGGATACTGTCCCTCTGATGAACTGAACTAGTTTTGCTTGGGTTTGGATACTGTCCCTCTGATGACCTGAACTAGTTTTAGCTGGGTTGGATACTGTCCCTCTGACTGAACTAGTTTGCTGGGTTGGATACTGTCCCTCTGATGACCTGAACTAGTTTGCTGGGTTGGATTACTGTCCCTCTCAGCACCCTGAACTAGATTTGCTGGGTTGGTTACTGTCCCTCTGCCTGAACTAGTTTTGCTGGGTTGGCATACTGTCCCTCTGATGACTGAACTAGTTTGCTGGGTTGGATACTGTCCCTCTGGACTGAACTCAGTTTGCTGGGTTGGATACTGTCCCTCTGATGACTGAACTAGTTTGCTGGGTTGGATACTGTCCCTCTGATGACTGAACTAGTTTGCTGGGATGGATACTGTCCCTCTGCCTGAACCTAGTTTGCCTGGGTTGGATACTGTACCCTCTGATGAGCTGCAACTAGTTTGCTGGGTTGGATACTGTCCACTCTGACTGAACTAGTTTGCTGGGTTGGATACTGTCCCTCTGATGACTGAACTAGTTTGCTGGGTGGATACTGTCCTCAGATGACTGAAAACGTAGTTGTAGGGTTGGATACTGTCCCTCTGACTGAACTAGTTTTGCTGGGTTGGTTACTGTCCCTCTGATGACTGAACTAGTTTGCTGGGTTGCGATACTGTCCCTCTGACTGAACTAGTTTGCTGGGTTGGATACTGTCCCTCTGATGAACTGAACTAGTTATGCTGGGTTGGATACTGTCCCTCTGACTGCCTGAACTAGTTTGCTCGGGTTGGATACTGTCCCACCTGTTGAGCTGACTGACTAGTTTTGCTGGGGATGTGTGATAACTGTCCCTCTGAGACTGAACATAGTTTGCTGGTGTTGGATACTGATCCCTCCTGATGACTGAACTAGCTTTGCTGGGTTGGATACTATGTCCCTCTGATGAACTGAACTAAGGTCTTGCTGCGTTTGGATAACTGTCCCTATGATGACTGAACTAGTTTGCTGGGTTTGGATACTGTCCCCTCCTGACTGGACTGAACTAGTTTGCTGGGTTGGATACTGTACCCTCTGATGACTGAACTAGTTTGCTGGGTTGGATACTGTCCCTCTGCCTGAACTAGTTTGCTGGGTTGGATACTGTCCCTCTGATGACTGAACTAGTTTGCTGGGTTGGATACTGTCCCTCTGTTGACCTGAACTAACTAAACTAGTTTGCTGGGTTTGGATACTGTCCCTCTGCCTGAAACTAGTTTGCTGGGTTGGATACTGTCCCTCTGATGACTGAACTAGTTTGCTGGGTTTGATACTGTCCCTCTGTGACTGAACTAGTTTGCTGGGTTGGATACTGTCCCTCTGATGACTGAACTAGTTTGCTGGATTGGATACTGTCCCTCTGATAGACTGAACTAGTTTGCTGGGTTGGATACTGTCCCTCTGTCCTGAACTAGTTTGCTGGGTTGGATTACTGTCCCCTCTGTTTGATGACCTGAACTAGTTTGCTGGGTTGGATACTGTCCCCTCTGATGACTGAACTAGTTTGCTGGGTTGGATACTGTCCCTCTGATGACTGAACTAGTTTGCTGGGTTGGTATAACGTCCCTACTGATGACTGAACTAGTTGCCTGGGTTGGATACTGTACCCTCTAGATGACTGGAACCTAGGTTTGCCTGGGTTGGATACTGTCCCCTCTGCCTGACTAGTTTGCTGGGTTGGATACTTTCCCTCTCATGACTGAACTAGTTTGCTGGGTGGTTGGATCTGTCCCACAGATGAACTGAACTAGTTTGCTGGGTTGGATACTGTCCCTCTGATGACTGAACTAGTTTGCTGGGTTGGATACTGTCCCTCTGATGACTGAACTAGTTTGCTGGGTTGGATACTGTCCCTCTGATGACTGAACTAGTTTGCTGGGTTGGATACTGTCACCTCTGATGACTGAACTAGTTTGCTGGCGTTGGATACTGTCCCTCTGACCTTGAACTAGTTTGCTGGGTTGGATACTGTCCCTCTGATGACTGAACTAGTTTGCTGGGTTGGATACTGTTCCCTCTGATGACTGAACTAGTTTGCTGGGGGGCTGGATACTGTCTCCCTCTGACTGAACTAGTTGCCGGGTTGGATACTGTCCCTCTGTGACTGAACTAGTTTGCTGGGTTGGATACTGTCCCTCTGAATGACCTGAACTAGTTTGCTGGGTTGGGATACTGTCCCTCTGACATGAACTAGTTTGCTGGGATTGGATACTGTCCCTCTTGATACTGAACTAGTTTGCTGGGGTTGGATACTGTCCCTCTGATGACATGAACTAGTTCTGCTGGGTTGGATACTGTCCCTCTGCTGCTGAACATAGTTTCTGGGTTGGATCTGTCCCTCTGCTGACTGAACGTAGTTTGCTGGTTGGATACTCCCGACGAACAAGTTTGCTGATGATCTGAAGACTGAACTAGTTGCCTGGTTGGATACTGTCCCTCTGACTGAACTAGTTTGCTGGGTTGGATACTGTCCCGCTGACTGAACTAGTTTTGCTAGGGTTGGATACTGTCCCGATGCTCTGTCTCCTTGAACCTACGTTGCTGGTTGGATACTGTCCCTCTGATGACTGAACTAGTTTGCTGGGTTGGATACTGTCCCTCTGACTGAACTAGTTTGCTGGGTTGGATACTGTCCCTCTGATGACTGAACTAGTTTGCTGGGTTGGATACTGTCCCTCTGCCTGAACTAGTTTGCTGGGTTGGATACTGTCCCTCTGATGACTGAACTAGTTTGCTGGGTTGGATACTGTCCCTCTGCCTGAACTAGTTTGCTGGGTTGGATACTGTCCCTCTGCCTGAACTAGTTTGCTGGGTTGGATACTGTCCCTCTGACTGAACTAGTTTGCTGGGTTGGATACTGTCCCTCTGATGACTGAACTAGTTTGCTGGGTTGGATACTGTCCCTCTGATGACTGAACTAGTTTGCTGGGTTGGATACTGTCCCTCTGATGACTGAACTAGTTTGCTGGGTTGGATACTGTCCCTCTGATGACTGAACTAGTTTGCTGGGTTGGATACTGTCCCTCTGATGACTGAACTAGTTTGCTGGGTTGGATACTGTCCCTCTGATGACTGAACTAGTTTGCTGGTTGGATACTGTCCCTCTGATGACTGAACTAGTTTGCTGGTTTTTGGATACTGTCCCTCTGCCCTGAGCTAGTTTGCTGGGTTGGATACTGTCCCTCTGATGACTGAACTAGTTTGCTGGGTTGGATACTGTCCCTCTGATGACTGAACTAGTTTGCTGGGTTGGATACTGTCCCTCTGCCTGAACTAGTTTGCTGGGTTGGATACTGTCCCTCTGATGACTGAACTAGTTTGCTGGGTTTGGATACTGTCCCTCTGATGACTGAGCTAGTTTGCTGGGTTGGATACTGTCCCTCTGCCTGAACTAGTTTGCTGGGTTGGATACTGTCCCTCTGATGACTGAACTAGTTTGCTGGGTTGGATACTGTCCCTCTGCCTGAACTAGTTTGCTGGGTTGGATACTGTCCCTCTGATGACTGAACTAGTTTGCTGGGTTGGATACTGTCCCTCTGCCTGAACTAGTTTGCTGGGTTGGATACTGAATCTCCATGTGGCTTCTGGCTAGAGCAGGATGTAAGCTGTTTCTGGCTTGTCAGACACATCACTGTCAACCAACACACTGGTAGACTATAGTTTTATTTCATGAATAACTGAAGATGGGGAGTATTTACTACCTTAAATACCACATATCAAATCATTTTTATTTTTTAACTTATTTTTTAAAGTTCTTTTACACACACTAACCATTTAAGTATTTTAATGTTTCCTTCTGAAACCTGTTGAAACTGGCCATTTCATGACTGTTTCCTTCTGAAACCGGTTGAAACTGGCCATTTCATGTTTTTTTGTTTTAGTTATTTTTCTCTGGTGTTTTTTTGTTCAAACAGATTGCAGATTGTTGAACTGTTGTCCATCACCATAATCCATACATCAACCCCAACTCATAACATGTCTGTATTACTTGTCTTTCTCTACCCCTCTGTTGTCTAATATGTTCCATTGTGTGTTGTAAGTCTGTGGTAGTCATGTCTGTTGCACATCTGTGTTGGTCTATGAAGGAAATTGACTTCAAATAAAATAAAATGCAGTTTTATTTGTCACGTGCTTTGTAAACTACAGGTGTAGACTAACCGTGGAATGTGACCAAAACCTGGAAATTTGATCAGAAAGAATGCAAGAAAGAAAAGATTGAGAATGCAAGAACATGGATAGAAAGATGGACAGAGTGGTTTTGGTTAAGGATGGTCTCCACAGGTCCCTGAGCTCCTCCGGTCCTAAAGGTCTACTCTCCTTGGGGTACTCTACTTCCCTTTCAACTCCTGTATAACTACTGAAATAGTTTCTGGCCTTATTGAGCTCAGTGGCTAGTTACTGGAGGGACTTTCTAAGACCAGGGCAAACCCTCCTGTAGGCATTGGTCCCATCTAGATCCTGGCCAAACCCTCCTGTAGGCATTGGTCCCATCTAGATCCTGGCCAAACCCTCCTGTAGGCATTGGTCCCATCTAGATCCTGGCCAAACCCTCCTGTAGGCATTGGTCCCATCTAGATCCTGGCCAAACCCTCCTGTAGGCATTGGTCCCATCTAGATCCTGGCCAAACCCTCCTGTAGGCATTGGTCCCATCTAGATCCTGGCCAAACCCTCCTGTAGGCATTGGTCCCATCTAGATCCTGGCCAAACCCTCCTGTAGGCATTGGTCCCATCTAGATCCTGGCCAAACCCTCCTGTAGGCATTGGTCCCATCTAGATCCTGGCCAAACCCTCCTGTAGGCATTGGTCCCATCTAGATCCTGGCCAAACCCTCCTATCGCTCTGGTTTGTCCCCCTGCAGAGGAAGAGGAGCAGACTGCCATGTCAGAGGCCTGGGACGTGGACCCGGGTCTGATAACCAAACTCAAAGAGGAGTACAGGAAGGAGCGCAAGGGGAAGAGTAAGTCCTCTCTCCATGCCGCCTCCTCCTCTTCCTCTTCCTCTTCTCTCTCTGTAGAGTAAGAGAAATAGAAACAAAAGCCTTAAATCAAGAACAAGCATCTTGTTCTTTTACTTTAGCTGCTCTTTCTAAGCTGTCTTCAGCTCTCTTTCCTATTTCCATAGCTCTGTCTTCAGCTCTCTTTCCTATTTCCATAGCGCTGTCTTCAGCTCTCTTTCCTATTTCCATAGCTCTGTCTTCAGCTCTCTTTCCTATTTCCATAGCTCTGTCTTCAGCTCTGTCTCTTTATGTAAAGGTTGTCTGTCTGTGGATCTGTTTGTTTTGCTATTCCTTTATATCCTCCAATGCCTGCTCCATTCTGTTCTGTCTCTAGTTTAGAAATGAATGTGTACACTGCTAGCTACAGGGAATCATTCCCCATGATATTACCATTGTCATTCTTATTTCAGTCTACAGAACCTCTATTGGAGTTAAGTCTGCCAGGATTCAAACCCTAACTGAATCATATTGCACTCAACCTACTCAACATACCCATCTCCTAGTAGTGATGGAAGGGCATAAACAACACTTAGAATCCACTCTGCAACCTTGAAAGACAAGACTATTTAAGTTGTGGATGTCATGATACAGAAACAAGACAGAGATGCCCAGCCCCATGTTCCTACATTAGCATCAGTCGTTATCCTCTCCATGTGCCGTGATTCTGTCCAGATTCATCCTGGGATCATTTTCAACTACAGCCTGTCTTTTCTTGCTCTTTTGTCCTCACCAAATGATATTTCTGTTGTGTTGATTTTTGATGTGGGGGTGGTGAGTATTCAGGATGTGTGTTCAGGGGCAGGGGCAGGTAGATACGATCCCTTGTGGTCGCAGCTCTACTACCTGCCAAGCCAATTTCACTCTGATTGAGTTCCACATGGCATCCACTTCCCTTTATAGTGCACCTGTTTTCACCAGGGCACATAGGGCTTCCATTTGGGACACAGCTTCTGACTTTGTACATGATATTGTCCCCCTACCTGTCTTCCCTCCCCCAGGACCTAACCGGTCTAAGCTCCAGGACATGTTAGCCAACCTGAGGGACCAGGAGGACATGAGTCCCAGAGAACCCTCCTCTACCTCCCAGGCCCACTCCAACGCACCCAGGCTCAATGAACAGCACCAGGACAACCGCACTGATGAAGGTACTGTCCCTGTCTCTGTCTCTGTCTCTGTCCCTGTCTCTGTCCCTGTCTCTGTCTCTGTCCCTGTCTCTGTCCTTGTTTCTGTCCTTGTCCCTGTTTCTGTCCTTGTCTCTGTCCTTGTCCCTGTTTCTGTCCTTGTACCTGTCTCTGTCCCTGTCTCTGTCCTTGTCCCTGTCTCTGTCCTTGTCCCTGTCTCTGTCCTTGTCCCTGTCTCTGTCCCTGTTTCTGTCCTTGTCTCTGTCCTTGTCCCTGTTTCTGTCCTTGTCCCTGTCCTTGTCCCTGTCTCTGTCCTTGTCCCTGTCTCTGTCCTTGTCCCTGTCTCTGTCCTTGTCTCTGTCCTTGTTTCTGTCCTTGTCTCTGTCCTTGTTTCTGTCCTTGTCTCTGTCCTTGTCTCTGTCCTTGTCCCTGTTTCTGTCCTTGTCCCTGTCTCTGTCCCTGTCTCTGTCCTTGTCCCTGTCTCTGTCCTTGTCCCTGTCTCTGTCCTTGTCCCTGTTTCTGTCCTTGTCCCTGTCTCTGTCCTTGTTTCTGTCCTTGTCCCTGTCTCTGTCCTTGTCCCTGTCTCTGTCCTTGTCTCTGTCCTTGTTTCTGTCCTTGTCTCTGTCCTTGTTTCTGTCCTTGTCCCTGTCTCTGTCCCTGTCTCTGTCCTTGTCCCTGTCTCTGTCCTTGTCCCTGTCTCTGTCCTTGTCCCTGTCTCTGTCCTTGTCCCTGTCTCTGTCCTTGTCTCTGTCCCTGTCTCTGTCCTTGTCCCTGTCTCTGTCCTTGTCCCTGTCTCTTTACTACCATATATTTGCCCAGTGCACATCTTGAATTTTGACGAAGTTACTGTACCTCTGTCCTTGCCTTTGTTGGACCCAGGGCTCGTCTAAACTAGGTGTTGGATGGTACCATGTATTTGCCCAGTGTTAACATCTTGAGTGTAATGAGTATCCTGCAGGTTACTGGTTGATTGATTTAATTGACTGCCTCCATCTCTCTTCCAGTGGAGGCCTTGACGTTCCATCCTTCCTCTGGGAAGTCCTTTATCATGGGTCCTGATGAGAACATGGAGGCTGAGATGGGACTGGGGGAGCTGGCTGGACTCAGCATAGCTAATGAGGCTGATAGTCTGGCCTACGATGTAAGTATCCATCTACCTCTGTGGGAGGAGGACAGGAGGAAGAGGGGGGTGTGAGCAGGGACTGGGGGAGCTGGCTGGACTCAGCATAGCTAATGAGGCTGATAGTCTGGCCTACGATGTAAGTATCCATCTACCTCTGTGGGAGGAGGACAGGAGGAAGAGGGGGGTGTGAGCAGGGACTGGGGGAGCTGGCTGGACTCAGCATAGCTAATGAGGCTGATAGTCTGGCCTACGATGTAAGTATCCATCTACCTCTGTGGGAGGAGGACAGGAGGAAGAGGGGGGGTGTGAGCAGGGACTGGGGGAGCTGGCTGGACTCAGCATAGCTAATGAGGCTGATAGTCTGGCCTACGATGTAAGTATCCATCTACCTCTGTGGGAGGAGGACAGGAGGAAGAGGGGGGTGTGAGCAGGGACTGGGGGAGCTGGCTGGACTCAGCATAGCTAATGAGGCTGATAGTCTGGCCTACGATGTAAGTATCCATCTACCTCTGTGGGAGGAGGACAGGAGGAAGAGGGGGGTGTGAGCAGGGACTGGGGGAGCTGGCTGGACTCAGCATAGCTAATGAGGCTGATAGTCTGGCCTACGATGTAAGTATCCATCTACCTCTGTGGGAGGAGGACAGGAGGAAGAGGGGAGTGTGAGCAGGGACTGGGGGAGCTGGCTGGACTCAGCATAGCTAATGAGGCTGATAGTCTGGCCTACGACATGAGGAGGATCTGGGGTAGCCTAAATACCATCAGCACTCTCCACTAGCCAAGAACATGATCTGTGTGCTTTACATTACTGATGTCTGTCCATTCAATACCTTCCTCAACTAATATGCTTTCAGGTTAGGGTTAGTATTATAGTGCTCTTACAGTACTATAGTCCTGCTGCTGTCCTGGGGAATATACAGTACTATAGTCCTGCTGCTGTCCTGGGGAATATACAGTACTATAGTCCTGCTGCTGTCCTGGGGAATTTACAGTACTATAGTCCTGCTGCTGTCCTGGGGAATTTACAGTACTATAGTCCTGCTGCTGTCCTGGGGAATTTACAGTACTATAGTCCTGCTGCTGTCCTGGGGAATTTACAGTACTATAGTCCTGCTGCTGTCCTGGGGAATTTACAGTACTATAGTCCTGCTGCTGTCCTGGGGAATTTACAGTACTATAGTCCTGCTGCTGTCCTGGGGAATTTACAGTACTATAGTCCTGCTGCTGTCCTGGGGAATATACAGTACTATAGTCCTGCTGCTGTCCTGGGGAATATACAGTACTATAGTCCTGCTGCTGTCCTGGGGAATATACAGTACTATAGTCCTGCTGCTGTCCTGGGGAATTTACAGTACTATAGTCCTGCTGCTGTCCTGGGGAATTTACAGTACTATAGTCCTGCTGCTGTCCTGGGGAATTTACAGTACTATAGTCCTGCTGCTGTCCTGGGGAATTTACAGTACTATAGTCCTGCTGCTGTCCTGGGGAATTTACAGTACTATAGTCCTGCTGCTGTCCTGGGGAATTTACAGTACTATAGTCCTGCTGCTGTCCTGGGGAATTTACAGTACTATAGTCCTGCTGCTGTCCTGGGATGCAAAGGATTGCAGTTCACTTAGACTTTATCTACCCACAATCCATGGTGTTTCCCCTCCTCAGATCTCCAACAACCAGGATGCCCTGAGGAGGACGTGGAACCCCAAGTTCACCCTGCGGAGCCACTTTGACGGGATCCGAGGTCTGGCGTTCCACCCCGTAGAACCGATTCTAGTCACCGCCTCAGAGGACCACACGCTGAAGATGTGGAACCTGCAGAAGACTGCCCCCACCAAGAAGTAAGACTGACCCTTTGTCTAATAGCACCATAATATTGACCCTAACCAGCAGAAGACAACAGGGAAGACTCCAACTCAGTGTCTACTTCACTAAAGCAGAGACTTAGACTAGAGACGTTGCTCTCACCAGGTTTGGAGTCAATTCCTCTCACCAGGTTTGGAGTCAATTCCTCTCACCAGGTTTGGAGTCAATTCCTCTCACCAGGTTTGGAGTCAATTCCTCTCACCAGATTTGGAGTCAATTCCTCTCACCAGATTCGGAGTCAATTCCTCATTGAGGAGAATTGGAATTTCAGTTTACTTCCTGAATTTACTGAATGGAAATGGAATTGACTCCAAACATGGTGAGGGCAATGTCTCTCACAGAAATGTATGATACCTTTATACAGTCCACATTATGTCTAGAAAGTTTACAACTGTCTAACTCACAATTTCTCTGTGTCTTTATCTCCAGGAGTGCCTCTCTTGACGTGGAACCCATCTACACGTTCAGGGCCCACCAGGGTGCAGTGCTGTGTGTAGTGATGAGCAGTACAGGAGAGCAATGTTTCAGTGGAGGGGTGGACGGGACCATTCAGAGCTGGAACACCCCTAACCCTAACGTAGACCCATATGACTCATACGGTAAGAACAGAGGTCTGGCTGTCTCTCTGTCTGTCTCTCTGTCTGTCTCTCTGTCTGTCTCTCTCTCTCTCTTCTCTCTGTTCTCTCTCTCTCTCTGTTCTCTCTCTCTCTCTCTCTCTCTCTCTCTCTCTCTCTCTCTCTCTCTCTCTCTCTCTGTGTTCTCTCTCTCTCTCTCTCTCTGTTCTCTCTCTCTCTCTCCCTCTCTCTCTCTCTCTGTTCTCTCTCTCTCTCTCTCTCTGTTCTCTCTCTCTGTGTTCTCTCTCTTTATCTAACATGTCCTCCTCCTCCCTGTGTGTAATAGAGCCGTCTGTCCTGCGGGGGGCGCTGTGTGGTCATACTGACTCGGTGTGGGGTCTGGTCTACAGTAGTGTTCATCAGAGACTCCTGTCTTGCTCTGGAGACGGCACCGTCAGGCTGTGGGACGCCTCCAATACCAAGCCTGCCCTGGCCACCTTCCACAATAAAGGTGCACTCAGACATTGTTTTCATCTTAATTTGCCATATTGTGTCATTCAAATTAACTTTAATCCTACACTGCATGATTTGTGTTGTATGTTTATGATATTCAAATTCTTTGGTGAAATCAACCAATATGGTTCACTGCTTCAGAGTTCGGCGTGCCCTCGTCAGTGGACCTGGTCTGCAGTGAGCCCGCCCACATGGTGACATCATTCACCAGCGGTCACATTGGCCTCTTCAACATGGAGACACAGCAACTGGTGCTCAACCTGGAGTCCACTGCAGAGACGGGTAGGTCTGGAGGGAGGGAGGGAGGGAGGAGGGGTGGGAGGGAGGGAGGGAGGGAGGCAGGGAGTTTGGGAAGCCTCCAGACCATTTGTTAAAAAAGTAAAGAAACCCAATTCTATTTGAACCCAGTTCTGGAAGCCTTTACGGCTAATATGGTCTATTATTTAGTGTACATGGTCCTTGGAGCCGGATATGAACCAGCGACCTAACGAACTGTCTCTCCTCTCCCCAGGTACCCCCTGTCAGATCAACAGGGTGCTGAGCCACCCCACCCTCCCCATCACCATCACCGCTGAGGAGGACAAACACATAAAGTTCTTCGACAACAACACAGGTAACAGCCATTTTGCTGGTCTACATACAAACGTTTTTCACTCCAGCAGTGTCCTCCACACAGAACTAAATCGGATCTTTACGGTCCTCCATCAGTCCCTACTTAAATCTAAAAGTATTTGGAATCTCGCAGTCTTCCAGTTTTTGCCACATCCTGACCGTTTGGTTTCTCACGGCAATTTGTTTTTATAGATGTTTTTAAAAGTGGAGTGAATTCAGTTCAACTACTGCACTCACAGAAAGCTTAACCTTCACACAGAAAGCAGAAACATTAAATTAACAAATGTTGTCAATTTGAACTCTTCAGGGAAGCTGATCCACTCGATGGTGGCCCACCTGGAGGCAGTTACCAGTCTAGCTGTCGACCCCAACGGGCTCTATCTAATGTCTGGCAGTAAGTAGCTAACAACTCTAGATCAATGATTTCTAACATCCTTAGCTAGATAGATACCTTGTCATTCTGCATGTTATGATAATAGCAATGGTTGGAGAGTCCATGTGAGTATATGACATACTTTATAAAACAGGAGAGGGCCCAGAACTGAGCCCTGGGGGACACCAGAACTGTATACTTTATAAAACAGGAGAGGGCCCAGAACTGAGCCCTGGGGGACACCAGAGCTGTATACTTTATAAAACAGGAGAGGGCCTAGAACTGAGCCCTGGGGGACACCAGAGCTGTATACTTTATAAAACAGGAGAGGGCCTAGAACTGAGCCCTGGGGGACACCAGAGCTGTATACTTTATAAAACAGGAGAGGGCCAGGAACTGAGCCCTGGGGGACACCAGAGCTGTATACTTTATAAAACAGGAGAGGGCCTAGAACTGAGCCCTGGGGGACACCAGAGCTGTATACTTTATAAAACAGGAGAGGGCCTAGAACTGAGCCCTGGGGGACACCAGAGCTGTATACTTTATAAAACAGGAGAGGGCCTAGAACTGAGCCCTGGGGGACACCAGAGCTGTATACTTTATAAAACAGGAGAGGGCCTAGAACTGAGCCCTGGGGGACACCAGAGCTGTATACTTTATAAAACAGGAGAGGGCCAGAACTGAGCCCTGGGGGACACCAGAGCTGTATACTTTATAAAACAGGAGAGGGCCTAGAACTGAGCCCTGGGGGACACCAGAGCTGTATACTTTATAAAACAGGAGAGGGCCCAGAACTGAGCCCTGGGGGACACCAGAGCTGTATACTTTATAAAACAGGAGAGGGCCTGGAACTGAGCCCTGAGGGACACCAGAACTGTATACTTTATAAAACAGGAGAGGGCCCAGAACTGAGCCCTGGGGGACACCAGAACTGTATACTTTATAAAACAGGAGAGGGCCCAGAACTGAGCCCTGGGGGACACCAGAACTGTATACTATATAAAACAGGAGAGGGCCCAGAACTGAGCCCTGGGGGACACCAGAACTGCATACTTTATAAAACAGGAGAGGGCCCAGAACTGAGCCCTGGGGGACACCAGAACTGAATGCTTTATAAAACAGGAGAGGGCCCAGAACTGAGCCCTGGGGGACACCAGAACTGTATACTATATAAAACAGGAGAGGGCCCAGAACTGAGCCCTGAGGGACACCAGAACTGAATGCTTTATAAAACAGGAGAGGGCCCAGAACTGAGCCCTGAGGGACACCAGAACTGAATGCTTTATAAAACAGGAGAGGGCCCAGAACTGAGCCCTGGGGGACACCAGAACTGTATACTATATAAAACAGGAGAGGGCCCAGAACTGAGCCCTGAGGGACACCAGAACTGAATGCTTTATAAAACAGGAGAGGGCCCAGAACTGAGCCCTGAGGGACACCAGAACTGAATGCTTTATAAAACAGGAGAGGGCCTAGAACTGAGCCCTGGGGGACACCAGAGCTGTATACTTTATAAAACAGGAGAGGGCCTAGAACTGAGCCCTGGGGGACACCAGAGCTGTATACTTTATAAAACAGGAGAGGGCCTAGAACTGAGCCCTGGGGGACACCAGAGCTGTATACTTTATAAAACAGGAGAGGGCCCAGAACTGAGCCCTGGGGGACACCAGAGCTGTATACTTTATAAAACAGGAGAGGGCCTAGAACTGAGCCCTGGGGGACACCAGAGCTGTATACTTTATAAAACAGGAGAGGGCCTAGAACTGAGCCCTGGGGGACACCAGAGCTGTATACTTTATAAAACAGGAGAGGGCCTAGAACTGAGCCCTGGGGGACACCAGAGCTGTATACTTTATAAAACAGGAGAGGGCCTAGAACTGAGCCCTGGGGGACACCAGAGCTGTATACTTTATAAAACAGGAGAGGGCCCAGAACTGAGCCCTGGGGGACACCAGAACTGTATACTTTATAAAACAGGAGAGGGCCCAGAACTGAGCCCTGGGGGACACCAGAACTGTATACTTTATAAAACAGGAGAGGGCCCTAGAACTGAGCCCTGGGGGACACCAGAACTGCATACTTTATGTAAACTGCCTTGTCGCCCACCTACTGTTCATTTTCCTCTCCCTTACTTCTTCCCTCTCTCCTCTCCTCCCTCTCCAGTTGACTGCTCTATTCGTCTGCTCTCGTTCCCCTCCCTAATCCCTCTCTCCTCTCCTCCCTCTCTGGTTGACTGCTCTATTCGTCTGCTCTCGTTCCCCTTCCTAATCCCTCTCTCCTCTCCTCCCTCTCCAGTTGACTGCTCTATTCGTCTGCTCTCGTTCCCCTCCCTAATCCCCCTCTCCTCTCCTCCCTCTCTGGTTGACTGCTCTATTCGTCTGCTCTCGTTCCCCTCCCTAATCCCCCTCTCCTCTCCTCCCTCTCCGGTTGACTGCTCTATTCGTCTGCTCTCGTTCCCCTCCCTAATCCCCCTCTCCTCTCCTCCCTCTCCGGTTGACTGCTCTATTCGTCTGCTCTCGTTCCCCTCCCTAATCCCTCTCTCCTCTCCTCCCTCTCTGGTTGACTGCTCTATTCGTCTGCTCTCGTTCCCCTCCCTAATCCCTCTCTCCTCTCCTCCCTCTCCGGTTGACTGCTCTATTCGTCTGCTCTCGTTCCCCTCCCTAATCCCTCTCTCCTCTCCTCCCTCTCCGGTTGACTGCTCTATTCGTCTGCTCTCGTTCCCCTCCCTAATCCCCCTCTCCTCTCCTCCCTCTCTGGTTGACTGCTCTATTCGTCTGCTCTCGTTCCCCTCCCTAATCCCCCTCTCCTCTCCTCCCTCTCCGGTTGACTGCTCTATTCGTCTGCTCTCGTTCCCCTCCCTAATCCCTCTCTCCTCTCCTCCCTCTCCGGTTGACTGCTCTATTCGTCTGCTCTCGTTCCCCTCCCTAATCCCCCTCTCCTCTCCTCCCTCTCTGGTTGACTGCTCTATTCGTCTGCTCTCGTTCCCCTCCCTAATCCCCCTCTCCTCTCCTCCCTCTCCGGTTGACTGCTCTATTCGTCTGCTCTCGTTCCCCTCCCTAATCCCCCTCTCCTCTCCTCCCTCTCCGGTTGACTGCTCTATTCGTCTGCTCTCGTTCCCCTCCCTAATCCCCCTCTCCTCTCCTCCCTCTCCAGTTGACTGCTCTATTCGTCTGCTCTCGTTCCCCTCCCTAATCCCCCTCTCCTCTCCTCCCTCTCCTGGTTGACTGCTCTATTCGTCTGCTCTCGTTCCCCTCCCTAATCCCCCTCTCCTCTCCTCCCTCTCCGGTTGACTGCTCTATTCGTCTGCTCTCGTTCCCCTCCCTAATCCCCCTCTCCTCTCCTCCCTCTCTGGTTGACTGCTCTATTCGTCTGCTCTCGTTCCCCTCCCTAATCCCCCTCTCCTCTCCTCCCTCTCTGGTTGACTGCTCTATTCGTCTGCTCTCGTTCCCCTCCCTAATCCCTCTCTCCTCTCCTCCCTCTCCGGTTGACTGCTCTATTCGTCTGCTCTCGTTCCCCTCCCTAATCCCCCTCTCCTCTCCTCCCTCTCCGGTTGACTGCTCTATTCGTCTGCTCTCGTTCCCCTCCCTAATCCCCCTCTCCTCTCCTCCCTCTCCGGTTGACTGCTCTATTCGTCTGCTCTCGTTCCCCTCCCTAATCCCCCTCTCCTCTCCTCCCTCTCCGGTTGACTGCTCTATTCGTCTGCTCTCGTTCCCCTCCCTAATCCCCCTCTCCTCTCCTCCCTCTCCAGTTGACTGCTCTATTCGTCTGCTCTCGTTCCCCTCCCTAATCCCTCTCTCCTCTCCTCCCTCTCCGGTTGACTGCTCTATTCGTCTGCTCTCGTTCCCCTCCCTAATCCCTCTCTCCTCTCCTCCCTCTCCGGTTGACTGCTCTATTCGTCTGCTCTCGTTCCCCTCCCTAATCCCTCTCTCCTCTCCTCCCTCTCTGGTTGACTGCTCTATTCGTCTGCTCTCGTTCCCCTCCCTAATCCCTCTCTCCTCTCCTCCCTCTCCGGTTGACTGCTCTATTCGTCTGCTCTCGTTCCCCTCCCTAATCCCTCTCTCCTCTCCTCCCTCTCCGGTTGACTGCTCTATTCGTCTGCTCTCGTTCCCCTCCCTAATCCCTCTCTCCTCTCCTCCCTCTCCGGTTGACTGCTCTATTCGTCTGCTCTCGTTCCCCTCCCTAATCCCTCTCTCCTCTCCTCCCTCTCTGGTTGACTGCTCTATTCGTCTGCTCTCGTTCCCCTCCCTAATCCCTCTCTCCTCTCCTCCCTCTCCGGTTGACTGCTCTATTCGTCTGCTCTCGTTCCCCTCCCTAATCCCTCTCTCCTCTCCTCCCTCTCCGGTTGACTGTTCTATTCGTCTGCTCTCGTTCCCCTCCCTAATCCCTCTCTCCTCTCCTCCCTCTCCGGTTGACTGTTCTATTCGTCTGCTCTCGTTCCCCTCCCTAATCCCTCTCTCCTCTCCTCCCTCTCCGGTTGACTGCTCTATTCGTCTGCTCTCGTTCCCCTCCCTAATCCCTCTCTCCTCTCCTCCCTCTCCGGTTGACTGCTCTATTCGTCTGCTCTCGTTCCCCTCCCTAATCCCCCTCTCCTCTCCTCCCTCTCCGGTTGACTGCTCTATTCGTCTGCTCTCGTTCCCCTCCCTAATCCCCCTCTCCTCTCCTCCCTCTCCGGTTGACTGCTCTATTCGTCTGCTCTCGTTCCCCTCCCTAATCCCCCTCTCCTCTCCTCCCTCTCTGGTTGACTGCTCTATTCGTCTGCTCTCGTTCCCCTCCCTAATCCCCCTCTCCTCTCCTCCCTCTCTGGTTGACTGCTCTATTCGTCTGCTCTCGTTCCCCTCCCTAATCCCCTCTCTCCTCTCCTCCCTCTCCGGTTGACTGCTCTATTCGTCTGCTCTCGTTCCCCTCCCTAATCCCCCTCTCCTCTCCTCCCTCTCCGGTTGACTGCTCTATTCGTCTGCTCTCGTTCCCCTCCCTAATCCCCTCTCTCCTCTCCTCCCTCTCTGGTTGACTGCTCTATTCGTCTGCTCTCGTTCCCCTCCCTAATCCCCCTCTCCTCTCCTCCCTCTCCAGTTGACTGCTCTATTCGTCTGCTCTCGTTCCCCTCCCTAATCCCCCTCTCCTCTCCTCCCTCAGGTCATGACTGTTCTATTCGTCTGTGGAACCTGGAGACTAAGACGTGTATCCAGGAGTTTACAGCTCACAGGAAGAAGAATGATGAGTCTATCCATGACGTGGCCTTCCACCCCTCTAAGGCTTACATCGCCTCCGCCGGGGCAGACGCTCTCGCCAAGGTGTTCGTATGACGAGGACCTATCACAGTCCGCTGACACAGCCTCCCAGTTCCAGGGACCAATAGATGTATGCATGTGGGGTGCTACGCAGACCTCACCTCACACATAATCCCTCTCGCGCTACTGGTTCCCTGTTTTGACTGGTGGATGGTGCAGCCAATGGCCTCTACTAAGCCCCAGACTAGGCCCGCCTCCAGAGGTTGGCTGGGAGGTATGTTAGGAGAACTGCTATTGGGCACAAGGCTTCCTCCTCCCTCTACGATCCAGGCAGGCCCCTGGGTGTGACCGGCCACAGAGCCCCTCCTCTTTCTCCAACCTGCATCCAATGAACACCCACACAGACTGTCTACAGACTGACACTATGGTTCAGACTAATCTTATGGTCTGTCTTCCATTCACAACTGGCGAGGTGGTTGAAGACATTCTGACTGGTGTTTTATAGTGTAGAGGTGGAGTACCCCCACCCCATGTCATCATGCCCATTAACCAGAACCCCACGCCTCCCATTTCCCAAATCTCTAGGTCCAGGCTTCTCCCCTTCAGACCAGGGTAGACTGTCTGCTCCCTGGTCCCTCCTCTACTTCTCCTCCAAGTCAGGTTCAGTGTTGTGTTGTGATGGAAATGTGGGGTATTTACTGAAGGCTGGTTGGCTGGCTGTGGCTGACTGTCATGGATGGAAGCATCTCACTTTTCCTCTGTGCTTCTAAGACTCTGACTCGGTCTGCTCTGCCGCCACCAGCCAGCCTTTCTCTCTGCTTTCCTTTTAAAACACTTATTGACAAGTGTGCCTTTGCTTTAAAAAGGTATTGAAACAAAAGTTATTTTACAGAGCGTCTGTTTTTGGGGGGAGGGGGAGTTAATGCAGAAAGGTTTTCACAATGGTGTCCGTTTTTACAAAAACATTGGGTGTAAAATTGCAAATACTTATAATAAACTAAATATATATTAAGTCTTAACTTACTGTGCTGATGTGTGAGTTTGAGTGTTCGTTTTTGATAAATACAGTGGGGAAAAAAAGTATTTAGTCAGCCACCAATTGTGCAAGTTCTCCCACTTAAAAATATGAGAGAGGCCTGTCATTTTCATCATAGGTACACGTCAACTATGACAGACAAATTGAGGAAAAAAAATCCAGAAAATCACATTGTAGGATTTTTAATGAATTTATTTGCAAATTATGGTGGAAAATAAGTATTTGGTCACCTACAAACAAGCAAGATTTCTGGCTCTCACAGACCTGTAACTTCTTCTTTAAGAGGCTCCTCTGTCCTCCACTCGTTACCTGTATTAATGGCACCTGTTTGAACTTGTTATCAGTATAAAAGACACCTGTCCACAACCTCAAACAGTCACACTCCAAACTCCACTATGGTCAAGACCAAAGAGCTGTCAAAGGACACCAGAAACAAAATTGTAGACCTGCACCAGGCTGGGAAGACTGAATCTGCAATAGGTAAGCAGCTTGGTTTGAAGAAATCAACTGTGGGAGCAATTATTAGGAAATGGAAGACATACAAGACCACTGATAATCTCCCTCGATCTGGGGCTCCACGCAAGATCTCACCCCGTGGGGTCAAAATGATCACAAGAACGGTGAGCAAAAATCCCAGAACCACACGGGGGGACCTAGTGAATGACCTGCAGAGAGCTGGGACCAAAGTAACAAAGCCTACCATCAGTAACACACTACTCCGCCAGGGACAAAAATCCTGCATTGCCAGACGTGTCTCCCTGCTTAAGCCAGTACATGTCCAGGCCCGTCTGAAGTTTGCTAGAGTGCATTTGGATGATCCAGAAGAGGATTGGGAGAATGTCATATGGTCAGATGAAACCAAAATATAACTTTTTGGTAAAAACTCTACTCATCGTGTTTGGAGGACAAAGAATGCTGAGTTGCATCCAAAGAACACCATACCTACTGTGAAGCATGGGGGTGGAAACTTCATGCTTTGGGGCTGTTTTTCTGCAAAGGGACCAGGACGACTGATCTGTGTAAAGGAAAGAATGAATGGGGCCATGTATCGTGAGATTTTGAGTGAAAACCTCCTTCCATCAGCAAGGGCATTGAAGATGAAGCCCCAAAACATCACTGCTCTAGAGGAGATCTGCATGGAGGAATGGGCCAAAATACCAGCAACAGTGTGTGAAAACCTTGTGAAGACTTACAGAAAACGTTTGACCTGTGTCATTGCCAACAAGGGCTATATAACAAATTATTGAGAAACTTTTGTTATTGACCAAATACTTATTTTCCACCATAATTTGCAAATAAATTCATAAAAAATCCTACAATGTGATTTTCTGGAATTTCTTTTCTCATTTTGTCTGTCATAGTTGACGTGTACCTATGATGAAAATTACAGGCCTCTCTCATCTTTTTAAGTGGGAGAACTTGCACAATTGGTGGCTGACTAAATACTTTTTTTCCCCACTGTAGCATGGGTGGAAATTAGCCTTCTCCCAGATATGTTTGTGCTGTCTTGCTATTGACCATATACAGTGGCTTGCGAAAGTATTCACCCCCCTTGGCATTTTTCCTATTTTGTTGCCTTACAACCTGGAATTAAAATGGATTTTTTGGAGGTTTGTATCATTTGATTTACAGAACATGCCTACCACTTTGAAGACCCAAAATATTTTTTATTGTGAAACAAACAAAAAAAACAGAAAACTTGAGCGTGCATAACTATTCACCCCCCCAAAGTCAATACTTTGTAGAGCCACCTTTTGCACCAATTACAGCTGCAAGTCTCTTGGGGTATGTCTCTATAAGCTTGGCACATCTAGCCACTGGGATTTTTGGCCATTCTTCAAGGCAAAACTGCTCCAGCTCCTTCAAGTTGGATGGGTTCCGCTGATGTACAGCAATCTTTAAGTCATTCCACAGATTCTCAATTGGATTGAGGTCTGGGGTTTGACTAGGCCATTCCAAGACCCCTTAAACCACTTGTCCTGCTGGAAGGTGAACCTCTGTCCCAGTCTTAAATCTCTGGAAGACTGAAACAGATTTCCCGCAAGAATTTCCCTGTATTTAGCTCCATCCATCATTCCTTCAATTCTGACCAGTTTCCCAGTCCCTGCAGATGAAAAACATCCCCATAGCATGATGCTGCCACCACCATGCTTCACTGTGGGATGGTGTTCTCTGGGTGATGAGTGGTGTTGGGTTTGCACCAGACATAGCGTTTTCCTTGATGGCCAAAAAGCTCAATTTTAGTCTCATCTGACCAGAGTACCTTCTTCCATATGTTTGGGGAGTCTCGAACACCAAACGTGTTTGCTTTTTTTTTTTTCTTTAAGCAATGGCTTTTTTCTGGCTACTCTTCCGTAAAGCCCAGCTCTGTGGAGTGTACGGCTTAAAGTGGTCCTATGGACAGATGCTCCAATCTCCACTGTGGAGCTTTGCAGCTCCTTCAGGGCTATCTTTGGTCTCTTTGTTGCCTCTCTGATTAATGCCCTCCTTGCCTGGTCAGTGAGTTTTGGTGGGCAGCCCTCTCTTGGCAGGTTTGTTGTGGTGCCATATTCTTTCAATTTTTTAATAATGGATTTAATGGTGCTCCGTGGGATGTTGAAAGTTTCGGATAACCCTGATCTGTACTTCTCCACAACTTTGTCCCTGACCTGTTTGGAGAGCTCCTTGGTCTTCAGGGTGCTGCTTGCTTGGTGGTGCCCCTTGCTTAGTGGTGTTGCAGACTCTGGGGCCTTTCAGAACAGGTGTATATATACTGAGATCATGTGACAGATCACATGATATAAGGTCCCACAGTATATAAGGTCCCACAGTTGACAGTGTATGTCTGAACAAAAACTAAGCCATGAGGTTGAAGGAATTGTCCATAGAGCTCCGAGACAGGATTGTGTCGAGGCACAGATCTGGGGAAGGGTACCAAAACAGTTCTGCAGCATTGAAGGTCCCCAAGAACACAGTGGCCTCCATCATTCTTAAATGGAAGAAGTTTGGAACCACCAAGACTCTTCCTAGAGCTGGCTGCCCGGCCAAACTGGGCAATCGGGGGAGAAGGGCCTTGGTCAGGGAGGTGACTAAGAACCCAATGGTCAATCTGACAGAGCTCCAGAGTTCCTCTGTGGAGATGGGAGAAGAGCTGAGGGCTACACTGGGACAGGTAGGAGGGCTGAGGGCTACACAGGGACAGGTAGGGGGGCTGAGGGCTACACAGGGACAGGTAGGAGGGCTGAAGGCTACACTGGGACAGGTAGGAGGGCTGAGGGCTACACAGGGACAGGTAGGAGAGCTGGGGGCTACACAGGGACAGGTAGGAGGGCTGAGGGCTACACTGGGACAGGTAGGAGGGCTGAGGGCTACACAGGGACAGGTAGGAGAGCTGAGGGCTACACAGGGACAGGTAGGAGGGCTGAGGGCTACACAGGGACAGGTAGGAGGGCTGAGGGCTACACAGGGACAGGTAGGAGAGCTGAGGGCTACACAGGGACAGGTAGGAGGGCTGAGGGCTACACAGGGACAGGTAGGAGGGCTGAGGGCTACACAGGGACAGGTAGGAGGGCTGAGGGCTACACAGGGACAGGTAGGAGGGCTGAGGGCTACACAGGGACAGGTAGGAGGGCTGAGGGCTACACAGGGACAGGTAGGAGGGCTGAGGGCTACACAGGGACAGGTAGGAGGGCTACACAGGGACAGGTAGGAGGGCTGAGGGCTACACAGGGACAGGTAGGAGGGCTGAGGGTTACACAGGGACAGGTAGGAGGGCTGAGGGCTACACAGGGACAGGTAGGAGAGCTGAGGGCTACACAGGGACAGGTAGGAGGGCTGAGGGCTACACAGGGACAGGTAGGAGGGCTGAGGGCTACACAGGGACAGGTAGGAGGGCTGAGGGCTACACAGGGACAGGTAGGAGGGCTGAGGGCTACACAGGGACAGATAGGAGGGCTGAGGGCTACACTGGGACAGGTGGGAGGGCTGAGGGCTACACTGGGACAGGTAGGAGGGCTGAGGGCTACACAGGGACAGGTAGGAGGGCTGAGGGCTACACTGGGACAGGTAGGAGGGCTGAGGGCTACACAGGGACAGGTAGGAGGGCTGAGGGCTACACAGGGACAGGTAGGAGGGCTGAGGGCTACACAGGGACAGGTAGGAGGGCTGAGGGCTACACAGGGACAGGTAGGAGGGCTGAGGGCTACACAGGGACAGGTAGGAGGGCTGAGGGCTACACAGGGACAGGTGGGAGGGCTGAGGGCTACACAGGGACAGGTAGGAGGGCTGAGGGCTACACAGGGACAGGTAGGAGGGCTGAGGGCTACACAGGGACAGGTAGGAGGGCTGAGGGCTACACAGGGACAGGTAGGAGGGCTGGGGGCTACACAGGGACAGGTAGGAGGGCTGAGGGCTACACAGGGACAGGTAGGAGGGCTGAGGGCTACACAGGGACAGGTAGGAGGGCTGAGGGCTACACAGGGACAGGTAGGAGGGCTGAGGGCTACACAGGGACAGGTAGGAGGGCTGAGGGCTACACAGGGACAGGTAGGAGGGCTGGGGGCTACACAGGGACAGGTAGGAGGGCTGGGGGCTACACAGGGACAGGTAGGTGTATGACTGGCTGACACCCCCTACACACACACACACCACTACACACACACCCACCCACCCCTACACACACACACACACACCTACACACACACACACTCACCCCTACACACACACACACTCACCCCGACTTGTGATTCACACTCACACTCCATCCAGCCTCCTTAGTCTACCTGTCAACAAACCCAACCAACCGTAAAGTGTCCTTCATGATGTACTGGGCTCGGCAAAGATTGACAGAACTACAACCTTATGCATTCATTATATATGAATTACTGACCTACATATGAATATGATATGAATGCATTTGTGGTGTGGTGGTTTACTGACAGGTTTGAAAGGAAGAAAGTGCAGTTAATGAGAAGTTGAGCAAGCTAGTACAGTGGCGCCATCTAGCCACAAGAACTGGGACGTGCTCCGGGTCCAAGCATGTATACTGAACAAAAATATAAACGCAACATGCAACAATTTCAAAGATTTTACTGAGTTACAGTTCAGTTAAGGAAATCAGTCAATTGAAATTAATTGATTAGCCCTTCATCTATCGATTTCACATGAATGGGAATACAGATATGCATCTGTTGGTCACAGTATACCTTTAAAAAAAAAAAAAAAAAAAAAAAAAGGCTGTTGATTGTGGCTTGTGAAATGTTGTCCCTCTCCACTTCAATGGCTGTGCGAAGTTGCTGGATATTGGCGGGAACTGGAACACGCTGTCATACACGTCGATCCAGAGCATCCCAAACATGCTGAATAGGTGACATGTCTGGTAAGTATGCAGGCCATGGAAGAACTGGGACATTTTCAGCTTCCAGGAATTGTGTACATTTTACATTTACATTTTAGTCATTTAGCAGACGCTCTTATCCAGAGCGACTTACAGGAGCAATTAGGGTTAAGTGCCTTGCTCAAGGGCACATTAACGTCATTTAGCAGACGCTCTTAGCCAGAGCGACTCACAAATTGGTGCGTTCACCCTATAGCCAGTGGGATAACCACTTTACAATTTGGGGGGGGGAGAGAGAGGCCAGTTAACAGTACAGTAAGGAGAGGGGAGGGAGAGGCAGGTTAACAGGACACTACGGAGAGGGGAGAGAGAGGCCGGTTAACAGGACACTACGGAGAGGGGAGAGAGAGGCCGGTTAACAGGACACTACGGAGAGGGGAGAGAGAGGCCGGTTAACAGGACACTACGGAGAGGGGAGAGAGAGGCCGGTTAACAGGACACTACGGAGAGGGGAGAGAGAGGCAGGTTAACAGGACACTAAGGAGAGGGGAGAGAGAGGCCGGTTAACAGGACACTACGGAGAGGGGAGAGAGAGGCCGGTTAACAGGACACTACGGAGAGGGGAGAGAGAGGCAGGTTAACAGGACACTGAGAGGGGAGAGAGAGGCAGGTTAACAGGACACTGAGAGGGGAGAGAGAGGCAGGTTAACAGGACACTGAGAGGGGAGAGAGAGGCAGGTTAACAGGACACTAAGGTGAGGAGAGAGAGACCCAGGTTAACAGGACACAAAGGAGAGGGGAGAGAGAGGCAGGTTAACAGGACTCTAAGGAGAGGGGAGAGAGAGGCAGGTTAACAGGACACTGAGAGGGGAGAGAGAGGCAGGTTAACAGGACACTGAGAGGGGAGAGAGAGGCAGGTTAACAGGACACTAAGGAGAGGGGAGAGAGAGGCAGGTTAACAGGACACTGAGAGGGGAGAGAGAGGCAGGTTAACAGGACACTAAGGAGAGGGGAGAGAGAGGCAGGTTAACAGGACACTGAGAGGGGAGAGAGAGGCAGGTTAACAGGACACTGAGAGGGGAGAGAGAGGCCGGTTAACAGGACACTAAGGAGAGGGGAGAGAGAGGCAGGTTAACAGGACACTAATGAGAGGGGAGAGAGACGCAGGTTAACAGGACACAAAGGAGAGGGGAGAGAGAGGCAGGATAACAGGACAATAAGGAGAGGGGGAGAGAGAGGCAGGATAACAGGACGGGGGGGGGGGGTTAGAAGGATTACTTTATCCTATCCCAGGTATTCCTTAAAGAGGTGGGGTTTCAAATGTCTCCGGAAGGTGGTGAATGACTCCGCTGTCCTGGCGTCGTGAGGGAGCTTGTTCCACCATTGGGGTGCCAGAGCAGCGAACAGTTTTGACTGGGCTGAGCGGGAGCTATGCTTCCGCAGAGGAAGGGGAGCCAGCAGGCCAGAGGTGGATGAACGCAATGCCCTCGTTTGGGTGTAGGGACTGATCAGAGCCTGAAGGTACAGAGGTGCCGTTCCCCTCACTGCTCCATAGGCAAGCACCATGGTCTTGTAGCGGATGCGAGCTTCAACTGGAAGCCAGTGGAGTGTGCGGAGGAGGGGGGGTGACGTGAGAGAACTTGGGAAGGTTGAACACCAGACGGGCTGCGGCATTCTGGATGAGTTGTAGGGGTTTAATGGCACAGGCAGGGAGGCCAGCCAACAGCGAGTTGCAGTAGTCCAGACGGGAGATGACAAGTGCCTGGATTAGGACCTGTGCCGCTTCCTGTGTAAGGCAGGGTCGTACTCTCCGAATGTTGTAGAGCATGAACCTGCAGGAGCGGGTCACCGCCTTGATGTTGGCGGAGAACGACAGGGTGTTGTCCAGGGTCACGCCTAGGCTCTTCGCACTCTGGGAGGAGGACACAGCGGAGTTGTCAACCGTGATGGCGAGATCATGGAACGGGCAGTCCTTCCCCGGGAGGAAGAGCAGCTCCGTCTTGCCAGGGTTCAGCTTGAGGTGGTGATCCGTCATCCATACTGATATGTCTGCCAGACATGCAGAGATGCGATTCGCCACCTGGTTATCAGAAGGGGGAAAGGAGAAGATTAGTTGTGTATCGTCAGCGTAGCAATGATAGGAAAGGCCATGTGAGGATATGACAGAGCCAAGTGACTTGGTGTATAGGGAGAAAAGGAGAGGGCCTAGAACTGAGCCCTGGGGGACACCAGTGGTGAGAGCACGTGGTGCGGAGACAGCTTCTCGCCACGCCACTTGGTAGGAGCGACCGGTCAGGTAGGACGCAATCCAGGAGTGAGCCGCGCCGGAGATGCCCAGCTCGGAGAGGGTGGAGAGGAGGATCTGATGGTTCACAGTATCAAAGGCAGCAGACAGGTCTAGAAGGACAAGAGCAGAGGAGAGAGAGTTAGCTTTAGCAGTGCGGAGAGTCTCCGTGACACAGAGAAGAGCAGTCTCAGTTGAATGACCAGTCCTGAAACCTGATTGGTTTGGATCAAGAAGGTCATTCTGAGAGAGATAGCAAGAGAGTTGGCTAAAGACGGCACGCTCAATAGTTTTGGAAAGAAAAGAAAGAAGGGATACTGGTCTGTAGTTGTTGACATCAGTGGGGTTGAGTGTTGGTTTTTTGAGAAGGGGAGCAACTCTCGCTCTCTTGAAGACGGAAGGGACATGGCCAGCGGTCAAGGATGAGTTGATCAGCGAGGTGAGGTATGGGAGAAGGTCACCGGAGATGGTCTGGAGAAGGGAGGAGGGGATGGGGTCAAGCGGGCAGGTTGTTGGGCGGCCTGCAGTCACAAGTCGCAGGATTTTATCTGGAGAGAGAGGGGAGAAAGAAGTCAAAGCATAGGGTAGGGCAGTGTGAGCAGGACCAGCAGTGTCATTAGACTTAACAAACGAGGATCGGATGTCGTCAACCTTCTTTTCAAAGTGGTTGACGAAGTCATCCACAGAGAGAGAGGAGGGGGGGGGGGGGGGGATTCAGGAGGGAGGAAAATGTGGCAAAGAGCTTCCTAGGGTTAGAGGCAGATGCTTGGAATTTAGAGTGGTAGAAGGTGGCCTTAGCAGCAGAAACAGATGAAGAAAATGTAGAGAGGAGGGAGTGAAAAGATGCCAGGTCGGCAGGGAGTTTAGTTTTCTTCCATTTCCGCTCCGCTGCCCGGAGCTCTGTTCTGTGAGCTCGCAATGAGTCATCAAGCCACAGAGCTGGAGGGGAGGACCGAGCCGGCCGGGAGGATAGGGGACACAGAGAGTCAAAGGATGCAGAAAGGGAGGAGAGGAGGGTTGAGGAGGCAGAATCAGGAGATTGGAGGGAGAAGGATTGAGCAGAGGGAAGAGATGATAGGATGGAAGAGGAGAGAGTAGTGGGAGAGAGAGAGCGAAGGTTGCGGCGGCGCATTACCATCTGTGTAGGGGCAGAGTGAGTAGTGTGGGAGGAGAGCGAGAGAGAAAAGGAAACAAAGTAGTGGTCGGAGACATGGAGGGGAGTTGCAGTGAGATTAGTAGAGGAGCAGCATCTGGTGAAGATGAGGTCAAGCGTATTGCCTGCCTTGTGAGTAGGGGGGGACGGTGAGAGGGTGAGGTCAAAAGAGGAGAGGAGTGGAAAGAAGGAGGCAGAGAGAAATGAGTCAAATGTGGACATAGGGAGGTTGAAATCCCCCAAAACTGTGAGGGGTGAGCCATCCTCAGGGAAGGAACTTATCAAGGCGTCAAGCTCATTGATGAACTCTCCAAGGGAACCTGGAGGGCGATAGATGACAAGGATATTAAGCTTAAATGGGCTAGTGACTGTGACAGCATGGAATTCAAATGAGGAGATAGACAGATTGGTTAGGGGAAAAATTGAGAATGTCCAGATCCAGTGTACAGATCCTTGCGACATGGGGCCGTGCAGTATCATGCTGAAACATGAGGTGATGGCAGCTGATGAATGGCACGACAATGGGCCTCAGGATATCGTCACGGTATCTCTGTGCATTCAAATTGCCATCGATAAAATGCAATTGTGTTCGTTTTCCGTAACTTATGCCTGCCCATACCATAACCCCACCGCCACCATGGGGCACTCTGTTCACAACGTTGACATCAGCAAACCACTCACCCACATGACGCTGCCTGCCATCTGCCCGGTACAGTTGAAACTGGGATTCATCCGTGAAGTGCACACCTCTCCAGCGTGCCAGTGGCCATCAAAGGTGTGCACCACAATGGGCCTCAGGATCTTGTCACAGTATCTCTGTGCATTCAAATTCGAGAAGTCGGATGTGGAGGTACTGGGCTGGCGTGTTTACACGTGGTCTGTGGTTGTAAGGCCGGTTGGACGTACTGCCAACATCTCTAAAACGACGTTGGAGGCTTATGGTAGAGAACTTCACATTAAATTATCTGGCAACAGTTCTGGTGGACATTCCTGCAGTCAACATGCCAATTGCACGCTCCCCCAAAACTTGAGACATCTGTGGCATTGTGTTGTGTGACAAAACGTCACATTTTAGTGGCCTTTTGTCCCCAGCACAAGGTGCACCTGTGTAATGGTCATGCTGTTTAATCAGCTTCTTGATATGCCACACCTGTCAGGTGGATGGATTATATTGGCAAAGGAGAAATGCTCACTAACAGGGATGTAAACACATTTGTGCACAAAATGAGAGAAATAAGCTTTTTGTGCGTCTGGAACAGGCACCTGGTATAGGCCCCCCATACTGGAGGACTGTGGTGTGACCCTACCTGGTATAGGCCCCCCCCCCCATACTGGAGGACTGTGGTATAGGCCCCCCCATACTGGAGGACTGTGGTGTGACCCTACCTGGTATAGGCCCCCCCATACTGGAGGACTGTGGTGTGACCCTACCTGGTATAGGCCCCCCCCCCCCCCCATACTGGAGGACTGTGGTATAGGCCCCCCCATAGTGGAGGACTGTGGTATAGGCCCCCCCATACTGGAGGACTGTGGTGTGACCCTACCTGGTATAGTCCCCCCCATACTGGAGGACTGTGGTGTGACCCTACCTGGTATAGGCCCCCCCCATACTGGAGGACTGTGGTGTGACCCTACCTGGTATAGGCCCCCCCATACTGGAGGACTGTGGTATAGGCCCCCCCATACTGGAGGACTGTGGTGTGACCCTACCTGGTATAGGCCCCCCATACTGGAGGACTGTGGTGTGACCCTACCTGGTATAGGCCCTCCATACTGGAGGACTGTGGTGTGACCCTACCTGGTATAGGCCCCCCATACTGGAGGACTGTGGTGTTGACCCTACCTGGTATAGGCCCCCCATACTGGAGGACTGTGGTGTGACCCTACCTGGTATAGGCCCCCCCATACTGGAGGACTGTGGTGTGACCCTACCTGGTATAGCCCCCCCCCCCCCCCCCCCCATACTGGAGGACTGTGGTATAGGCCCCCCCATACTGGAGGACTGTGGTATAGGCCCCCCCCATACTGGAGGACTGTGGTATAGGCCCCCCCATACTGGAGGACTGTGGTGTGACCCTACCTGGTATAGTCCCCCCCATACTGGAGGACTGTGGTGTGACCCTACCTGGTATAGGCCCCCCCATACTGGAGGACTGTCGTGTGACCCTACCTGGTATAGGCCCCCCCATACTGGAGGACTGTGGTGTGACCCTACCTGGTATAGGCCCCCCATACTGGAGGACTGTGGTGTGACCCTACCTGGTATAGGCCCCCTCATACTGGAGGACTGTGGTGTGACCCTACCTGGTATAGCCCCCCCATACTGGAGGACTGTGGTGTGACCCTACCTGGTATAGGCCCCCCCATATTGGAGGACTGTGGTATAGGCCCCTCCATACTGGAGGACTGTGGAGTGACCCTACCTGGTATAGGCCCCCCATGCTGGAGGACTGTGGTGTGACCCTACCTGGTATAGGCCCTCCATACTGGAGGACTGTGGTGTGACCCTACCTGGTATAGGCCCCCCATACTGGAGGACTGTGGTGTGACCCTACCTGGTATAGGCCCCACCATACTGGAGGACTGTGGTGTGACCCTACCTGGTATAGGCCCCCCCATACTGGAGGACTGTGGTGTGACCCTACCTGGTATAGCCCCCCCCCCCCCCATACTGGAGGACTGTGGTATAGGCCCCCCCATACTGGAGGACTGTGGTATAGGCCCCCCCATACTGGAGGACTGTGGTGTGACCCTACCTGGTATAGTCCCCCCCATACTGGAGGACTGTGGTGTGACCCTACCTGGTATAGGACCCCCATACTGGAGGACTGTGGTGTGACCCTACCTGGTATAGGCCCCCCATACTGGAGGACTGTGGTGTGACCCTACCTGGTATAGGCCCCCCATACTGGAGGACTGTGGTGTGACCCTACCTGGTACAGCCCCCCCCATACTGGAGGACTGTGGTGTGACCCTACCTGGTATAGCCCCCCCATACTGGAGGACTGTGGTGTGACCCTACCTGGTATAGGCCCCCCCATACTGGAGGACTATGGTGTGACCCTACCTGGTATAGGCCCCCCCATACTGGAGGACTGTGGTGTGACCCTACCTGGTACAGGACCCCCCATACTGGAGGACTGTGGTGTGACCCTACCTGGTACAGGACCCCCCATACTGGAGGACTGTGGTGTGACCCTACCTGGTATAGGCCCCCCCATACTGGAGGACTGTGGTGTGACCCTACCTGGTATAGGCCCCCCATACTGGAGGACTGTGGTGTGACCCTACCTGGTATAGGTCCCTCATACTGGAGGACTGTGGTGTGACCCTACCTGGTATAGGACCCCCCATACTGGAGGACTGTGGTGTGACCCTACCTGGTATAGGACCCCCCATACTGGAGGACTGTGGTGTGACCCTACCTGGTATAGGCCCTCCCATACTGGAGGACTGTGGTGTGACCCTACCTGGTATAGGACCCCCCATACTGGAGGACTGTGGTGTGACCCTACCTGGTATAGGCCCCCCCATACTGGAGGACTGTGGTATAGGCCCCCCCATACTGGAGGACTGTGGTGTGACCCTACCTGGTATAGGCCCCCCATACTGGAGGACTGTGTTGTGACCCTACCTGGTATAGGCCCCATACTGGAGGACTGTGGTGTGACCCTACCTGGTATAGGCCCCCCCATACTGGAGGACTGTGGTGTGACCCTACCTGGTATAGGCCCTCCCATACTGGAGGACTGTGGTTTGACCCTACCTGGTATAGGACCCCCCATACTGGAGGACTGTGGTGTGACCCTAACTTGTATAGGCCCCCCCATACTGGAGGACTGTGGTATAGGCCCCCCCATACTGGAGGACTGTGGTGTGACCCTACCTGGTATAGCCCCCCCCATACTGGAGGACTGTGGTATAGGCCCCCCCATACTGGAGGACTGTGGTGTGACCCTACCTGGTATAGGCCCTCCATACTGGAGGACTGTGGTGTGACCCTACCTGGTATAGGCCCCCCATACTGGAGGACTGTGGTGTGACCCTACCTGGTATAGGACCCCCATACTGGAGGACTGTGGTGTGACCCTACCTGGTATAGGCCCCCCATACTGGAGGACTGTGGTGTGACCCTACCTGGTATAGGCCCCCCATACTGGAGGACTGTGGTGTGACCCTACCTGGTACAGCCCCCCCCCATACTGGAGGACTGTGGTGTGACCCTACCTGGTATAGCCCCCCCATACTGGAGGACTGTGGTGTAACCCTACCTGGTATAGGCCCCCCCATACTGGAGGACTATGATGTGACCCTACCTGGTATAGGCCCCCCATACTGGAGGACTGTGGTGTGACCCTACCTGGTATAGGCCCCCCATACTGGAGGACTGTGGTGTGACCCTACCTGGTATAGGTCCCTCATACTAGAGGACTGTGGTGTGACCCTACCTGGTATAGGACCCCCCATACTGGAGGACTGTGGTGTGACCCTACCTGGTATAGGCCCCCCCATACTGGAGGACTGTGGTGTGACCCTACCTGGTATAGGCCCTCCCATACTGGAGGACTGTGGTTTGACCCTACCTGGTATAGGACCCCCCATACTGGAGGACTGTGGTGTGACCCTACCTTGTATAGGCCCCCCCATACTGGAGGACTGTGGTATAGGCCCCCCCATACTGGAGGACTGTGGTGTGACCCTACCTGGTATAGGCCCCCCCATACTGGAGGACTGTGGTATAGGCCCCCCCATACTGGAGGACTGTGGTGTGACCCTACCTGGTATAGGCCCTCCATACTGGAGGACTGTGGTGTGACCCTACCTGGTATAGGCCCCCCATACTGGAGGACTGTGGTGTGACCCTACCTGGTATAGGACCCCCATACTGGAGGACTGTGGTGTGACCCTACCTGGTATAGGCCCCCCATACTGGAGGACTGTGGTGTGACCCTACCTGGTATAGGCCCCCCATACTGGAGGACTGTGGTGTGACCCTACCTGGTACAGCCCCCCCCATACTGGAGGACTGTGGTGTGACCCTACCTGGTATAGCCCCCCCATACTGGAGGACTGTGGTGTGACCCTACCTGGTATAGGCCCCCCCATACTGGAGGACTATGGTGTGACCCTACCTGGTATAGGCCCCCCCATACTGGAGGACTGTGGTGTGACCCTACCTGGTACAGGACCCCCCATACTGGAGGACTGTGGTGTGACCCTACCTGGTACAGGACCCCCATACTGGAGGACTGTGGTGTGACCCTACCTGGTATAGGCCCCCCCATACTGGAGGACTGTGGTGTGACCCTACCTGGTATAGGCCCCCCATACTGGAGGACTGTGGTGTGACCCTACCTGGTATAGGTCCCTCATACTGGAGGACTGTGGTGTGACCCTACCTGGTATAGGACCCCCCATACTGGAGGACTGTGGTGTGACCCTACCTGGTATAGGCCCTCCCATACTGGAGGACTGTGGTGTGACCCTACCTGGTATAGGACCCCCCATACTGGAGGACTGTGGTGTGACCCTACCTGGTATAGGCCCCCCCATACTGGAGGACTGTGGTATAGGCCCCCCCATACTGGAGGACTGTGGTGTGACCCTACCTGGTATAGGCCCCCCATACTGGAGGACTGTGTTGTGACCCTACCTGGTATAGGCCCCATACTGGAGGACTGTGGTGTGACCCTACCTGGTATAGGCCCCCCATACTGGAGGACTCTGGTGTGACCCTACCTGGTATAGGACCCCCCATACTGGAGGACTGTGGTTTGACCCTACCTGGTATAGGCCCCCCCATACTGGAGGACTGTGGTGTGACCCTACCTGGTATAGGCCCCCCCATACTGGAGGACTGTGGTGTGACCCTACCTGGTATAGGCCCCCCATACTGGAGGACTGTGGTGTGACCCTACCTGGTATAGGCCCCCCCATACTGGAGGACTGTGGTGTGACCCTACCTGGTATAGGACCCCCCATACTGGAGGACTGTTGTGTGACCCTACCTGGTATAGGCCCCCCCATACTGGAGGACTGTGGTGTGACCCTACCTGGTATAGGTCCCCAACACTGGAGGACTGTGGTGTGACCCTACCTGGTATAGGCCCCCCCATACTGGAGGACTGTGGTGTGACCCTACCTGGTATAGGCCCCCCCATACTGGAGGACTGTGGTGTGACCCTACCTGGTATAGCCCCCCCCCATACTGGAGGACTGTGGTGTGACCCTACCTGGTATAGGACCCCCCATACTGGAGGACTGTGGTGTGACCCTACCTGGTATAGGCCCCCCCATACTGGAGGACTGTGGTGTGACCCTACCTGGTATAGGCCCCCCCATACTGGAGGACTGTGGTGTGACCCTACCTGGTATAGGCCCCCCCATACTGGAGGACTGTGGTGTGACCCTACCTGATATAGGCCCCCCATACTGGAGGACTGTGGTGTGACCCTACCTGGTATAGTCCCCCCATACTGGAGGACTGTGGTGTGACCCTACCTGGTATAGGCCCCCCATACTGGAGGACTGTGGTGTGACCCTACCTGGTATAGGCCCCCCCATACTGGAGGACTGTGGTGTGACCCTACCTGGTATAGGCCCCCCCCATACTGGAGGACTGTGGTGTGACCCTACCTGGTATAGGCCCCCCCATACTGGAGGACTGTGGTGTGACCCTACCTGGTATAGGCCCCCCATACTGGAGGACTGTGGTGTGACCCTACCTGGTATAGGCCCCCCATACTGGAGGACTATGATGTGACCCTACCTGGTATAGGCCCCCCATACTGGAGGACTGTGGTGTGACCCTACCTGGTATAGGCCCCCCATACTGGAGGACTGTGGTGTGACCCTACCTGGTATAGGTCCCTCATACTAGAGGACTGTGGTGTGACCCTACCTGGTATAGGACCCCCCATACTGGAGGACTGTGGTGTGACCCTACCTGGTATAGGCCCCCCCATACTGGAGGACTGTGGTGTGACCCTACCTGGTATAGGCCCTCCCATACTGGAGGACTGTGGTTTGACCCTACCTGGTATAGGACCCCCCATACTGGAGGACTGTGGTGTGACCCTACCTTGTATAGGCCCCCCCATACTGGAGGACTGTGGTATAGGCCCCCCCATACTGGAGGACTGTGGTGTGACCCTACCTGGTATAGGCCCCCCCATACTGGAGGACTGTGGTATAGGCCCCCCCATACTGGAGGACTGTGGTGTGACCCTACCTGGTATAGGCCCTCCATACTGGAGGACTGTGGTGTGACCCTACCTGGTATAGGCCCCCCATACTGGAGGACTGTGGTGTGACCCTACCTGGTATAGCCCCCCCATACTGGAGGACTGTGGTGTGACCCTACCTGGTATAAGCCCCCCCATACTGGAGGACTATGGTGTGACCCTACCTGGTATAGGCCCCCCCATACTGGAGGACTGTGGTGTGACCCTACCTGGTATAGGACCCCCCATACTGGAGGACTGTGGTATGACCCTACCTGGTATAGGCCCCCCCATACTGGAGGACTGTGGTGTGACCCTACCTGGTATAGGCCCCCCATACTGGAGGACTGTGGTGTGACCCTACCTGGTATAGGCCCCCCATACTGGAGGACTGTGGTGTGACCCTACCTGGTATAGGCCCCCCCATACTGGAGGACTGTGGTGTGACCCTACCTGGTATAGGACCCCCCATACTGGAGGACTGTGGTGTGACCCTACCTGGTATAGGACCCTCATACTGGAGGACTGTGGTGTGACCTCACCTGGTATAGGACCCCCCCCATACTGGAGGACTGTGGTGTGACCCTACCTGGTATAGCCCCCCCATACTGGAGGACTGTGGTGTGACCCTACCTGGTATAGGCCCCCCCATACTGGAGGACTGTGGTGTGACCCTACCTGGTATAGGCCCCCCATACTGGAGGACTGTGGTGTGACCCTACCTGGTATAGGCCCCCCATACTGGAGGACTGTGGTGTGACCTCACCTGGTATAGGACCCCCCCCATACTGGAGGACTGTGGTGTGACCCTACCTGGTATAGCCCCCCCCCCCCCATACTGGAGGACTGTGGTGTGACCCTACCTGGTATAGGCCCCCCATACTGGAGGACTGTGGTGTGACCTCACCTGGTATAGGACCCCCCCCCATACTGGAGGACTATGGTGTGACCCTACCTGGTATAGCCCCCCCCCATACTGGAGGACTGTGGTGTGACCCTACCTGGTATAGGCCCCCCATACTGGAGGACTGTGGTGTGACCCTACCTGGTATAGGCCCCCCCATACTGGAGGACTGTGGTGTGACCCTACCTGGTATAGGCCCCCCCCATACTGGAGGACTGTGGTGTGACCCTACCTGGTATAGGCCCCCCCATACTGGAGGACTGTGGTGTGACCCTACCTGGTATAGGCCCCCCCATACTGGAGGACTGTGGTGTGACCCTACCTGGTATAGGCCCCCCATACTGGAGGACTGTGGTGTGACCCTACCTGGTATAGGCCCCCCATACTGGAGGACTGTGGTGTGACCCTACCTGGTATAGGACCCTCATACTGGAGGACTGTGGTGTGACCTCACCTGTTATAGCCCCCCCGCCCCCATACTGGAGGACTGTGGTGTGACCCTACCTGGTATAGGCCCCCCCATACTGGAGGACTTTGGTGTGACCCTACCTGGTATAGGCCCCCCCCATACTGGAGGACTGTGGTGTGACCCTACCTGGTATAGGCCCCCCCCATACTGGAGGACTGTGGTGTGACCCTACCTGGTATAGGCCCCCCATACTGGAGGACTGTGGTGTGACCCTACCTGTTATAGCCCCCCCATACTGGAGGACTGTGGTGTGACCCTACCTGGTATAGGCCCCCCCATACTGGAGGACTGTGGTGTGACCCTACCTGGTATAGGCCCCCCATACTGGAGGACTGTGGTGTGACCCTACCTGGTATAGGACCCCCATACTGGAGGACTGTGGTGTGACCCTACCTGGTATAGGCCCCCCCATACTGGAGGACTGTGGTGTGACCCTACCTGGTATAGGCCCCCCTATACTGGAGGACTGTGGTGTGACCCTACCTGGTATAGGACCCCCATACTGGAGGACTGTGGTGTGACCCTACCTGGTATAGGCCCCCCATACTGGAGGACTGTGGTGTGACCCTACCTGGTATAGGCCCCCCCATACTGGAGGACTGTGGTGTGACCCTACCTGGTATAGGCCCCCCCATACTGGAGGAATGTGGTGTGACCCTACCTGGTATAGGCCCCCCCATACTGGAGGACTGTGGTGTGACCCTACCTGGTATAGGCCCCCCCATACTGGAGGACTGTGGTGTGACCCTACCTGGTATAGGCCCCCCCATACTGGAGGACTGTGGTGTGACCCTACCTGGTATAGGCCCCCCATACTGGAGGACTGTGGTGTGACCTCACCTGGTATAGGACCCCCCCCATACTGGAGGACTGTGGTGTGACCCTACCTGGTATAGCCCCCCCCCCCCCCCATACTGGAGGACTGTGGTGTGACCCTACCTGGTACAGGCTTTTGATTTAGTGGCTCCAGTTCATAAATATTTTATGTCATGTAAAAAGATTTGTACAGTTTCTATAAATACTAATTCTAAAGAGAGTATTATGTTTTCCCTGAGACATCCCTGAATCATCAGAACTCCAACTGCATTAGATTGGAGCTACACTCAGAACTCCAACTGCATTAGGTTGGAGCTACACTCAGAACTCCAACTGCATTAGATTGGAGCTACACTCAGAACTCCAACTGCATTAGGTTGGAGCTACACTCAGAACTCCAACTGCATTAGATTGGAGCTACACTCAGAACTCCAACTGCATTAGATTGGAGCTACACTCAGAACTCCAACTGCATTAGATTGGAGCTACACTCAGAACTCCAACTGCATTAGATTGGAGCTACACTCAGAACTCCAACTGCATTAGGTTGGAGCTACACTCAGAACTCCAACTGCATTAGATTGGAGCTACACTCAGAACTCCAACTGCATTAGGTTGGAGCTACACTCAGCACTCCAACTGCATTAGATTGGAGCTACACTCAGAACTCCAACTGCATTAGGTTGGAGCTACACTCAGAACTCCAACTGCATTAGGTTGGAGCTACACTCAGAACTCCAACTGCATTAGGTTGGAGCTACACCAGCTGCTCAGCTGGTAGAGCATGGCGCTTGTAACGCCAGGGTAGTGGGTTCGATCCCCGGGACCACCCATACGTAAAAATGTATGCTCACATGACTGTAAGTCGCTTTGAATAAAAGTGTCTGCTAAATGGCATATTATTATTATTATTACATTATTATGTTATAAAGGGCCCAAATAAAAACTGATCATCAGTTACTTTCCAAATAAGTTATTAATATCATACCACCATATTTTCCCAGTCATTAATCATTCTGATTATCAATCCAATTATATTGATCAGAAATCTGGAGCTGAAGAATGCAACATTATAAAATATTTACTTTTATAGCTACATTTGACAAAGAACATGTAGGAAGAGGTGTAGGGTCTTAGTAATTAGTCTAGTTTGAAACAATCTGTTGTTTGGAAGACTTCCCACGTCACTCGAGCACATTGCTTCATAATACTGAATAGAAATGTATCCACTATCTCTTTTATTAACACAGTGTCAACCTTTCCATAGAACAGGAATGGTGTTTTGGTCACTTTTTAATGCTTGCGGTGCTTTCACTCTAGTGGTGAAATGGCCACAACACAAACCACCTCATATTAACTTGAAAGATTATGAGGTGTTACTTCAATAGCGATCCCCTTCTGAAGCTCTGCAATGCCTTTCTGATACCACTGGACTGCCTCCTCCTTGACACCTGCCATCACAAACCCACAGGCTCAGAGACACCGAGAGAGAGGGTACGCAGAGAGACACACACTCCCAGTGAGCCATTGCATATGCTTGCATACAGTCACACGACATGAAGTATGATAAACATATACAAAATAAATAAGACAAGGAGATGCATTCAACCTTTGTCATCTTCATCGATCCTTAGTGCCACGGACATGTATTCGAATGCCAGCTTATGATAGTTTCTAATGAGTTCTCCGTTTTTGGCCAACATGGTAGCGAAATATAGACAAGATAGCTATATCAGAATCTCAAATACAGATGTAAGAAGAGAAAAGTACACAAAAAATGTGCGCGTCAACGTCCTCAGCAATTGATCATTTTATCTCAAACCATTTTCATATCAGAGAGATGATCGTAAACATGTCTAATAACAAAACCACTGTAGAGGTCCAGCCAGACAGTTCCAAGACAGCTGTGTCTTGTTGTAACGGGAAGTTGGCACTACGCATGCGTGGAACTAGAGCCTAAATACTATACTACGTGTATACAAGCAAAGATAATAAAATAAAGTAACGTAAATCGACATGCACTGAAAGTAGGATAGTGTAACAAGATATTTATTAGAAATACGTTCAGGAATTTCAGTGCTAGCCCTTTAAAAGTCAAATTTCCGGAATGTGGATAGCCAATGAACGCGTCTGATTTTCTGACGACTGCTCGATAGCTCGATTAGCTCTCCCTGGCTGTTTCAGCGTCGACAAAAAGTCAGAAATCATGGCAGAAGGTAACCGAAGATGCTAATTTATGAATAGCTAACGCCTAGCATTATGTAGCAAATATTTTTTGGCAGCAGCTTTCTGATTTATAAGCGCATTGGAAGCTGAAGATTAGGGACCACCTAGTAGCTAGCAAGCTATGCTAACACAAGCTAACTCGAAGCTGGTGACTGTTGTCATCATGTAAAGTTAGCAGAAACTAACTACTAGAATATTTGGTAGTAGGTAGCAAAATAGGCGAATTTATCGTTTACCTTCAATAAGAAATGACATCTCTTTACTGCAGATGATTGGTTAGCGTTGACATATAGATCAGAACAAAGACCAATGCATGCTATCACAACCATAGAAATATAATAACTAGCTAGCTAATCACTTTGTTTCTAGCCCTGACTTGGACACCTGATAAACATATTTGCCTTTTTACTCACCGTTATTGTATTGTCTTTACATGCAGATAACGCAGACATGAATCAGAGCATGGAGAATCATTCAGCTGTAAGTTACTGTAGTGTGTGTGTGGGGGGGGAGAGCACACAGCCTAGTTAGAAAGGAGAGAGAGGGAAGGAGGGAGAGGGAAGGAGGGAGAGGAGAGAGAGAGAGAGAGAGAGAGAGGGAAGGAGAGAGAGGAGAGAGAGAGAGAGAGAGGGAAGGAGAGAGAGAGAGAGAGAGGGAAGGAAGGAGAGAGAGAGAGAGGGAAGGAGAGAGAGGAGAGAGAGAGAGAGAGAGGGAAGGAGAGAGAGAGAGA
Source organism: Coregonus ussuriensis (assembly GCA_031479575.1). Classification (NCBI taxonomy): domain Eukaryota; kingdom Metazoa; phylum Chordata; class Actinopteri; order Salmoniformes; family Salmonidae; genus Coregonus; species Coregonus ussuriensis. The sequence goes on along the minus strand of CM062503.1, from coordinate 50,331,630 downwards.
GGGAAGGAGAGAGAGAGAGAGAGAGAGGGAAGGAGAGAGAGGAGAGAGAGAGAGAGAGAGAGGGAAGGAGAGAGAGAGAGAGAGAGGGAAGGAGAGAGAGGGGAGAGCACACCGCTGTCAACTGGTTGTCCGTGAAGCAGCAAGAGCACCAAAGAAAAATCCTGATTGGATCTTTTATCTCTTCAGTGTTAACCTTTTCCTTTCTAACAAAAACTGAAGAAGTTAAATCAGAACAGAATTGGAAATAATAATAATATTTATAATTATTTAATAAATCCTTAGCCTTTCTCTGAAGGCGTAGAAGGTCCTCACTGTGTTTGTAATAATGTGAAGGCTTTGTTTCATCATTCTAAATGTCTAAAGAATCAATTTGTTCTTCTGATGGCGATTTGACAAAATGACAGTCATGGTCTTGAATTGGACTCACGTTTTTCTGGTCTCGGTCTTGACTCTGTCTCTGACCTCTCGTCCCCCTCCCGGTGTTCACTTGGTCTCGCCCCCCTCCTCCGGCTTTGGTCTTGACTCGGACTCAATTCGCTCCGGTCTTGAATCGGTCATGCTTTAGGTAATTCGCTCCGGTCTTGAATCGGTCATGCTTTAGGTAATTCGCTCCGGTCTTGAATCGGTCATGCTTTAGGTAATTCGCTCCGGTCTTGAATCGGTCATGCTTTAGGTAATTCGCTCCGGTCTTGAATCGGTCATGCTTTAGGTAATTCGCTCCGGTCTTGAATCGGTCATGCTTTAGGTAATTCGCTCCGGTCTTGAATCGGTCATGCTTTAGGTAATTCGCTCCGGTCTTGAATCGGTCATGCTTTAGGTAATTCGCTCCGGTCTTGAATCGGTCATGCTTTAGGTAATTCGCTCCGGTCTTGAATCGGTCATGCTTTAGGTAATTCACTCCGGTCTTGAATCGGTCATGCTTTAGGTAATTCGCTCCGGTCTTGAATCGGTCATGCTTTAGGTAATTCGCTCCGGTCTTGAATCGGTCATGCTTTAGGTAATTCGCTCCGGTCTTGAATCGGTCATGCTTTAGGTAATTCGCTCCGGTCTTGAATCGGTCATGCTTTAGGTAATTCGCTCCGGTCTTGAATCGGTCATGCTTTAGGTAATTCGCTCCGGTCTTGAATCGGTCATGCTTTAGGTAATTCGCTCCGGTCTTGAATCGGTCATGCTTTAGGTAATTCGCTCCGGTCTTGAATCGGTCATGCTTTAGGTAATTCGCTCCGGTCTTGAATCGGTCATGCTTTAGGTAATTCGCTCCGGTCTTGAATCGGTCATGCTTTAGGTAATTCGCTCCGGTCTTGAATCGGTCATGCTTTAGGTAATTCGCTCCGGTCTTGAATCGGTCATGCTTTAGGTAATTCGCTCCGGTCTTGAATCGGTCATGCTTTAGGTAATTCGCTCCGGTCTTTTTCTCCCCAATTTCGTTCTTGTCTCATCGCTGCAACTCCCCAACGTGCTCGGGAGAGGTAAAGGTGGAGTCATGCGTCCTCCGAAACATGACCCGCCTAACCGCGCTCCTTAACACCCGCCAGCTTAACCCGGAAGCCAGCCGCACCAATGTGTCGGAGGAAACACCGTTCAACTGGTGACCGGGGTCAGCCTGCAGGCACCCGGCCCGCCACAAGGAGTCGCTAGGGCATGATGAGCGAAGTAAAGCCCCCCCCCCCGGCCAAACCCACCCCTAACCCGGACGACGCTGGGTCAATTGTGTGCCGTCCTATGGGACTCCCAGCCATGGCCGGTTGTGGCACAGCCCGGGAATGAACCCGGGTCTATAGTAATGCCTTAGACTGCTGCGCCACTCGGGAGGCCACTGGTTCAATGTTTGAATGTCACACAAACAAGTACAGTGAAGCTCTAACCTCAACAATGCACTAATCAATAACATTGTAATACTCAAAATAACAAGGTAGCACAAAAACAACAACTAAGAAGACACGATTAAGTAAGCATACTATATACTATACTACTATACTATACTACTATACTACTATACTATATATATGGTGTGTGTGTGAGAGAGACTGTTTTAGGGAAATGTTAGCCTCTGCCACAGGCTTTCACCTCAACTTGAATGAAGCCTTGAGCCGAGGTTAGGGAAATGTTAGCCCGTGTTATAGACCTTGATGTTACCTGTTATAGTAACTGTATACATTGTGGCAAACTTGTGGGGAAATATCGGCTTACATCCTGACATGCTTATACATGCCCAACTAGCCGGTACCCCCCTTTATATAGCCTCCCTACTGTTATTTCCCATTGACTCTGTACCAGTACCCCCTGTATATAGCCTCCCTACTGTTATTTCCCATTGACTCTGTACCGGTACCCCCTGTATATAGCCTCCCTACTATTATTTCACATTGACTCTGCACCGGTACCCCCTGTATATAGCCTCCCTACTGTTATTTCCCATTGACTCTGTACCGGTACCCCCTGTATATAGCCTCCCTACTGTTATTTCCCATTGACTCTGTACCGGTACCCCCTGTATATAGCCTCCCTACTGTTATTTCCCATTGACTCTGTACCGGTACCCCCTGTATATAGCCTCCCTACTGTTATTTCCCATTGACTCTGTACCGGTACCCCCTGTATATAGCCTCCCTACTGTTATTTCACATTGACTCTGCACCGGTACCCCCTGTATATAGCCTCCCTACTGTTATTTCATATTGACTCTGTACCGGTACCCCCCTGTATATAGCCTCCCTACTGTTATTTCACATTGACTCTGTACCGGTACCCCCCTGTATATAGCCTCACTACTGTTATTTCCCATTGACTCTGCACCGGTACCCCCCTGTATATAGCCTCCCTACTGTTATTTCCCATTGACTCTGTACCGGTACTTGCTCCTGTAAGTCGCTCTGGATAAGAGCGTCTGCTAAATGACTAAAATGTAAATGTAAATATACCCCCTGTATATAGCCTCCCTACTGTTATTTCCCATTGACTCTGTACCGGTACCCCCCTGTATATAGCCTCCCTACTGTTATTTCACATTGACTCTGCACCGGTACCCCCTGTATATAGCCTCCCTACTGTTATTTCACATTGACTCTGTACCGGTACCCCCTGTATATAGCCTCTCTACTGTTATTTCCCATTGACTCTGCACCGGTACCCCCCTGTATATAGCCTCCCTACTGTTATTTCCCATTGACTCTGTACCGGTACCCTCTGTATATAGCCTCCCTACTGTTATTTCCCATTGACTCTGTACCGGTACCCCCTGTATATAGCCTCCCTACTGTTATTTCACATTGACTCTGTACCGGTACCCCCTGTATATAGCCTCCCTACTGTTATTTCACATTGACTCTGTACCGGTACCCCCCTGTATATAGCCTCCCTACTGTTATTTCACATTGACTCTGTACCGGTACCCCCTGTATATAGCCTCCCTACTGTTATTTCCCATTGACTCTGTACCGGGACCCCCTGTATATAGCCTCCCTACTGTTATTTCCCATTGACTCTGTACCGGTACCCCCTGTATATAGCCTCCCTACTGTTATTTCACATTGACTCTGTACCGGTACCCCCCTGTATATAGCCTCCCTACTGTTATTTCCCATTGACTCTGTACCAGTACCCCCTGTATATAGCCTCCCTACTGTTATTTCCCATTGACTCTGTACTGGTACCCCCTGTATATAGCCTCCCTACTGTTATTTCCCATTGACTCTGTACCGGTACCCCCCTGTATATAGCCTCCCTACTGTTATTTCCCATTGACTCTGTACCGGTACCCCCCTGTATATAGCCTCCCTACTGTTATTTCACATTGACTCTGCACCGGTACCCCCTGTATATAGCCTCCCTACTGTTATTTCCCATTGACTCTGTACCGGTACCCCCTGTATATAGCCTCCCTACTGTTATTTCCCATTGACTCTGTACCGGTACCCCCTGTATATAGCCTCCCTACTGTTATTTCCCATTGACTCTGCAACGGTACCCCCTGTATATAGCCTCCCTACTGTTATTTCCCATTGACTCTGTACTGATACCCCCTGTATATAGCCTCCCTACTGTTATTTCCCATTGACTCTGCAACGGTACCCCCTGTATATAGCCTCCCTACTGTTATTTTATTTTACTGCTGCACTTTTTTTCTCAACACTTTTTTTGTTGTTGTTTTATTTTACATTTTTATTAAAAATTAAATGCATTGTTGGTTAAGGGCTGTAAGTAAGCAATTCAAGGTAATGTCTGCACCTGTTGTATTCGGCGCATGTGGCCAATAAAATGTGATTTGATTACTCCTCCCCTCCAGAAGATGGAGGATACCGAGAGGTCCAACACCGAGAGGATGTCTAAACAGAAGGTGGATCTTCAGTCTCTCCCAACACGGGCATATCTGGACCAGACTGTGGTACCGGTCCTTCTACAGGGGCTCTCTGTGCTAGCCAAAGAGAGGTGGGCTACAATATCAATCAAATATATTTTTTACATCAGAGTGCTTTACAGATACCCAGCCTAAAACCCCAAACAGCAGCAATGCAGAGGCAGAAGCACGTTGGCTAGGAAGAGCTCCCTAGAAGGCAGGAACCTAGGAAGAAACCTAGAGCGGAACCAGGCTCCAATACATGTTCTTTCCCTGTCTCCCAACCTAGAGCGGAACCAGGCTCCAATACATTTCCTTTCCCTGTCTCCCAACCTAGAGCGGAACCAGGCTCCAATACATTTCCTTTCCCTGTCTCCCAACCTAGAGCGGAACCAGGCTCCAATACATGTCCTTTCCCTGTCTCCCAACCTAGAGCGGAACCAGGCTCCAATACATGTTCTTTCCCTGTCTCCCATGCTGCATAACCTCAGTCTCGCAACATCAGCCTGTGTTGTGTGGTGAGGCTGGGCTCTGAAATAAAGAATAGATATCCGCACACTGATGAAATCCCCCGTTGATTTATTGGGGCACTCTGACAAATAAAACAACACATTTCAGTTATCTTTGTATAGTGGACCAATAAATATGAAATTGTCATTTAATTTATAAATGTTTTATTTGATGACTTAAGTTGTATTAATCCTAGTTCTTCTGTTGCTCTTCCAGGCCTCATAATCCCATTGAATTTCTAGCTGCACATCTCCTCCAGAACAAGTCTCACTATGAGGACCGCATCTAAACATCTCTGAAGAAACTACACTGGTGGACTTATTAATAATGACAAGCTGTGTCTTTCATTCTGCTTCTGAATTGTAATCTTTTTTTTATATATATATATACACTACCAGTCAAAAGTTTGGACACACCTAATCATTCAAGGGTTTTCCTTTATTTTTACTATTTTCTACATTGTAGAATAATAGTGAAGACATCAAAACTATGAAATAACACATATGGAATCATGTAGTAACCAAAAAGTGTTAAACAAATCTAAATACATTTTATATTTGAGATTCTTCAAATAGCCACCGTTTGCCTTGATGACAGCTTTGCACACTCCTGGCATTCTCTCAACCAGCTTCACCTGGAATGCTTTTCCAATAGTCTTGAAGGAGTTCCCACATATGCTGAGCACTTGTTGGCTGCTTTTCCTTCACTCTGCGGTCCGACTCATCCCAAACCATCTCAATTGGGTTGAGGTCGGGTGATTGTGGAGGCCAGGTCATCTGATGCAGCCCTCCATCACTCTCCTTCTTGGTAAAATAGCCCTTACACAGCCTGGAGGTGTGTTGGGTCATTGTTCTGATGAAAAACAAATGATAGTCCCACTAAGCCCAAACCAGATGGGATGGAGTATCGCTGCAGAATGCTGTGGTAGCCATGCTGGATAAGTGTGCCTTGAATTCTAAATAAATCACAGACAGTGTCATCAGCAAAGCACCCCCATACCATAACACCTCCTCCTCTATGCTTTACGGTGGGAACTACACATGCAGAGATCATCCATTCACCCACACCGCGTCTCACAAAGACACAGCGGTTGGAACCTAAAATCTCAAATTTGGACTCCAGACCAAAGGACACATTTCCACCGGTCTAATGTCCATTGCTTGTGTTTCTTGGCCCAAGCAGGTCTCTTCTTATTATTGGTGTCCTTTAGTAGTGGTTTCAAAGTTCTTGAAATGTTCCGTATTGACTGACCTTCATGTCTTAAAGTAATGATGGACTGTTTGTTTCTCTGCTTATTTGAGCTGTTCTTGCCATAATATGGACTTGGTCTTTTACCAAATAGGGCTATCTTCTGTATACCCACCCTAACCTTGTCACAACACAACTGATTGGCTGAAATGCATTTAGAAGGAAAGAAATTCCACAAATTAACTTTTAAGAAGGCACACCTGTTAATTGAGAAGCATTCCAGGTGACTACCTCATGAAGCTGGTTGAGAGAATGCCAAGAGTGTGCAAAGCTGTCATCAAGGCAAAGGGTGGCTATTTGAAGAATCTAAAATATAAAATATATTTTGATTTGTTTAACACTTTTTTGGTTACTACATTATTCTATATGTGTTCTTTCATAGTTTTGATGTCTCCACTATTATTCTACAATGTAGAAAATAGTAAAAATAAAGAAAAAGCTTTGAATGAGTAGGTGTGTCCAAACTTTTGACTGGTAGTGTGTATAAATATATATATATATATATATATATATATATATATATATATATATATATATATATATATATATTATATATTATATATTATATATATTATATATATATATTATATATATTATATATATATATATATTATATATATATATTATATATATATTATATATATATATTATATATATATATATATATATATACTGTAGGTGTACCAGCTGGTGTGTACTGATTCCTTTTTTTATATATATGATACAATTTTGTTGAACAAACATGTATTTTTTTGTTTCTCTAATTGACTACGTTACAGTGTTTCTTCCCCCATATAAACACATTAAACATACATGCCTTACTTCAAAAGTCTGATATTTTGAGCGACGTTGTGAGTGATTCTGTATTCTTACGACAACCACATATCAGTCATTGTAATAAAGCTTTCCTCAATAAAGCAACTATCAGCTAAATCATTGCTAGTGAGAAAATTCACGCGCATCAAGTGCTTTGATGCCTATAAAACACCAAATACATGGTTTATTTCCATTGTCCAGTATTATAGAAAATACAAAACAAACTACATAGAATTGACAGTGGTGTAAATAGCTGTTGGTTTTCTGTTGTTCGTGTTGGTCACCATAAACTCTGCCGCTGCAACCCTAGTCACAGAAATGACCAATCCTAAATCTTTTCCGTGGATTATTCCATGTCGCCTTGGTTTCGCTTAAATTCATCACAGTTTGTCCCGAAGAAGTCCCGAAAGTGCACGCACGGTTTGCGTTGGGTAAAATCAGCCTTGTACAACGATTTCCTTACAGTACAATCAGTCATCTTCATCAAAATTCGGTGCAGGCGAGTACTATAAGGGGAATATCTCCCACGTTTGCTCAAGCCCTGGTAGCTCGCCGTGATCGTATAGTGGTTAGTACTCTGCGTTGTGGCCGCAGCAACCCCGGTTCGAATCCGGGTCACGGCATTGCGATACACAATGTCACGGCAAAAGGGTTATTTTTGAATCGGTTCTAAACGTCATAACTATGCTTTTATAATCATATCTATTCCAGTTTTACATGAGGGAAAATCAAGAAATATATCATATATGCGTTAACTGAGCCAAACCCAGCACATCCCATAGACCTCTATGGCATACCCACCCTTTCTACACGCCTACAAAACATTTTAACGAATCGTTCCTCTGTATTATCCTCGAGCAGCCAATCCACGCAGCCGCTCCTTAGCAGCCTCGACAATGTGGACGCAAGGAATTGATGCATGCATGCTGGTTGGAACTAGGACACCTGGACATGTCCGACACGCTGCCTGTGGACGTAAGGCATTGATGCATGCTGGTTGGAACTAGGACACCTGGACATGTCCGACACGCTGCCTGTGGACGTAAGGCATTGATGCCTGCTGGTTGGAACTAGGACACCTGGACATGTCCGACACGCTGCCTGTGGACGTAAGGCATTGATGCCTGCTGGTTGGAACTAGGACACCTGGACATGTCCGACACGCTGCCTGTGGACGTAAGGCATTGATGCCTGCTGGTTGGAACTAGGACACCTGGACATGTCCGACACGCTGCCTGTGGACGTAAGGCATTGATGCCTGCTGGTTGGAACTAGGACACCTGGACATGTCCGACACGCTGCCTGGTTGTAGTTCTACACGTGCCGCGTTCAACGAATCAGCAAGTCGGAAATGGCCGAGTTTCCTAGTTACTTCCTGTGACCAAAAATCTTTGCTGTGACTGTATGCAGAGATACTTTTGAGGAGATGGGAAACACCCTTGATATCATATGTCGTCAATGGGCTGCGCGGTGCATTCTGGGTGATTCTGGGACAAGGAGTGAATGGAAGTCAATTCGTCTCCAGCTCAAGAACCCAACATTAGCATGAATTTCGTCAATAACATTATAAATCGTAATATCGTATAGCTTTTGAATCGTGACATTATGTACTTTTAAGGAAAAGGTTTCTCGATTTATACCCTGACTTTGAGCAAAAAACACTCAAACTGGACAGTTGTATCTACATCTCTTCGTTCAAAGACTCAGTCATGAACACTCTTACTGACAGTTGTGTCTGCTTTGCGTGATGTATTGTTGTCTCCAACTTCCTGCCCTTTGTGCTGTTGTCTGAGCCCAATAATGTTTGTACCATGTTTTGTGCTGCTGCCATGTTGTGTTGCTACCAAATCAAATTGTATTTGTCACATACACGTGTTTAGCAGATGTTATTGCGGGTGTAGCGAAATGCTTGTGCTTCTAGCTCCGACAGTGCAGTAATATCTAACAAGTAATATCTAACAATTTCACAACATATACCCAATACACACAAAACTAGTAAGGAATGGAATTTAAGAAAATATACATATATGGACAAGCAATGACAGAGCGGCATGGACTAAGATACAGTAGAATATTATAGAATAGAATGCAGTATATACATATGAGATGAGTAGTGCAAGATATGGAAACATTATTAAAGTGACTGTAAACATTATTAAAGTGACTAGTGTTCCATTTCTTAAAGTGGCCAGTGATTTCAATAGGCAGCAGCAGCCTCTAATGTGCTAGTGATGGCTATTTAACATTTACGTCATTTAGCAGACACTCTTATCCAGAGCGACTTACAGTTAGTGAGTGCATACATTTTTCATAACAGTCTGATGGCCTTGAGATAGAAGCTGTTTTTCATTCTCTCGGTCCCAGCTTTGATGCACCTTCTGGATGATAGCGGGGTGAACAGGCAGTGGCTCGGGTGGTTGATGTCTTTGATGATCTTTTTGGTCTTCCTGTGACATCGGGTGCTGTAGGTGTCCTGGATGGCGGGTAGTTTGCCCCCGATAATGCGTTCGGCAGACCGCACCACCCTCTGGAGAGCCCTGCGGTTGCGGACGGTGCAGTTGCCGTACCAGGATGCTCTCAATTGTGCATCTGTAAAAGTTTGTGAGGGTTTTAGGTGCCAAGCCGAATTTCTTCAGCCTCCTGAGGTTGAAGAGGCTCTGTTGCGCCTTTTTCACCACACAGTCTGCGTGGGTGGACCATTTCAGTTTGTGGACCATTTCATACTATGGTGTTGTTTTAGGTCAATCAATTTTAGGTCTCTCTTTATGTAGTGTTGTGGTGTCAAATCAAATCTTATGTCACATGCGCCGAATACAACAGGTATAGACCTTACAGTGAAATGCTTACTGACAAGCCCTTAACCGACAATGCAGTTTTAAGAAAGAATACCAAAAAAATAATTTACAAAAAGTAACATAATTAAGGAGCAGCAGTAAAATAACAATCCAAAGCTCCTTTAGGTCATAAGAGAAGGTAGCAGCAACATTATGTACAAAATAAGTTACAAACTATGCGAAAAAAACAACAAAATAGCACGGTTGGTTAAGAGTCCATAAAACTGCAGCCATCCCCTCCGGCGCCATTTCTATTGTCTTGATGTGTTTTGTCCTATATTTTATTTATTTTTAATCCCAGCCCCCGTCCCCGCAGGAGGCCTTTTGGTAGGCCTTCATTGTAGATAAGAATTTGTTCTTAACTCTGACTTGCCTAGTTAAATAAAGGTTTATAAAAAATAATGTAAAAAATGGGATTGCGTGAGGATTATTTTAGCAACCGGGTGACGCAGCATGACAACGTGAATGCAGTTAATCTACAGTCTGCTGGGTGAGGCGATCTACGTCTCTCAGCCATTGCCCAATACGATTCCTATCTCCTATTTTCTCTAATATCTCTGCTGTATGTTAAACCAGCCATATTAGTTTTGTCGATTATGATGCACAGTTGCTACTAGCTAGGCCGATTTCGCCAAACCAGTTTTTAGTCAAGTCAATAGTGCTATTTTGGCAACCAACAGACAAACTGCATTGAGCTTTTGTTCATCCGTAACTAACGCCATCGTTTTTAAGATTTTATTTTGAAGTAGCCTGCTATCAAACACACTTTTCTCATCATTTGAATTGAGCTGTCTGGATAACTTGACTCTCTGGCTAGCTAGCTATTTTTTTTGCATTCCTCCTTTGTCTAGCCGACTTTTGTTTTTATTGGTGGTTTCATTTTAGTCAGTTTTCCCCCGAGTTCTTATTTATTTTTCTACCCGACAAGGTTCCGACTTACCAAGATAGGCAACTCGGGAGCTAAGATGTCGAACCGAACAGTTTGCAGAGAAGCAAGTCACGCTGGCAGTTGGTACACCGCCTCAGGTAGAGAACTGAACCGGGGAATGGGCCAGAGACCAGGGTTAACTAGTTAACGTTAGCCTAATAGGGTTAACTAACCAAGATAGCTAGCAGCAGACCTGCCTCTAATGTTTGGGTTGCTGTCCGGGTATGTAGCTAACCTGGTTAGCCAACCTACATAACTCTCTTTCGATGGGACTATTGTCCGAGGTAGTAGCTAGTTAACAAACCTTGCTAGCTAGCTACAGACAGGTCTCTCTTTGGGCTGTTGTAGTCCGAGGTAGTAGCTAGTTAACAAACCTTGCTAGCTAGCTACAGACAGGTCTCTCTTTGGGCTGTTGTAGTCCGAGGTAGTAGCTAGTTAACAAACCTTGCTAGCTAGCTACAGACAGGTCTCTCTTTGGGCTGTTGTAGTCCGAGGTAGTAGCTAGTTAACAAACCTTGCTAGCTAGCTACAGACAGGTCTCTCTTTGGGCTGTTGTAGTCCGAGGTAGTAGCTAGTTAACAAACCTTGCTAGCTAGCTACAGACAGGTCTCTCTTTCGGCTGTTGTTGTCCGGAAAAGTAACTAGCGAACGTTAGATGGGTGGCTAGCTGGCTAATTGAGTAGGAGAGAGGTGAGGTAAAAAAACAACAGGCCGTTCTATATCAGATGGCTCAGATCAACAGTCTGCTACCTAGCTTGCATCAGCTGTCACTTCTTGTATCAAACAGCAGAGTAGGCAGATTTTTTTGGGTCATTTTAAAAGCAAGCGTTAGAAGCTAGCTAACACGTACAATGATTTGGTCCATGCATGTCTTGTTCACTCAGAACTTGTATCCATGGCCGTCCAGTGGAAATGGTTTGGCGATTAAATGGTGGGCTATTTGACCTGATCATTGGAAGAAATGGCTAGCCAACTAGGTAGTTATTGCTAGCAACCCTTGTCGACAGTATTAGCTAGTTATTTCCATTTTTTACATGTATTAGTCATTTTAGCAGACGCTCTTATCCAGAGCGACTTACAGGAGCAATTGGGGTTAAGTGCCTTGCTCAAGGGCACACCGACAGATTTTTCACCTAGTTGGCTCGGGGATTAGAACCAGCGACCTTTCGGTTACTGGCACAACGCTCTTAACCACTAAGCTACCTGCCGCAGTTATGTCAAAACACTGACAACCATCTCCGTGAACGGTCAGTTAACCATTATAGCAAAGATTCACCAACTATTTATCATTCTAGCCTACCCTACTCCACCAAAGTACTTCTGCAGCGAGTTGTCAGTGATCTGGCTAGCTGACTGGCCCTCCCTGGTTGTTTGGTCAAAATATAAATCCCTCTCGCCTGGAACAAAGGACTGGCTCTCTGGGTAGGTCTAGGCAGCACATTGAGTGCTCTAATTGCATTGGGGACCAGCTAGCTAGCTTATCCCTCATCTCACACATGACTTCTGTTTTAGCATAGCAAGCTTTGCTGCTAAGTCCCTTACTAGCCAAATGTAGCTACTAGTCTAGGGTTGTGGCTAGAAGGGATCCAGCTTTTGTCAAATTAAAGGCAAAAGTATATCTATTTTTTGGCATTGAAGCTAACCCTAACCCAAGGGGCCTAGTGTGTATCACACTCCATACATTTTGCTCTCATGTACATGTGAAGGAATCTCAGTGAGGTAGAATATGACTGTGTTCAAAATATCTTACAGTGAGGATGTAGCGAGATCTTTTAGCTCGTCAGTCAACACAATGACATTACCCTTTAGTGAATCATGGGCTTGATTAATAACCTCAGCTAGAGGCTTGTCAGTTTGCTTTGCATACAGTTGTAGTGAGGAGGACAACATATATACTGATCAATGATACACAGGTTATTTCCCCAATGGCACCCTATTCTCTGGCCCTTAGGTCCCTGGTCAAAATGAGGGCCCATTAAACGGAATAAGGTGGGATTTGGGACGCAAACACAAGGTGTTGAACAGACCTGTCTCTCCCTGTTATCTCTCTGCTCCAGCCCAGTGAACAGACCTGTCTCTCCCTGTTATCTCTGCTCCAGCCCAGTGAACAGACCTGTCTCTCCCTGTTATCTCTGCTCCAGCCCAGTGAACAGACCTGTCTCTCCCTGTTATCTCTCTGCTCCAGCCCAGTGAACAGACCTGTCTCTCCCTGTTATCTCTCTGCTCCAGCCCAGTGAACAGACCTGTCTCTCCCTGTTATCTCTCTGCTCCAGCCCAGTGAACAGACCTGTCTCTCCCTGTTATATCTCTGCTCCAGCCCAGTGAACAGACCTGTCTCTCCCTGTTATCTCTGCTCCAGCCCAGTGAACAGACCTGTCTCTCCCTGTTATCTCTGCTCCAGCCCAGTGAACAGACCTGTCTCTCCCTGTTATCTCTCTGCTCCAGCCCAGTGAACAGACCTGTCTCTCCCTGTTATCTCTCTGCTCCAGCCCAGTGAACAGACCTGTCTCTCCCTGTTATCTCTCTGCTCCAGCCCAGTGAACAGACCTGTCTCTCCCTGTTATCTCTCTGCTCCAGCCCAGTGAACAGACCTGTCTCTCCCTGTTATCTCTCTGCTCCAGCCCAGTGAACAGACCTGTCTCTCCCTGTTATCTCTGCTCCAGCCCAGTGAACAGACCTGTCTCTCCCTGTTATATCTCTGCTCCAGCCCAGTGAACAGACCTGTCTCTCCCTGTTATATCTCTGCTCCAGCCCAGTGAACAGACCTGTCTCTCCCTGTTATCTCTCTGCTCCAGCCCAGTGAACAGACCTGTCTCTCCCTGTTATCTCTCTGCTCCAGCCCAGTGAACAGACCTGTCTCTCCCTGTTATCTCTGCTCCAGCCCAGTGAACAGACCTGTCTCTCCCTGTTATCTCTGCTCCAGCCCAGCGAACAGACCTGTCTCTCCCTGTTATCTCTGCTCCAGCCCAGTGAACAGACCTGTCTCTCCCTGTTATCTCTCTGCTCCAGCCCAGTGAACAGACCTGTCTCTCCCTGTTATCTCTGCTCCAGCCCAGCGAACAGACCTGTCTCTCCCTGTTATCTCTGCTCCAGCCCAGTGAACAGACCTGTCTCTCCCTGTTATCTCTCTGCTCCAGCACAGTGAACAGACCTGTCTCTCCCTGTTATCTCTGCTCCAGCCCAGTGAACAGACCTGTCTCTCCCTGTTATCTCTGCTCCAGCCCAGTGAACAGACCTGTCTCTCCCTGTTATCTCTCTGCTCCAGCCCAGTGAACAGACCTGTCTCTCCCTGTTATCTCTCTGCTCCAGCCCAGTGAACAGACCTGTCTCTCCCTGTTATCTCTGCTCCAGCCCAGTGAACAGACCTGTCTCTCCCTGTTATCTCTGCTTCAGCCCAGTGAACAGACCTGTCTCTCCCTGTTATCTCTCTGCTCCAGCCCAGTGAACAGACCTGTCTCTCCCTGTTATCTCTCTGCTCCAGCCCAGTCAACCCCAAGGTGCTGGCTCATGAAGCCAGCCGGTAAGAGACAGACAGACAATGATGTGTCGGGGGTCACATTGGGAAGAAAAGTAATGTTGAAGGGACATTAATCCTCCATTGTGCCCTTGAGCAAGGCACTTAACCCCTAAACTGCTTTCTAACCAGGGGCCTGTCAACGTGTGTGTATTGGGGAAGGGTTGACCTGCTCTATAAGGCTTGTGTCCCAAATGGCTCATTTTTTACATTTTTTTTTTTTTGGGGCTCCCTATATAGTGTACTAGTTTTGACCAACGCCCTATTAACTGGAAGGTAGTACTCTACATAAGGAATAGGGCGCCATTTGGGAAGTAGCCTTAAATGCCAGTGATCGGCAGAGCGCTTCCTAAAAGCTCAGAGTGCCAGGAGCTCTGCTGGTGTGGGATTAGGTGACATAATTCACCATGCATCCCAAACAGCACCCTATTCCCTATATAGTGCACTCCTCTAGACCAGAGAATGGCACCCTATTCCCTATATAGTGCACTCCTCTATATAGGGAATAGTGCTGTGGTCAAAAGTTGCGCACAATAGAGCCCCACAGTGGAGGTGTCATAATACCCATAAAACCTAGCGGTCCACCATTAATTTTAGAAACACTTCAAATAAGGGTTGTGTTTTGTGTAGGCTTACCCTGGCGTGATGTTTTGATAACCATCTAAATCTCTCTGGACAAGGTGACTTTTTATCAATATAGTCGGCTCTATTTACTCTGATTCGAAAAATGCTAATTAGCATTAAAGTAGACATTTAAACTCCTGCACGTCATCTCTAGAGGACACCTTTGCTAACAGGTATTGTGTCAATTTAAAACTTGCACAAGACAGTTCACAAAGTTGTGCATTTAAAGAAATGTAGCCTATTTATTAATTACAAAATTTAGCTAACAATAGATAGTTAATCCAGAGATTCTTACCTTTGCCTTGATTCGGCAGTCTCGTCCAGATCATCATGGCATTTGTAGTTCTTCATGATAGCGACATTAGCAGCTAATTAGTATTTCATTTTTGGGGGGTTAGACTAGCTCTGTCTGTCCTCATTTCAAGTTCATCAGGAAGTAAAGCAGTGCATCGATGGTAGGCCTAAACGCACATCCAGTCCCAATGCGTCACAACTCATTAGTAAACATTGTCTAGGCAGACGAGGACATTAATTATTTATCTTCACAAATATTGACTCCTCTTTGCTCAATGCATTGGATTGATTGAAGGAAAAACACTGTTCACTATCAGTGCATTCATACCCCAGTAAGCCAGCGAGCTGCTGCATACAGATTCAGTCAGTCTGAGACATTCACTATCAGTGCATTCATACCCCAGTAAGCCAGCGAGCTGCTGCATACAGATTCAGTCAGTCTGAGACATTCACTATCAGTGCATTCATACCCCAGTAAGCCAGCGAGCTGCTGCATACAGATTCAGTCAGTCTGAGACATTCACTATCAGTGCATTCATACCCCAGTAAGCCAGCGAGCTGCTGCATACAGATTCAGTCAGTCTGAGACATTCACTATCAGTGCATTCATACCCCAGTAAGCCAGCGAGCTGCTGCATACAGATTCAGTCAGTCTGAGACATTCACTATCAGTGCATTCATACCCCAGTAAGCCAGCGAGCTGCTGCATACAGATTCAGTCAGTCTGAGACATTCACTATCAGTGCATTCATACCCCAGTAAGCCAGCGAGCTGCTGCATACAGATTCAGTCAGTCTGAGACATTCACTATCAGTGCATTCATACCCCAGTAAGCCAGCGAGCTGCTGCATACAGATTCAGTCAGTCTGAGACATTCACTATCAGTGCATTCATACCCCAGTAAGCCAGCGAGCTGCTGCATACAGATTCAGTCAGTCTGAGACATTCACTATCAGTGCATTCATACCCCAGTAAGCCAGCGAGCTGCTGCATACAGATTCAGTCAGTCTGAGACATTCACTATCAGTGCATTCATACCCCAGTAAGCCAGCGAGCTGCTGCATACAGATTGTCAGTCTGAGACATTCACTATCAGTGCATTCATACCCCAGTAAGCCAGCGAGCTGCTGCATACAGATTCAGTCAGTCTGAGACATTCACTATCAGTGCATTCATACCCCAGTAAGCCAGCGAGCTGCTGCATACAGATTCAGTCGGTCTGAGACATGAGCTTCTGATTAGCCTTGTCCCAGATCTTCCTGTGCTGTCATGTCAACTCCTTGCCATGCCAGACAATGTTTAGCATGACCAGGACTAGCATTATGGCACAAACAGACTCCAACCTAATGTGTTTGGTTTTACTAGTTGTATGTACAGGAGACACCATCCAACCAAATGCTGGCTGCAGGTTCCTTCTCCACAATGCAACAACAATAAGAAATAATAAAAGATATGAACACGAACATAAAGTGAATGTCTCAGTAGAACAGAATAAACATTTTAGCATCAGTATAATACAGGAAGGAACCATTTATAGTCCAATATTTACACATGTTTTGGGGAAGGGGGGATTGGGGGGCAAGTGTTTTAAATTGTGCAGTGGTATGTTTTGGGAAGGGGGGGGGGGGGGGGGTGAGTTGCTGCCATACTGACGGCCTGCCTGCCTGCCTGCCTGGCAGTGAACAGCTCGTGGCTGAGGTGTGTGGGGTCCTTGATGATGCTGCGGGCCTTCCTTTGGCACCGTTTCGAATAGATGTCCTGGATGGGTGGGAGCACGGTCCCAGTGATGTCCTGGATGGGTGGGAGCACGGTCCCATTGATGTCCTGGATGGGTGGCAGCACGGTCCCAGTGATGTCCTGGATGGGTGGCAGCACGGTCCCAGTGATGTCCTGGATGGGTGGGAGCACGGTCCCAGTGATGTCCTGGATGGGTGGGAGCACGGTCCCAGTGATGTCCTGGATGGGTGGGAGCACGGTCCCAGTGATGTCCTGGATGGGTGGGAGCACGGTCCCAGTGATGTCCTGGATGGGTGGGAGCACGGTCCCAGTGATGTCCTGGATGGGTGGGAGCACGGTCCCAGTGATGTCCTGGATGGGTGGGAGCATGGTCCCAGTGATGTCCTGGATGCGTGGAAGCACGGTCCCAGTGACGTCCTGGATGGGTGGGAGCACGGTCCCAGTGATGTCCTGGATGGGTGGGAGCACGGTCCCAGTGATGTCCTGGGCCATCTTCACCATCCACTGGGCTTTGCGGTCGTGGACAGAGCAGTTCCTGCACCAGGCCGTGATGCAACTGGCGACGATGCTCTCAACGGTGCTGCGCTAGTATTTGGAGAGGACCTGGGGTAGCATGCCGAACCTCAGCCGCCCCCCAAGGAAGCAGAGACGCTGTTTTGACGAGTGACGGTGTTGGTCCATGTCGAGTCCTCGGTGATGTGGATGCCGAGGAACTTAAAACGGCTGACTCTCTCTATTGCAGTTAATGATGCGTGTAAGATGCATTGGGTTCAGCAGTTTGATATTCATTAATAGTGTTCTTCCCCCTCTTCCCGTTCTACAGGCTCCCAGCTGAATACACAACTGGAAGGTTGGTTGTCTCAAGCCCAGTCCACTGTCACACCAGCTAGAGCAATCATAGCACCGTAAGCACCACTGGTCGTTGTTTCTGACAACGGTCGTTAAAAAAGGCCTCATCTTGTCATCAGAAGTCATTCTAAATATGATATGATAACAGCATATGAATGACTGTAATGTACATGTGGTGATAGGGGGCAGTGGGGGGGTCTATGTGGTGATAGGGGGCAGTGGGGGGGTCTATGTGGTGATAGGGGGCAGTGGGGGGGTCTATGTGGTGATAGGGGGCAGTGGGGGGTCTATGTGGTGATAGGGGGCAGTGGGGGGTCTATGTGGTGATAGGGGGCAGTGGGGGGTCTATGTGGTGATAGGGGGCAGTGGGGGGTCTGTGTGACGGTGTCCTCTGTGTTTTCAGGCATGCAGGATATACCTACGGTGGTGATAGGGGGCAGTGGGGGGTCTGTGTAACGGTGTCCTCTGTGTTTTCAGGCATGCAGGATATACCTACGGTGGTGATAGGGGGCAGTGGGGGGTCTGTGTAACGGTGTCCTCTGTGTTTTCAGGCATGCAGGATATACCTACGGTGGTGATAGGGGGCAGTGGGGGGTCTGTGTAACGGTGTCCTCTGTGTTTTCAGGCATGCAGGATATACCTACGGTGGTGATAGGGGGCAGTGGGGGGTCTGTGTAACGGTGTCCTCTGTGTTTTCAGGCATGCAGGATATACCTACGGTGGTGATAGGGGGCAGTGGGGGGTCTGTGTAACGGTGTCCTCTGTGTTTTCAGGCATGCAGGATATACCTACGGTGGTGATAGGGGGCAGTGGGGGGTCTGTGTAACGGTGTCCTCTGTGTTTTCAGGCATGCAGGATATACCTACTGTGGTGATAGGGGGCAGTGGGGGGTCTGTGTAACGGTGTCCTCTGTGTTTTCAGGCATGCAGGATATACCTACGGTGGTGATAGGGGGCAGTGGGGGGTCTGTGTAACGGTGTCCTCTGTGTTTTCAGGCATGCAGGATATACCTACGGTGGTGATAGGGGGCAGTGGGGGGTCTGTGTAACGGTGTCCTCTGTGTTTTCAGGCATGCAGGATATACCTACGGTGGTGATAGGGGGCAGTGGGGGGTCTGTGTAACGGTGTCCTCTGTGTTTTCAGGCATGCAGGATATACCTACGGTGGTGATAGGGGGCAGTGGGGGGTCTGTGTAACGGTGTCCTCTGTGTTTTCAGGCATGCAGGATATACCTACGGTGGTGATAGGGGGCAGTGGGGGGTCTGTGTAACGGTGTCCTCTGTGTTTTCAGGCATGCAGGATATACCTACGGTGGTGATAGGGGGCAGTGGGGGGTCTGTGTAACGGTGTCCTCTGTGTTTTCAGGCATGCAGGATATACCTACGGTGGTGATAGGGGGCAGTGGGGGGTCTGTGTAACGGTGTCCTCTGTGTTTTCAGGCATGCAGGATATACCTACGGTGGTGATAGGGGGCAGTGGGGGGTCTGTGTAACGGTGTCCTCTGTGTTTTCAGGCATGCAGGATATACCTACGGTGGTGATAGGGGGCAGTGGGGGGTCTGTGTAACGGTGTCCTCTGTGTTTTCAGGCATGCAGGATATACCTACGGTGGTGATAGGGGGCAGTGGGGGGTCTGTGTAACGGTGTCCTCTGTGTTTTCAGGCATGCAGGATATACCTACGGTGGTGATAGGGGGCAGTGGGGGGTCTGTGTAACGGTGTCCTCTGTGTTTTCAGGCATGCAGGATATACCTACGGTGGTGATAGGGGGCAGTGGGGGGTCTGTGTAACGGTGTCCTCTGTGTTTTCAGGCATGCAGGATATACCTACGGTGGTGATAGGGGGCAGTGGGGGGTCTGTGTAACGGTGTCCTCTGTGTTTTCAGGCATGCAGGATATACCTACGGTGGTGATAGGGGGCAGTGGGGGGTCTGTGTAACGGTGTCCTCTGTGTTTTCAGGCATGCAGGATATACCTACGGTGGTGATAGGGGGCAGTGGGGGGTCTGTGTAACGGTGTCCTCTGTGTTTTCAGGCATGCAGGATATACCTACGGTGGTGATAGGGGGCAGTGGGGGGTCTGTGTAACGGTGTCCTCTGTGTTTTCAGGCATGCAGGATATACCTACGGTGGTGATAGGGGGCAGTGGGGGGTCTGTGTAACGGTGTCCTCTGTGTTTTCAGGCATGCAGGATATACCTACGGTGGTGATAGGGGGCAGTGGGGGGTCTGTGTAACGGTGTCCTCTGTGTTTTCAGGCATGCAGGATATACCTACGGTGGTGATAGGGGGCAGTGGGGGGTCTGTGTAACGGTGTCCTCTGTGTTTTCAGGCATGCAGGATATACCTACGGTGGTGATAGGGGGCAGTGGGGGGTCTGTGTAACGGTGTCCTCTGTGTTTTCAGGCATGCAGGATATACCTACGGTGGTGATAGGGGGCAGTGGGGGGTCTGTGTAACGGTGTCCTCTGTGTTTTCAGGCATGCAGGATATACCTACGGTGGTGATAGGGGGCAGTGGGGGGTCTGTGTAACGGTGTCCTCTGTGTTTTCAGGCATGCAGGATATACCTACGGTGGTGATAGGGGGCAGTGGGGGGTCTGTGTAACGGTGTCCTCTGTGTTTTCAGGCATGCAGGGATATACCTACGGTGGTGATAGGGGGCAGTGGGGGGTCTGTGTAACGGTGTCCTCTGTGTTTTCAGGCATGCAGGGTATACCTACGGTGGTGATAGGGGGCAGTGGGGGGTCTGTGTAACGGTGTCCTCTGTGTTTTCAGGCATGCAGGATATACCTACGGTGGTGATAGGGGGCAGTGGGGGGTCTGTGTAACGGTGTCCTCTGTGTTTTCAGGCATGCAGGATATACCTACGGTGGTGATAGGGGGCAGTGGGGGGTCTGTGTAACGGTGTCCTCTGTGTTTTCAGGCATGCAGGATATACCTACGGTGGTGATAGGGGGCAGTGGGGGGTCTGTGTAACGGTGTCCTCTGTGTTTTCAGGCATGCAGGATATACCTACGGTGGTGATAGGGGGCAGTGGGGGGTCTGTGTAACGGTGTCCTCTGTGTTTTCAGGCATGCAGGATATACCTACGGTGGTGATAGGGGGCAGTGGGGGGTCTGTGTAACGGTGTCCTCTGTGTTTTCAGGCATGCAGGGATATACCTACGGTGGTGATAGGGGGCAGTGGGGGGTCTGTGTAACGGTGTCCTCTGTGTTTTCAGGCATGCAGGATATACCTACGGTGGTGATAGGGGGCAGTGGGGGGTCTGTGTAACGGTGTCCTCTGTGTTTTCAGGCATGCAGGATATACCTACGGTGGTGATAGGGGGCAGTGGGGGGTCTGTGTAACGGTGTCCTCTGTGTTTTCAGGCATGCAGGATATACCTACGGTGGTGATAGGGGGCAGTGGGGGGTCTGTGTAACGGTGTCCTCTGTGTTTTCAGGCATGCAGGGTATACCTACGGTGGTGATAGGGGGCAGTGGGGGGTCTGTGTAACGGTGTCCTCTGTGTTTTCAGGCATGCAGGGTATACCTACGGTGGTGATAGGGGGCAGTGGGGGGTCTGTGTAACGGTGTCCTCTGTGTTTTCAGGCATGCAGGGTATACCTACGGTGGTGATAGGGGGCAGTGGGGGGTCTGTGTAACGGTGTCCTCTGTGTTTTCAGGCATGCAGGATATACCTACGGTGGTGATAGGGGGCAGTGGGGGGTCTGTGTAACGGTGTCCTCTGTGTTTTCAGGCATGCAGGGTATACCTACGGTGGTGATAGGGGGCAGTGGGGGGTCTGTGTAACGGTGTCCTCTGTGTTTTCAGGCATGCAGGATATACCTACGGTGGTGATAGGGGGCAGTGGGGGGTCTGTGTAACGGTGTCCTCTGTGTTTTCAGGCATGCAGGAGTATACCTACGGTGGTGATAGGGGGCAGTGGGGGGTCTGTGTAACGGTGTCCTCTGTGTTTTCAGGCATGCAGGGATATACCTACGGTGGTGATAGGGGGCAGTGGGGGGTCTGTGTAACGGTGTCCTCTGTGTTTTCAGGCATGCAGGGATATACCTACGGTGGTGATAGGGGGCAGTGGGGGGTCTGTGTAACGGTGTCCTCTGTGTTTTCAGGCATGCAGGGTATACCTACGGTGGTGATAGGGGGCAGTGGGGGGTCTGTGTAACGGTGTCCTCTGTGTTTTCAGGCATGCAGGGTATACCTACGGTGGTGATAGGGGGCAGTGGGGGGTCTGTGTAACGGTGTCCTCTGTGTTTTCAGGCATGCAGGTATACCTACGGTGGTGATAGGGGGCAGTGGGGGGTCTGTGTAACGGTGTCCTCTGTGTTTTCAGGCATGCAGGGTATACCTACGGTGGTGATAGGGGGCAGTGGGGGGTCTGTGTAACGGTGTCCTCTGTGTTTTCAGGCATGCAGGGTATACCTACGGTGGTGATAGGGGGCAGTGGGGGGTCTGTGTAACGGTGTCCTCTGTGTTTTCAGGCATGCAGGATATACCTACGGTGGTGATAGGGGGCAGTGGGGGGTCTGTGTAACGGTGTCCTCTGTGTTTTCAGGCATGCAGGATATACCTACGGTGGTGATAGGGGGCAGTGGGGGGTCTGTGTAACGGTGTCCTCTGTGTTTTCAGGCATGCAGGATATACCTACGGTGGTGATAGGGGGCAGTGGGGGGTCTGTGTAACGGTGTCCTCTGTGTTTTCAGGCATGCAGGATATACCTACGGTGGTGATAGGGGGCAGTGGGGGGTCTGTGTAACGGTGTCCTCTGTGTTTTCAGGCATGCAGGATATACCTACGGTGGTGATAGGGGGCAGTGGGGGGTCTGTGTAACGGTGTCCTCTGTGTTTTCAGGCATGCAGGATATACCTACTGTGGTGATAGGGGGCAGTGGGGGGTCTGTGTAACGGTGTCCTCTGTGTTTTCAGGCATGCAGGATATACCTACGGTGGTGATAGGGGGCAGTGGGGGGTCTGTGTAACGGTGTCCTCTGTGTTTTCAGGCATGCAGGGATATACCTACGGTGGTGATAGGGGGCAGTGGGGGGTCTGTGTAACGGTGTCCTCTGTGTTTTCAGGCATGCAGGATATACCTACGGTGGTGATAGGGGGCAGTGGGGGGTCTGTGTAACGGTGTCCTCTGTGTTTTCAGGCATGCAGGATATACCTACGGTGGTGATAGGGGGCAGTGGGGGGGGGTCTGTGTGGTGATAGGGGGCAGTGGGGGGGTCTGTGTAACGGTGTCCTCTGTGTTTTCAGGCATGCAGGGTATACCTACGGTGGTGATAGGGGGCAGTGGGGGGTCTGTGTAACGGTGTCCTCTGTGTTTTCAGGCATGCAGGGTATACCTACGGTGGTGATAGGGGGCAGTGGGGGGTCTGTGTAACGGTGTCCTCTGTGTTTTCAGGCATGCAGGGTATACCTACGGTGGTGATAGGGGGCAGTGGGGGGTCTGTGTGGTGATAGGGGGCAGTGGGGGGTCTGTGTAACGGTGTCCTCTGTGTTTTCAGGCATGCAGGGTATACCTACGGTGGTGATAGGGGGCAGTGGGGGGTCTGTGTAACGGTGTCCTCTGTGTTTCCAGGCATGCAGGGTATTCCTACTGTGGCGCTTGTTCTGCACACGCATACAAACAGATAGACCCTTCTGTCACGTAAGTATAAATTTAACCATGTTCAGTGAATTGTCTGAATAAAAACACATTTTGTAGCAAAATGAATTTTCATGGACAATTAACTATCATCAAATTGAAATGAGATGTTTTGAAATGAATTTTCTACATTTTCCCTCCTTATCAAACCTTAGCCTGCCCTGTTTCACCCTGAAGGGGCTATCAGCCCTTAGTTACCTCAGACAGACAGTAGTTAGCAGTATTGGCCTAGCCGCTCAGACAGACAGTAGTTAGCAGTATTGGCCTAGCCGCTCAGACAGACAGTAGTTAGCAGTATTGGCCTAGCCGCTCAGACAGACAGTAGTTAGCAGTATTGGCCTAGCCGCTCAGACAGACAGTAGTTAGCAGTATTGGCCTAGCCGCTCAGACAGACAGTAGTTAGCAGTATTGGCCTAGCCGCTCAGACAGACAGTAGTTAGCAGTATTGGCCTAGCCGCTCAGACAGACAGTAGTTAGCAGTATTGGCCTAGCCGCTCAGACAGACAGTAGTTAGCAGTATTGGCCTAGCCGCTCAGACAGACAGTAGTTAGCAGTATTGGCCTAGCCGCTCAGACAGACAGTAGTTAGCAGTATTGGCCTAGCCGCTCAGACAGACAGTAGTTAGCAGTATTGGCCTAGCCGCTCAGACAGACAGTAGTTAGCAGTATTGGCCTAGCCGCTCAGACAGACAGTAGTTAGCAGTATTGGCCTAGCCGCTCAGACAGACAGTAGTTAGCAGTATTGGCCTAGCCGCTCAGACAGACAGTAGTTAGCAGTATTGGCCTAGCCGCTCAGACAGACAGTAGTTAGCAGTATTGGCCTAGCCGCTCAGACAGACAGTAGTTAGCAGTATTGGCCTAGCCGCTCAGACAGACAGTAGTTAGCAGTATTGGCCTAGCCGCTCAGACAGACAGTAGTTAGCAGTATTGGCCTAGCCGCTCAGACAGACAGTAGTTAGCAGTATTGGCCTAGCCGCTCAGACAGACAGTAGTTAGCAGTATTGGCCTAGCCGCTCAGACAGACAGTAGTTAGCAGTATTGGCCTAGCCGCTCAGACAGACAGTAGTTAGCAGTATTGGCCTAGCCGCTCAGACAGACAGTAGTTAGCAGTATTGGCCTAGCCGCTCAGACAGACAGTAGTTAGCAGTATTGGCCTAGCCGCTCAGACAGACAGTAGTTAGCAGTATTGGCCTAGCCGCTCAGACAGACAGTAGTTAGCAGTATTGGCCTAGCCGCTCAGACAGACAGTAGTTAGCAGTATTGGCCTAGCCGCTCAGACAGACAGTAGTTAGCAGTATTAGCCTAGCCGCTCAGACAGACAGTAGTTAGCAGTATTGGCCTAGCCGCTCTGACAGACAGTAGTTAGCAGTATTGGCCTAGCCGCTCAGACAGACAGTAGTTAGCAGTATTAGCCTAGCCGCTCAGACAGACAGTAGTTAGCAGTATTGGCCTAGCCGCTCAGACAGACAGTAGTTAGCAGTATTGGCCTAGCCGCTCAGACAGACAGTAGTTAGCAGTATTAGCCTAGCCGCTTTCACGGCCTCACCTTGGAACAACATGAGCGAAGTCTGGGCAGCCAAGGCTACTAATGGCCTGATGACTGGTCCATGATGACTGGTCCATGATGACTGGTCCAAGATGACTGGTCCAAGATGACTGGTCCATGATGACTGGTCCAAGATGACTGGTCCATGATGACTGGTCCAAGATGACTGGTCCATGATGACTGGTCCACTGAGCTGCGATGCTGAACTGTGAGTCAGAGTCCTACTGAGATCAGTGAGGTGACTGAGTCCTCTCTTCCCCCTGTAGTCGCAGGGTGTTCATCCTGGGTCCGTCTCACCACGTTCCTCTGTCCCGCTGTGCCCTCTCCTCTGCTGAGGTTTATAAAACCCCTCTCTACGACCTCCGGATTGACCAGAAGGGTATGTACACACCCAGGTACACTGTTCCCTGCCCTCTGCTGAAGGGTATGTACACACCCAGGTACACTGTTCCCTGTCCTCTGCTGAAGGGTATGTACACACCCAGGTACACTGTTCCCTGCCCTCTGCTGAAGGGTATGTACACACCCAGGTACACTGTTCCCTGTCCTCTGCTGAAGGGTATGTACACACCCAGGTACACTGTTCCCTGCCCTCTGCTGAAGGGTATGTACACACCCAGGTACACTGTTCCCTGCCCTCTGCTGAAGGGTATGTACACACCCAGGTACACTGTTCCCTGCCCTCTGCTGAAGGGTATGTACACACCCAGGTACACTGTTCCCTGCCCTCTGCTGAAGGGTATGTACACACCCAGGTACACTGTTCCCTGCCCTCTGCTGAAGGGTATGTACACACCCAGGTACACTGTTCCCTGTCCTCTGCTGAAGGGTATGTACACACCCAGGTACACTGTTCCCTGTCCTCTGCTGAAGGGTATGTACACACCCAGGTACACTGTTCCCTGTCCTCTGCTGAAGGGTATGTACACACCCAGGTACACTGTTCCCTGTCCTCTGCTGAAGGGTATGTACACACCCAGGTACACTGTTCCCTGTCCTCTGCTGAAGGGTATGTACACACCCAGGTACACTGTTCCCTGTCCTCTGCTGAAGGGTATGTACACACCCAGGTACACTGTTCCCTGTCCTCTGCTGAAGGGTATGTACACACCCAGGTACACTGTTCCCTGCCCTCTGCTGAAGGGTATGTACACACCCAGGTACACTGTTCCCTGCCCTCTGCTGAAGGGTATGTACACACCCAGGTACACTGTTCCCTGCCCTCTGCTGAAGGGTATGTACACACCCAGGTACACTGTTCCCTGTCCTCTGCTGAAGGGTATGTACACACCCAGGTACACTGTTCCCTGTCCTCTGCTGAGGGTTATAAAACCCCTCAGGATTAACCAGAAGGGTATTGATCATTTCTAGTTAGCATTTCCTAAGGTAAAGATCCTAGTTTTTATGTGTCAGTGTTACGGCTGGCACAATTACCGTGTAACCGACGGTTATGGATGAAGGCCGTGATGAAAAATAAAATAACCGTCATAACCGTTACATTTATGATTATGTTTTTATGAGCAGCTGACTGAAGGACGGACGGGAAATCGTGCAGTTGAGTCTGTTTCTGCGGCAACGTGATGAAACGTTGTTGCGCCTTGCTAAAACAAGAAACGTATGCATATAACTACTGTTCCCTGAAGGAGGGAACGAGGTATAACATACTATGGGGAGTCAACGACCAATCCTATTCACCTGAAGCAAACTGAAATCACGCCCAACGGGCCAATGGACGCGAGTCCTCCCTCTGATGCCCCGCCTTCCTGGCTATAATAGTGGGGCTCGCATCCATTTCCTCAATTCAGTACCGCTCTTCAGCGAGCCCAAACCCTGCTGACAGCGCTGGCCAAAATATGTTATATCCTCCTTCAGGGAACAGTAGTTCCTAACTAGGGGTGTAACGGTTCACCAAACGGGTCACGGTTACGGTACAGCGGAAAAAAGAAATCCCGACATTTACTGTAGTTAATTTTTGTTCATTCGGCAAAATACGCTAAATTAAAAAGTCCAGTTTCTGTGACGACATTCAGTGTTCCTGGCGTCGTCTGTTGTGACGGGGGTTGTCATGGCGGGCCTCAAGAAGAGATCTAAGAAGCTGGACCCGTTCCGAAATGGACCTGGGGCGTTCCCACCCGGACAAATATACGTAAAGAAATGTTTCAATATAGAGACCCTTTCCCGAACAGGGCCCGAGGACGACCAGTTCCGTATAGACGTAGTCGGATCCGAGTGAGGGAAGCAGCAGAAAAGTACATTTGTAAGCTACTTTATTAACCAGAGCTAATGCAGAGCGAGGGAGAGCAGGCGGAGGAGGGGCCTTGAGGTGTGTGGGAGAGGAAACAACCAACCAAGCCGACTAACGTCTAGCTTGTCATAGCTTGGTTATTTATCATCCAGTAGGATTACGTAGTACCTGTCTTGACTGCATCAAACCGAAAGAAGCTAGTTGGCTAAGATAGTTTGCCAGCCAGCTAATTGAGTTCATGAGCTTTCTTCCTGTCCTACAGTTAAATAACACCTCCATTCAGATTATTAAATGGTAGCCTAACTGTTGAGCAGTGGAGAACATACTATTAACTTTTTGACCACCCGCATTGCGGACCGAACCGACGTC
Source organism: Coregonus ussuriensis (assembly GCA_031479575.1). Classification (NCBI taxonomy): domain Eukaryota; kingdom Metazoa; phylum Chordata; class Actinopteri; order Salmoniformes; family Salmonidae; genus Coregonus; species Coregonus ussuriensis. The sequence continues at coordinate 50,304,139 of CM062503.1, read as the reverse complement.
CCTGTACCGAACAGTTCGTTACGAATACCGTGTACCGTTACACCCCTATTCATAACTGGTCTGCGTGTTTCCACCCCCAGGCAACAGGACAACAAGACAGTCCTGAAACCACATGCCCTAGGGCACGGTCGACGGTTCAGATTCGGGTGGTTAGCCTTTTTGAACTTAAGGGAACTAACAAACTACTTTTCGGTTTCCTAGGCAACGCAGTGCAGTCGCAGCACACATAGAATGAATAGAACAGGCTTGGAACCTCTAACCCTGGCAATTAGAATGGTGAAATCAAGCTTTATTTATACAGCACATTTCAGACATGGAATGCAACATAATGTGCTTCAATGGGTACACTCAATGGTTGCCTGGTTTTGTGATGCAATCATTTCCATGGTAATGTACACTGAACAAAAATATAAAAGCAACATGCAACAATTTCAAAGATTTTACTGAGTTACAGTTCATATAAGGAAATCATTTAAATAAATTCATTTGGCACTAATCTATGGATTTGACTGGGAATACAGATATGCATCTGTTGGTCACAGAAATCCTTTTTTTTTTTTTTTTAAGTAGGGGCGTGGATCAGAAAACCAGTCAGTATCTGGTGTGACCACCATTTGCCTCATGCAGTACGACACATCTCCTTCACATAGTTGATCAGGCTGTTGATTGTGACCTGTGGAATGTTGTCCCACTCCTCTTCAATTGCTGTGAGAAGTTGCTGGATATTGGCAGGAACTGGAACACGCTGTCGTACACATCGATCCAGAGCATCCGAAACATGCTCAATTGGTGACATGTCTGGTGGACATTCCTGCAGTCAACATGCCAAGTGCACATTCCCTCAAAACTTGAGATATCTGTGGCATTGTGTTGTGTGACCAAACTGCACATTTTAGAGGCCTTTTGTCCCCGGCACAAGGTGCACCTGTGTAATGGTCATGCTGTTTAATCAGCTTCTTGATATGCCACACCTGTCAGGTGGATGGATTATCTTGGCAAAGGAGAAATGCTCACTAACAGGGATGTAAACACATTTGTGCACAACATTTGAGAGAAATAAGCGTTTTGTGTGTATTGAACATTTCTGCGATCTTTTATTTCAGCTCATGAAACATGGGACCAACACTTTACATGTTGCGTTTTATATTTGTTCAGTATAGAATGTTGATTCGAATCATGTTAACTGATGTGGCTCATGCAATTTAAATGTATTTTTTTGTAATGTCAGGTGAACTGAATCAACCAATTCAATGTTCCTTATTATTATTCAAGTTATTACGGAGACCGTGGCCATTTGGCTGGCCAACCCAAAATTCCATGACCGTCACAACCCTAATCAGTGTTTATTGTGCCTTTTTTTTAAACTGTGAAGCTTGACACAAAGAAAAACCTTAAATGTCCTCAGGGGACCAACCATCTGATTGATACTGGAAACTAGGCATTCTCACTGACGCTGCCAAACACCTATCAGTGCGTCTGAACGAATGACTCGCAGTCATATGCTAATTCAAGCCTCACTTCACCAGTAATAATGTGCATATTGAATCCTCACCTCTCTCTCTCCCTCTAGTCTATGCTGACCTCTGGAAGACTGGGATGTTTGAGAGGATGAGTCTTCAGACAGACGAGGATGAGCACAGCATTGAAATGCACCTGCCTTACACTGCTAAAGCCATGGAGAGGTAAGACAGAGGAACACACTTCGGTCTGTCAGGGTTGCTTGCTTCATTCATCACAAAGCCATCCATCAGTGGAGTGTACAGTCATTCATAGACTCTAGGCCTGTTTGCCTGGTGATGGGAGCCAGCAGGGAATTCATGACAAATGGAGGAGAGCTGTGGGTCATTAATGACTGGTTTGCCTTTACAGTTTGTGAAGTTCTCTCTCCCCCCAGCCCCAGGATGGTTTGCGTCATTGCTATAGTTTATGATTGGTTGTTTACTAATGATTGGTTGTTTACTAATGATTGGTTGTTTACTGTGTCGGACCCCAGTCAGAGTAGCTGTTGCCATTTGGCGTCTGGAGATCCTAATAAATCTAAAATCGAATCGAAGTAAAGCCTGCATGCTAATTAATGGACCCACTCAATAAACACACACCTTTTATCAGGTTGGTTTAATAAACACACACCTTTTATCAGGTTGGTTTAATAAACACACACCTTTTTATCAGGTTGGGGTTTAATAAACACACACCTTTTATCAGGTTGGGGTTTAATAAACACACACCTTTTATCAGGTTGGGGTTTAATAAACACACACCTTTTATCAGGTTGGGGTTTAATAAACACACACCTTTTATCAGGTTGGTTTAATACACACACACCCTTTATCAGGTTGGTTTAATAAACACACACCTTTTATCAGGTTGGTTTAATACACACACACCCTTTATCAGGTTGGTTTAATAAACACACACCTTTTATCAGGTTGGGGTTTAATAAACACACACCTTTTATCAGGTTGGGGTTTAATAAACACACACCCTTTATCAGGTTGGTTTAATAAACACACACCCTTTATCAGGTTGGGGTTTAATAAACACACACCTTTTATCAGGTTGGGGTTTAATAAACACACACCTTTTATCAGGTTGGGGTTTAATAAACACACACCTTTTATCAGGTTGGGGTTTAATAAACACACACCTTTTATCAGGTTGGGGTTTAATAAACACACACCTTTTATCAGGTTGGTTTACAAGTGTTCAGTCCCTGTAAAGGCTTCTACCATCTTGGTCAGGTAACTGTCCCCAGACCTGTAATGTGTTGTCTCCCTCTCCTACTACAGTCATAAAGATGAGCTCAGCATTGTCCCGGTGCTGGTGGGAGCCCTCAGTGAGTCTAAAGAACAGGACTATGGGAAACTGCTCAGCAGGTATCTGGCTGATCCCTCCAACTTGTTCATCATCTCCTCTGACTTCTGCCACTGGGGTACGTACTGGGAAGGACTGGTAGGGATCAATATTATAACCTGTTCACGCTACTGAGTTGAGCTAGTCTGGTTATACATCCGTCCACCGTAGTTGCTGGAACCGTGCTGGAAAGAAAAGCCAGCACAGTTTTGTTCTGGACTATTGTGTGAAAGGGGTTGTAAATATAGAACCAGTGGTTCAGTGTCCTTGACAAACCTCTCCTTCAGGGTTGGTCTGACTTCATCCTTTTCCTGTCACAAACCCCAAAAAATATCAATGTTTTTTGTATTTTTTTAGCCTCAGTATAGGCCATAAATAATTGTTATTTGCATGACTTAAAGTGTGATGGTGCATCGCAAACACAACCAGCCAGTTGAGTTGCCCAATTAGGGTAAACTCATTTTGTATTCTAATTTTCATAGATTTTTATTTTTTTATCATCAAAAAAATTATACATTAATAAATGTTGTGCTTCAGTTGCTTATAATGGAAGATTGGCCTAGTTAAATGATGAGTGAGAAAATTACAAACAAATGTCATACTTCCAAGACGTGTAACCTCTCACCATTACAATAACAACAGAGGTTAGCATTGTTGGGGGATATGATATTTGTGCATCTAACTTTCTCGCTCATTATTATTATTATTATTCACGATTATTTCAGGATTATCCGTAACCATGGTAGCATCACATTAATGTAGAAGTGTTTAGAAACGTATTCTATTCTTATTTACAATAAAAGTGACAATATATTATTTACCGTTCATTTCTATTGGGCACAAAATAATCTGCAACACAACCAAAACAAACCGCAAATGCATCCAACAAATTTGTAGAGTCACAGGACTATGTACAAAAAGTGCTGTAATTTCTAAACGGTTCACCCGATATGGATGAAAATACCCTCTCATTAAAGCTGACAGTCTGCACTTTAACCTGTATCATTTCAAATCCAAAGTGTTGGACTACAGAGCCAAAACAACACATGTCACTGTCCCAATACTTTTGGTGCTCACTGTATATGTAAATGAATGCATTTACAGTTTATATGCTTAGTGCTAGTAAAATTACATGTATTGAATAATAATATTGTGAAAGATATTGAAGATAACAGGCAGACAGGAAATACTAATATGGATATGACAGATAAAACAATCCCATAACAATATTTATCCATTGTCCATAATAGCTAGCTTTGACTAAATATAATTCCTTTAATGGGCAACTCAACCACCTGGTAGAGTATATTTTTCAAGGGTTCCTAAAATTATAAAATGACATTAGTAATTGCTGTTTTAGAGGACAACATTTAACAACCTTGTAATTTCCCATTTTATACACAATTAGTAATGTAAATGTATGATTAAGGGTTAATATCTTTCCCTCCTTCCCACAGGCCAACGGTTCCGCTACACCTACTATGATGAGGCTCAAGGAGAGATCCACAGATCCATTGAACACCTTGATAAAATGGTTAACAACACATTCTGATATTCACTTCTTTTTAGGCAGGAACATGACATGAAAGATGTCCATAATGTCCATACACACCATCATATACATATTTATATTCGGGATTATGACATTGCTTGTTCTAATATTTCTTAATTCCGTTCTCTTTATTTTTTGGGATTTGCGATATTGTTAGATACTAAAGCACTGTTGAAGCTAGGAACATAAGCATTTAGTTAGATATTACTGCACTGTTGAAGCTAGGAACATAAGCATTTAGTTAGATACTACTGCACTGTTGAAGCTAGGAACATAAGCATTTAGTTAGATACTACTGCACTGTTGAAGCTAGGAACATAAGCATTTAGTTAGATACTACTGCACTGTTGAAGCTGGGAACATAAGCATTTAGTTAGATACTACTGCACTGTTGAAGCTAGGAACATAAGCATTTAGTTAGATATTACTGCACTGTTGAAGCTAGGAACATAAGCATTTAGTTAGATATTACTGCACTGTTGAAGCTAGGAACATAAGCATTTAGTTAGACTACTGCACTGTTGAAGCTAGGAACATAAGCATTTAGTTAGATACTACTGCACTGTTGAAGCTAGGAACATAAGCATTTAGTTAGATATTACTGCACTGTTGAAGCTAGGAACATAAGCATTTAGTTAGATATTACTGCACTGTTGAAGCTAGGAACATAATCATTTAGTTAGATATTACTGCACTGTTGAAGCTAGGAACATAAGCATTTAGTTAGACTACTGCACTGTTGAAGCTAGGAACATAAGCATTTAGTTAGATACTACTGCACTGTTGAAGCTAGGAACATAAGCATTTAGTTAGATACTACTGCACTGTTGAAGCTAGGAACATAAGCATTTAGTTAGATATTACTGCACTGTTGAAGCTAGGAACATACGCATTTAGTTAGATACTACTGCACTGTTGAAGCTAGGAACATAAGCATTTAGTTAGATACTACTGCACTGTTGAAGCTAGGAACATAAGCATTTAGTTAGATACTACTACACTGTTGAAGCTAGGAACATAAGCATTTAGTTAGATACTACTGCACGGTTGAAGCTAGGAACATAAGCATTTAGTTAGATACTACTGCACTGTTGAAGCTAGGAACATAAGCATTTAGTTAGATACTACTGCACTGTTGAAGCTGGGAACATAAGCATTTAGTTAGATACTACTGCACTGTTGAAGCTGGGAACATAAGCATTTAGTTAGATACTACTGCACTGTTGAAGCTAGGAACATAAGCATTTAGTTAGATATTACTGCACTGTTGAAGCTAGGAACATAAGCATTTAGTTAGATATTACTGCACTGTTGAAGCTAGGAACATAAGCATTTAGTTAGACTACTGCACTGTTGAAGCTAGGAACATAAGCATTTAGTTAGATACTACTGCACTGTTGAAGCTAGGAACATAAGCATTTAGTTAGATACTACTGCACTGTTGAAGCTAGGAACATAAGCATTTAGTTAGATATTACTGCACTGTTGAAGCTAGGAACATAATCATTTAGTTAGATATTACTGCACTGTTGAAGCTAGGAACATAAGCATTTAGTTAGACTACTGCACTGTTGAAGCTAGGAACATAAGCATTTAGTTAGATACTACTGCACTGTTGAAGCTAGGAACATAAGCATTTAGTTAGATACTACTGCACTGTTGAAGCTAGGAACATAAGCATTTAGTTAGATATTACTGCACTGTTGAAGCTAGGAACATAAGCATTTAGTTAGATACTACTGCACTGTTGAAGCTAGGAACATAAGCATTTAGTTAGATACTACTGCACTGTTGAAGCTAGGAACATAAGCATTTAGTTAGATACTACTACACTGTTGAAGCTAGGAACATAAGCATTTAGTTAGATACTACTGCACTGTTGAAGCTAGGAACATAAGCATTTAGTTAGATACTACTGCACGGTTGAAGCTAGGAACATAAGCATTTAGTTAGATACTACTGCACTGTTGAAGCTAGGAACATAAGCATTTAGTTTGATACTACTGCACTGTTGAAGCTAGGAACATAAGCATTTAGTTAGATACTACTGCACTGTTGAAGCTAGGAACATAAGCATTTAGTTAGATACTACTGCACTGTTGAAGCTAGGAACATAAGCATTTAGTTAGATACTACTGCACTGTTGAAGCTAGGAACATAAGCATTTAGTTAGATACTACTGCACTGTTGAAGCTAGGAACATAAGCATTTAGTTAGATACTACTGCACTGTTCAAGCTAGGAACATAAGCATTTAGTTAGATACTACTGCACTGTTGAAGATAGGAACATAAGCATTTAGTTACATATTACTGCACTGTTGAAGCTAGGAACATAAGCATTTAGTTAGATATTACTGCACTGTTGAAGCTAGGAACATAATCATTTAGTTAGATATTACTGCACTGTTGAAGCTAGGAACATAAGCATTTAGTTAGACTACTGCACTGTTGAAGCTAGGAACATAAGCATTTAGTTAGATATTACTGCACTGTTGAAGCTAGGAACATAAGCATTTAGTTAGATATTACTGCACTGTTGAAGCTAGGAACATAAGCATTTAGTTAGATACTACTGCACTGTTGAAGCTGGGAACATAAGCATTTAGTTAGATATTACTGCACTGTTGAAGTTGGGAACATAAGCATTTAGTTAGATACTACTGCACTGTTGAAGCTGGGAACATAAGCATTTAGTTAGATACTACTGCACTGTTGAAGCTAGGAACATAAGCATTTAGTTAGATACTACTGCACTGTTGAAGCTAGGAACATAAGCATTTAGTTAGATACTACTGCACTGTTGAAGCTAGGAACATAAGCATTTAGTTAGATACTACTGCACTGTTGAAGCTAGGAACATAAGCATTTAGTTAGATACTACTGCACTGTTGAAGCTAGGAACATAAGCATTTAGTTAGATACTACTGCACTGTTGAAGCTAGGAACATAAGCATTTAGTTAGATACTACTGCACTGTTGAAGCTAGGAACATAAGCATTTAGTTAGATACTACTGCACTGTTGAAGCTAGGAACATAAGCATTTAGTTAGATACTACTGCACTGTTGAAGCTAGGAACATAAGCATTTAGTTAGATACTACTGCACTGTTGAAGCTAGGAACATAAGCATTTAGTTAGATACTACTGCACTGTTGAAGCTAGGAACATAAGCATTTAGTTAGATACTACTGCTCTGTTGAAGCTAGGAACATAAGCATTTAGTTAGATACTACTGCACTGTTGAAGCTAGGAACATAAGCATTTAGTTAGATACTACTGCACTGTTGAAGCTAGGAACATAAGCATTTAGTTAGATACTACTGCACTGTTGAAGCTAGGAACATAAGCATTTAGTTAGATACTACTGCACTGTTGAAGCTAGGAACATAAGCATTTAGTTAGATACTACTGCACTGTTGAAGCTAGGAACATAAGCATTTAGTTAGATACTACTGCACTGTTGAAGCTAGGAACATAAGCATTTAGTTAGATACTACTGCACTGTTGAAGCTAGGAACATAAGCATTTAGTTAGATACTACTGCACTGTTGAAGCTAGGAACATAAGCATTTAGTTAGATACTACTGCACTGTTGAAGCTAGGAACATAAGCATTTAGTTAGATACTACTGCACTGTTGAAGCTAGGAACATAAGCATTTAGTTAGATACTACTGCACTGTTGAAGCTAGGAACATAAGCATTTAGTTAGGTACTACTGCACTGTTGAAGCTAGGAACATAAGCATTTAGTTAGGTACTACTGCACTGTTGAAGCTAGGAACATAAGCATTTAGTTAGGTACTACTGCACTGTTGAAGCTAGGAACATAAGCATTTAGTTAGGTACTACTGCACTGTTGAAGCTAGGAACATAAGCATTTAGTTAGATACTACTGCACTGTTGAAGCTAGGAACATAAGCATTTAGTTAGATACTACTGCACTGTTGAAGCTAGGAACATAAGCATTTAGTTAGACTACTGCACTGTTGAAGCTAGGAACATAAGCATTTAGTTAGATACTACTGCACTGTTGAAGCTAGGAACATAAGCATTTAGTTAGATACTACTGCACTGTTGAAGCTAGGAACATAAGCATTTCGCTACACCTGCAATAACATCTGCAAAATACACTATGTGACCAAAAGTATGTGGACACCTGCTCATCTAACATCTCATTCCAAAATCATGGGCATTAATATGGAGTTGGTTCCCCCTTTGCTGCTATAACAGCCTCCACTCTTATGGGAAGGCTTTCCACTAGATGTTGGAACATTGCTGCGGGGACTTGCTTCCATTCAGCCAAGAGCATTAGTGAGGTCACATTGAGAAATCACCATCTCTGTCTTCTCTCCAGGGTTAGGGTGATATAGCTAACTGTTAGGTGTATCAGACTGGGTTCTGAACCCCTCTGTCTTGTCTCTCCAGGGTTAGGGTGATATAGCTAACTGTTAGGTGTATCAGACTGGGTTCTGAACCCCTCTGTCTTGTCTCTCCAGGGTTAGGGTGATATAGCTAACTGTTAGGTGTATCAGACTGGGTTCTGAACCCCTCTGTCTTGTCTCTCCAGGGTTAGGGTGATATAGCTAACTGTTAGGTGTATCAGACTGGGTTCTGAACCCCTCTGTCTTGTCTCTCCAGGGTTAGGGTGATATAGCTAACTGTTAGGTGTATCAGACTGGGTTCTGAACCCCTCTGTCTTGTCTCTCCAGGGTTAGGGTGATATAGCTAACTGTTAGGTGTATCAGACTGGGTTCTGAACCCCTCTGTCTTGTCTCTCCAGGGTTAGGGTGATTTAGCTAACTGTTAGGTGTATCAGACTGGGTTCTGAACCCCTCTGTCTTGTCTGTCCAGGGTTAGGGTGATATAGCTAACTGTTAGGTGTATCAGACTGGGTTCTGAACCCCTCTGTCTTCTCTCCAGGGTTAGGGTGATATAGCTAACTGTTAGGTGTATCAGACTGGGTTCTGAACCCCTCTGTCTTGTCTCTCCAGGGTTAGGGTGATATAGCTAACTGTTAGGTGTATCAGACTGGGTTCTGAACCCCTCTGTCTTGTCTCTCCAGGGTTAGGGTGATATAGCTAACTGTTAGGTGTATCAGACTGGGTTCTGAACCCCTCTGTCTTGTCTCTCCAGGGTTAGGGTGATATAGCTAACTGTTAGGTGTATCAGACTGGGTTCTGAACCCCTCTGTCTTCTCTCCAGGGTTAGGGTGATATAGCTAACTGTTAGGTGTATCAGACTGGGTTCTGAACCCCTCTGTCTTGTCTCTCCAGGGTTAGGGTGATATAGCTAACTGTTAGGTGTATCAGACTGGGTTCTGAACCCCTCTGTCTTGTCTCTCCAGGGTTAGGGTAATATAGCTAACTGTTAGGTGTATCAGACTGGGTTCTGAACCCCTCTGTCTTGTCTCTCCAGGGTTAGGGTGATATAGCTAACTGTTAGGTGTATCAGACTGGGTTCTGAACCCCTCTGTCTTCTCTCCAGGGTTAGGGTGATATAGCTAACTGTTAGGTGTATCAGACTGGGTTCTGAACCCCTCTGTCTTGTCTCTCCAGGGTTAGGGTGATATAGCTAACTGTTAGGTGTATCAGACTGGGTTCTGAACCCCTCTGTCTTGTCTCTCCAGGGTTAGGGTGATATAGCTAACTGTTAGGTGTATCAGACTGGGTTCTGAACCCCTCTGTCTTGTCTCTCCAGGGTTAGGGTGATATAGCTAACTGTTAGGTGTATCAGACTGGGTTCTGAACCCCTCTGTCTTGTCTCTCCAGGGTTAGGGTGATATAGCTAACTGTTAGGTGTATCAGACTGGGTTCTGAACCCCTCTGTCTTGTCTCTCCAGGGTTAGGGTGATATAGCTAACTGTTAGGTGTATCAGACTGGGTTCTGAACCCCTCTGTCTTGTCTCTCCAGGGTTAGGGTGATATAGCTAACTGTTAGGTGTATCAGACTGGGTTCTGAACCCCTCTGTCTTCTCTCCAGGGTTAGGGTGATATAGCTAACTGTTAGGTGTATCAGACTAGGTTCTGAACCCCTCTGTCTTGTCTCTCCAGGGTTAGGGTGATATAGCTAACTGTTAGGTGTATCAGACTGGGTTCTGAACCCCTCTGTCTTCTCTCCAGGGTTAGGGTGATATAGCTAACTGTTAGGTGTATCAGACTGGGTTCTGAACCCCTCTGTCTTGTCTCTCCAGGGTTAGGGTGATATAGCTAACTGTTAGGTGTATCAGACTGGGTTCTGAACCCCTCTGTCTTCTCTCCAGGGTTAGGGTGATATAGCTAACTGTTAGGTGTATCAGACTGGGTTCTGAACCCCTCTGTCTTCTCTCCAGGGTTAGGGTGATATAGCTAACTGTTAGGTGTATCAGACTGGGTTCTGAACCCCTCTGTCTTGTCTGTCCAGGGTTAGGGTGATATAGCTAACTGTTAGGTGTATCAGACTGGGTTCTGAACCCCTCTGTCTTCTCTCCAGGGTTAGGGTGATATAGCTAACTGTTAGGTGTATCAGACTGGGTTCTGAACCCCTCTGTCTTGTCTCTCCAGGGTTAGGGTGATATAGCTAACTGTTAGGTGTATCAGACTGGGTTCTGAACCCCTCTGTCTTGTCTCTCCAGGGTTAGGGTGATATAGCTAACTGTTAGGTGTATCAGACTGGGTTCTGAACCCCTCTGTCTTGTCTCTCCAGGGTATGGGCATTATAGAAACACTGGACCCCATGTCCTTCACCAACTACTTGAAGAAATACCACAACACCATCTGTGGACGTCATCCTATTGGAGTGCTGCTAAACGTGAGTCATAAGAACAACATCAATCAGATTATAATCTGACATCTACAATACACCTTTAGTTACACAGATCTTCTTGTACACAGGGCTGTGTCATGTGACGTGTATCTGACTGTTCCTGTGTCATGTGACGTGTATCTGACTGTTCCTGTGTCATGTGACGTGTATCTGACTGTTCCTGTGTCATGTGACGTGTATCTGACTGTTCCTGTGTCATGTGACGTGTATCTGACTGTTTCTGTGTCATGTGACGTGTATCTGACTGTTCCTGTGTCATGTGACGTGTATCTGACTGTTCCTGTGTCATGTGACGTATATCTGACTGTTCCTGTGTCATGTGACGTATATCTGACTGTTCCTGTGTGTGATTGGTTGTGTTTTCCAGGCTGTGTCTGAGCTGAGGAAGAGTGGAACAGAGATGAACTTCTCCTTCCTAAACTATGCCCAGTCGTCCCAGTGCAGGAACTGGCAGGACAGCTCTGTTAGCTACGCAGCCGGGGCCCTCATTGTACATTGATGTGGTCCACCTCGGGCGTGTCCCAAATGGCTCCCTCTTCCCTATATAGTACTTTTGACCAGGGCCGATAGTTGCCTTTTCCGAGCCAGAAAAGCTCCTGCCCCATGGGCCAATGACCTGTTAGTGTAGAGTGAGACAGCTTGATGTACAAGACACTGGACAAGACCCTAGTCTTATCGCAGGGTCTATAGGGCTCTGTTCAAAAGTAGTGCACTATATAGGGAATAGGGTGCTATTCTCTGGTCTAAAGTAGTGCACTATATAGGGAATAGGGTACCATTTCGGATGCACACCTTCCCAGGGGCCACTGTAGCTCCGAACCCCTGACCCTCTATTGCCATAACGATGACCTGGATACACCCTTACTCCGCCAGCCAATGAGAAGAGATATTATATCCAACAACGCTTTAGAAATGAGTCTCCTACCCTCCTCCTTTATCCACAGTTCCCCCTCTCTCCCCACCTCCTCAGTTGTAAGGTTTTTTGGTTGAAGTGCAGTTGCAGTTTTTGAGATTGTTGGGTTGGAAGGGAAGGGGTGTTTGGTTATTTTGGCCTGGGTGGAGTGGGAGTATTTGGGGTTCTTTTAGGGACTCGACTTGTTCCTTATGAGCCTGTTGTTTTTCTGAACAAGACATTTAAAATGAATATTAAACTTTGAAATAATGTATAATCATTAATTAATCTTTACATTTGCACTCTTTGCAGACCTGTGCTCGTGTAATCTGACTTACTGAAAGGTATAATAAAAGAATGGAATAAATATTTTACTTAAATGATACCTGATGATGAGAATGAAATGAAATGAGTTTTGACTGACCGCTTTACAAGCTATGATAATGTCCTAGAAGTAATTCCATGTCCCAAATGGCACCCTATTCCCTATATAGTGCACTATTCTTGACCCGAGCCCATGGGGTGTAATTTGGGACACTGAGAATAGCATCCTAGGTAGCTACTAGCTAGCTACCACCGTTGTTAACTTAATAAAGCCTACTGTTGTAGTTGCTAACATAGGGCTGCACACAACGGTAGCTTCCCAAATGGCACCCTGTTCCCTGTATAGTGCACTAACCTATTAGCCTCGTTCAACAATCCTGATCTCGCAAGCTTACATTCTGTTTCGCTACATGGATTGATGAAGTGGAAGAGGCGGATCAGGCCACTACTGGCCAGACGCAGCACACTATAAAGGGACTAGGGTGTCATTTGGGATGCACACAACCACTTCACTAACTTTAACCCTCTGCTGTCAAATACCAAAAAATGTATTATTATTACTACTACTATTAGTCTTAAAATATTATCTTTCTCTGATTTTATATATTTCTGTTAACTTTTTATTGATCCTTATTTTGATGGTATCATAGATATGTATTTACTAGCAGTCTGGTTGTACATCTGAACCTGGTCCCAGATCTGTTGGTGCTATCAAGTCAACTCTTTGTCAAACAGTAGCATGAAGGCACAGACTGACTGTTACCCAGGCTACCACAGTAACATTCTCCATGTAACAGCCCTGTGGTTCTGTTGGTAGACTGACTGTTACCCAGGCTACCACAGTAACATTCTCCATGTAACAGCCCTGTGGTTCTGTTGGTAGACTGACTGTTACCCAGGCTACCGCAGTAACATTCTCCATGTAACGGCCCTGTGGTTCTGTTGGTAGACTGACTGTTACCCAGGCTACCACAGTAACATTCTCCATGTAACGGCCCTGTGGTTCTGTTGGTAGACTGACTGTTACCCAGGCTACCGCAGTAACATTCTCCATGTAACGGCCCTGTGGTTCTGTTGGTAGACTGACTGTTACCCAGGCTACCGCAGTAACATTCTCCATGTAACGGCCCTGTGGTTCTGTTGGTAGACTGACTGTTACCCAGGCTACCACAGTAACATTCTCCATGTAACAGTCCCGTGGTTCTGTTGGTAGACTGACTGTTACCCAGGCTACCACAGTAACATTCTCCATGTAACAGCCCTGTGGTTCTGTTGGTAGTAACCCAGGACGCTGATTTCATTGCAGTACCAATGCAACATGCTGGGTTAGAGCACAACGCCACGAGAGTGAACACCAACCAACAACTGGCATCATTTTCCCCCTCTGTTACACTTGCTGTGCGGTTAAAGTTAAATTGGTTTAGTTGAAAGTGAACAAGGAAAGCATGAGACACTGCTACTGTGCCTTGGATCACTGGTGAACGCGAACATTATATTAGACGTTCAGTATGTTTGCTTTCTGTGTCATTTAGACTGTTTACCTCAACATATGGTTCTAATCATGTTCTACTCATGTAGGTCTGCTCTCACCTAGTGCCCAAATATATAATATCTCCCAATATGTCCACCAGTACACTGTAGAGGATATGACCTGTTCTGATCTGTTGGCCCCTCTACCTTTGTCTGAGATGGTATCTCCTGTTGGCCCCTCTACCTTTGTCTGAGATGGTATCTCCTGTTGGCCCCTCTACCTTTGTCTGAGATGGTATCTCCTGTTGGCCCCTCTACCTTTGTCTGAGATGGTATCTCCTGTTGGCCCCTCTACCTTTGCCTGAGATGGTATCTCCTGTTATCTCCTTATTTCAGCAGGGGAGAAGTGTATTCCACCAGTCGGTACCAATGTACTCCCCACCCCATCCACTTGGGCAACACTTTGCAGATCTGCAAACATGGAATGGATAGGGCTAAAGGGAAGGGCTAGGGAGCTAATTGGGACTGGCCCTCAACTTACTGTCCCTGTTCAGGAGGATTCATCTTTTTGTTCCTTATGTTTAACTGTTATTGTTGTATTATTATTATTATTATTATTATGCTGTTGCGTAGAGAATGAATGTTCCCCCTCCAAGTCACATTAAACCTCTAATAAATATACTGAAGAACTCCCCAGGACTTTTGTAATCTTAGGTTACACTGATTAAAGCATCTCAAAGACGAGATGCTCTCCAGACAAGATGCTCTCCAGACAAGATGCTCTCCAGACAAGATGCTCTCCAGACAAGATGTAGGATTCATGTTACAAACAAAATTGTAAAATTGACTGAAAAGCAAGTCTTTCTTCTGTCTTTTTCTTGACGAATTCTTCATACTTGTGACGTGACTTTCATTATTGTGATGACGATTATTTATCAAATAATTACCTACTATGTTTATTGTTACTAGATTAAATTAATCATATAACAATTAACTCATTAGGAATTTGGGGCACCGCTGGAAAAGTTGTTTACCGAGTTACCGTTTCCCGAATTAACTCTAAAGATATCTAGATTCAGTGGGGAGAACAAGTATTTGATACGCTGCTGATTTTGCAGGTTTTCCTACTTACAAAGCATGTAGAGGTCTCTAATTTTTATCATAGGTACACTTCAACTGTGAGAGACGGAATCTAAAACAAAAATCCAGAAAATCACATTGTATGATTTTTAAGTAAATAATTTGCATTTTATTGCATGACATAAGTTCTTGAACACCCTACCAACCAGTAAGAATTCCGGCTCTCACAGACCTGTTAGTTTTTCTTTAAGAAGCCCTCCTTTTCTCCACTCATTACCTGTATTAACTGCACCAGTTTGAACTCGTTACCTGTATAAAAGACACCTGTCCACACACTCAATCAAACAGACTCCAACCTCTCCACAATGGCCAAGACCAGAGAGCTGTGTAAGGACATCAGGGATAAAATTGTAGACCTGCACAAGGCTGGGATGGGCTACAGGACAATAGGCAAGCAGCTTGGTGAGAAGGCAACAACTGTTGCCGCAATTATTAGAAAATGGAAGAAGTTCAAGATGACGGTCAATCACCCTCAGTCTGGGGTTCCATGTAAGATCTCACCTTGTGGGGCATCAATGATCATGAGGAAGGTGAGGGATCAGCCCATAACTACACGGCAGGACCTGGTCAATGACCTGAAGAGAGCTTGGGACCACAGTCTCAAAGAAAACGATTAGTAACACACTACGCCGTCATGGATTAAAATCCTGCAGCGCACGCAAGGTCCCCCTGCTCAAGCCAGCGCATGTCCAGGCCCGTCTGAAGTTTGCCAATGACCATCTGGATGATCCAGAGGAGGAATGGGAGAAGGTCATGTGGTCTGATGAGACAAAAATATAGCTTTTTGGTCTAAACTCCACTCGCCGTGTTTGGAGGAAGAAGAAGGATGAGTACAACCCCAAGAACACCATCCCAACCGTGAAGCATGGAGGTGGAAACATCATTCTTTGGGGATGCTTTTCTGCAAAGGGGACAGGACGACTGCACCATATTGAGGGGAGGATAACCTCCTTCCCTCAGTAAGAGCGTTGAAGATGGGTCGTGGCTGGGTCTTCCAGCATGACAACGACCCGAAACACACAGCCAGGGCAACTAAGGAGTGGCTCCGTAAGAAGCATCTCAAGGTCCTGGAGTGGCCTAGCCAGTCTCCAGACCTGAACCCAATAGAAAATCTTTGGAGGGAACTGAAAGTCTGTATTGCCCAGCGACAGCCCCGACACCTGAAGGATCTGGAGAAGGTCTGTATGGAGGAGTGGGCCAAAATCCCTGCTGCGGTGTGTGCAAACCTGGTCAAGACCTGATTATTATTATTATATTATATTATATTATTATAAGACCTACAGGAAACATATTATCTCTGTAATTGCAAACAAATGTTTCTGTACCAAATATAAAGTTCTGCTTTTCTGATGGATCAAATACTTATGTCATGCAATAAAATGCTAATTAATTACTTAAAAATCATACAATGTGATTTTCTGGATTTTTGTTTTCGATTCCGTCTCTCACAGTTGAAGTGTACCTATGATAAAAATTACAGACCTCTACATGCTTTGTAAGTAGGAAAACCTGCAAAATCGGCAGTGTATCAAATACTTGTTCTCCCCACTGTGTGTGTATATATATATATATATATATACATACAGTGGGGGGAAAAGGTATTTAGTTAGCCACCAATTGTGCAAGTTCTCCCACTTAAAAAGATGAGAGGCATGTCATTTTCATCATAGGTACACGTCAACTATGACAGACAATTTGAGATTTTTTTTCTCCAGAAAATCACATTGTAGGATTTTTTATGAATTTATTTGCAAATTATGGTGGAAAATAAGTATTTGGTCACCTACAAACAAGCAAGATTTCTGGCTCTCACAGACCTGTAACTTTTTCTTTAAGAGGCTCCTCTGTCCTCCACTCGTTACCTGTATTAATGGCACCTGTTTGAACTTGTTATCAGTATAAAAGACACCTGTCCACAACCTCAAACAGTCACACTCCAAACTCCACTATGGCCAAGACCAAAGAGCTGTCAAAGGACACCAGAAACAAAATTGTAGACCTGCACCAGGCTGGGAAGACTGAATCTGCAATAGGTAAGCAGCTTGGTTTGAAGAAATCAACTGTGGGAGCAATTATTAGGAAATGGAAGACATACAAGACCACTGATAATCTCCCTCGATCTGGGGCTCCATGCAAGATCTCACCCCGTGGGGTCAAAATGATCACAAGAACGGTGAGCAAAAATCCCAGAACCACACGGGGGGACCTAGTGAATGACCTGCAGAGAGCTGGGACCAAAGTAACAAAGCCTACCATAAGTAACACACTACGCCGCCAGGGACTCAAATCCTGCAGTGCCAGACGTGTCCCCCTGCTTAAGCCAGTACATGTCCAGGCCCGTCTGAAGTTTGCTAGAGTGCATTTGGATGATCCAGAAGAGGATTGGGAGAATGTCATATGGTCAGATGAAACCAAAATAGAACTTTTTGGTAAAAACTCAACTCGTCGTGTTTGGAGGACAAAGAATGCTGAGTTGCATCCAAAGAACACCATACCTACTGTGAAGCATGGGGGTGGAAACATCATGCTTTGGGGCTGTTTTTCTGCAAAGGGACCAGGACGACTGATCCGTGTAAAGGAAAGAATGAATGGGGCCATGTATCGTGATATTTTAAGTGAAAACCTCCTTCCATCAGCAAGGGCATTGAAGATGAAACGTGGCTGGGTCTTTCAGCATGACAATGATCCCAAACACACCGCCCGGGCAACGAAGGAGTGGCTTCGTAAGAAGAATTTCAAGGTCCTGGAGTGGCCTAGCCAGTCTCCAGATCTCAACCCCATAGAAAATCTTTGGAGGGAGTTGAAAGTCTGTGTTGCCCAGCGACAGCCCCAAAACATCACTGCTCTAGAGGAGATCTGCATGGAGGAATGGGCCAAAATACCAGCAACAGTGTGTGAAAACCTTGTGAAGACTTACAGAAAACGTTTGACCTATGTCATTGCCAACAAAGGGTATATAACAAAGTATTGAGAAACTTTTGTTATTGACCAAATACTTATTTTCCACCATAATTTGCAAATAAATTCATTAAAAATCAAATTTTGTCTGTCATAGTTGACGTGTACCTATGATGAAAATGTCATATATATATAGGGTGCCATTTGGGACAAACCCCAGGGCTAGGCTGGCTTAAGCCCCCTGCCCCAGTCGCTGTCTCTGTCTCTGTCTCTGTCTCTGTCTCTGTCTCTGTCTCTGTCTCTGTCTCTGTCTCTGTCTCTGTCTCAGGCTCAGTCCCAGCCCCAGTCTCTTTCTCAGCCCCAGTCTCAGCCTCAGTCTCAGCCCCAGTCTCAGCCTCAGTCTCAGTCTCAGCCCCAGTCTCAGCCTCAGTCTCAGTCTCAGCCCCAGTCTCAGTCTCAGCCCCAGTCTCAGTCTCAGCCCCAGTCTCAGCCCCAGCCTCAGCCCCAGTCTCTTTCTCAGCCTCAGCCTCAGTCTCAGCCTCAGTACCAGTCTCTGCCCCAGTCTCTTTCTCAGCCTCAGCCTCAGTCTCAGCCTCAGTACCAGTCTCAGCCCCAGTCTCTTTCTCAGTCTCAGCCCCAGCCCCAGTCTCTTTCTCAGCCTCAGCCTCAGCCCCAGCCCCAGTCTCAGCCCCAGCCTCAGCCCCAGCCCCAGTCTCTTTCTCAGCCTCAGCCTCAGTCTCAGCCTCAGTACCAGTCTCTGCCCCAGCCCCTGCCCCAGCCCCTGCCCCAGCCCCTGCCCCAGCCCCTGCCCCAGCCCCAGCCCCAGCCCCCTGCCCCAGCCCCAGCCCCTGCCCCAGCCCCAGCCCCAGCCCCAGCCCCAGCCCCAGCCCCTGCCCCTGTCCCAGCCCCAGCCCCAGCCCCAGCCCCAGCCCCCTGCCCCAGCCCCAGCCCCAGCCCCAGCCCCAGCCCCTGCCCCAGCCCCCTGCCCCTGTCCCAGCCCCAGCCCCAGCCCCAGCCCCAGCCCCAGCCCCCTGCCCCAGCCCCAGCCCCAGCCCCAGCCCCAGCCCCTGCCCCAGCCCCCTGCCCCTGTCCCAGCCCCAGCCCCAGCCCCAGCCCCAGCCCCAGCCCCCTGCCCCTGTCCCAGCCCCAGCCCCAGCCCCCTGCCCCTGTCCCAGCCCCAGCCCCAGTACCAGTACCAGCCCCCTGCCCCTGTCCCAGCCCCAGCCCCAGCCCCAGCCCCAGCCCCAGCCCCCTGCCCCTGTCCCAGCCCCAGTACCAGTACCAGCCCCCTGCCCCTGTCCCAGCCCCAGCCCCAGTACCAGTACCAGCCCCCTGCCCCTGTCCCAGCCCCAGCCCCAGCCCCCTGCCCCTGTCCCAGCCCCAGCCCCAGCCCCAGCCCCAGCCCCAGCCCCAGCCCCAGCCCCCTGCCCCTGTCCCAGCCCCAGCCCCAGCCCCAGTACCAGTACCAGCCCCCTGCCCCTGTCCCAGCCCCAGCCCCAGTACCAGTACCAGCCCCCTGCCCCTGTCCCAGCCCCAGCCCCAGTACCAGTACCAGCCCCCTGCCCCTGTCCCAGCCCCAGCCCCAGCCCCCTGCCCCTGTCCCAGCCCC
This sequence comes from Coregonus ussuriensis, assembly GCA_031479575.1. NCBI lineage: Eukaryota > Metazoa > Chordata > Actinopteri > Salmoniformes > Salmonidae > Coregonus > Coregonus ussuriensis. The sequence goes on along the minus strand of CM062503.1, from coordinate 50,284,599 downwards.
AGCCCCAGCCCCAGCCCCAGCCCCAGCCCCCTGCCCCTGTCCCAGCCCCAGCCCCAGCCCCAGTACCAGTACCAGCCCCCTGCCCCTGTCCCAGCCCCAGCCCCAGCCCCAGCCCCCTGCCCCTGTCCCAGCCCCAGCCCCAGTACCAGTACCAGCCCCCTGCCCCTGTCCCAGCCCCAGCCCCAGTACCAGTACCAGCCCCCTGCCCCTGTCCCAGCCCCAGCCCCAGCCCCAGCCCCAGCCCCAGCCCCCTGCCCCTGTCCCAGCCCCAGCCCCAGCCCCAGCCCCAGCCCCAGCCCCCTGCCCCTGTCCCAGCCCCAGCCCCAGTACCAGTACCAGCCCCCTGCCCCTGTCCCAGCCCCAGCCCCAGCCCCAGCCCCCTGCCCCTGTCCCAGCCCCAGCCCCAGTACCAGTACCAGCCCCCTGCCCCTGTCCCAGCCCCAGCCCCAGCCCCAGCCCCAGCCCCAGCCCCCTGCCCCTGTCCCAGCCCCAGTACCAGTACCAGCCCCCTGCCCCTGTCCCAGCCCCAGCCCCAGCCCCAGTACCAGCCCCAGCCCCCTGCCCCTGTCCCAGCCCCAGCCCCAGCCCCAGCCCCAGCCCCAGCCCCCTGCCCCTATCCCAGCCCCAGCCCCAGCCCCAGCCCCAGCCCCAGCCCCAGTACCAGCCCCAGTCTCTGCCCCAGCCCCAGCCCCAGCCCCAGCCCCAGTCTCTGCCCCAGCCCCAGCCCCAGCCCCAGCCCCAGCCCCAGCCCCAGTACCAGCCCCAGCCCCAGCCCCAGCCCCAGTACCAGCCCCAGCCCCAGCCCCAGCCCCAGTACCAGCCCCAGCCCCAGTCTCTGCCCCAGCCCCATCCCCAGCCCCAGTCTCTGCCCCAGCCCCAGCCCCAGTCTCTGCCCCAGCCCCATCCCCAGCCCCAGTCTCTGCCCCAGCCCCAGCCCCAGTCTCTGCCCCATCCCCAGCCCCAGTCTCTGCCCCAGCCCCAGCCCCAGCCCCAGCCCCAGTCTCTGCCCCATCCCCGTACAGCAAAGTGCTTTGTAGTGCACTATATAGGGAATAGGGTGCCATTTGGGATGTAGCCTTGCTCTTTCTCTGTGCAAAGCCCTCTCCCGTGGCTATTAATGATCATTCATCTGGGGAGCCTGGGAACATGCCTCTCTCAATTCAATTACATTCAAAGGGCTTTAACATATAAATAAACAAAAGTGAAATAAACAATCACAAATGAACAGTAAACAGCATTACACTCACAAAAGTTCAAAAGGAATAAATCAATTTCAAATGTCATATAATGGCGTATATATATATATATAACTATGTACAGTGTTGTAAAGATGTGCAAATAGTTAAAGAAAAAAGGGAAAATGAATCAACATAAATATGGGTTGTATTTACAGTGGTCTCTCTCTCTCTCTCTCTTCCCCCACCCCACCCCCCCACCCCACCCCACCCCACCCCCACCCGACGTGTCTGTTGCCCGTACCTCAGAGCAGAGCCAAGATGTTTGGTGGGAAAAGTTCCTTTTGTCCAGCCTTCTCAATAACAGAGATAAATCCCATGGCTATGAGCTAATTATGAATTCTCAAGTAGTTTGATAGAGGAAAAAGAGACTAGAAAAGCAGGGGAGGAACTGACAAATGGGCCCTGCAGCTGAGAAAGAGGCTGAGATCCTGAGATCCGGCTCGTTTGATAGGGCTCTGCAGCTGAGAAAGAGGCTGAGATCCTGAGATCCGGCTCGTTTGATAGGGCTCTGCAGCTGAGAAAGAGGCTGAGATCCTGAGATCCGGCTCGTTTGATAGGGCTCTGCAGCTGAGAAAGAGGCTGAGATCCTGAGATCCGGCTCGTTTGATAGGGCTCTGCAGCTGAGAAAGAGGCTGAGATCCTGAGATCCAGCTCGTTTGATAGGGCTCTGCAGCTGAGAAAGAGGCTGAGATCCTGAGATCCGGCTCGTTTGATAGGGCTCTGCAGCTGAGAAAGAGGCTGAGATCCTGAGATCCGGCTCGTTTGATAGGGCTCTGCAGCTGAGAAAGAGGCTGAGATCCTGAGATCCGGCTCGTTTGATAGGGCTCTGCAGCTGAGAAAGAGGCTGAGATCCTGAGATCCATTTGATAGGGCTCTGCAGCTGAGAAAGAGGCTGAGATCCTGAGATCCGGCTCGTTTGATAGGGCTCTGCAGCTGAGAAAGAGGCTGAGATCCTGAGATCCGTTTGATAGGGCTCTGCAGCTGAGAAAGAGGCTGAGATCCGGCTCGTTTGATAGGGCTCTGCAGCTGAGAAAGAGGCTGAGATCCTGAGATCCGTTTGATAGGGCTCTGCTAAAACATAGTGCAGGGAACTGGGTGCCATTGGGGACGCAATCCTGGTTGGCGTTTATGTTGGCTGGAGATGGAGCCCTGGCTGACACGTTCACTGGGTGCTAGATATATACACACACACACACACACAGAGAAACACACACACACACACACACACACACACACAGACACACACACACACACACACACACACACACACACACACACACACACACACACACACACACACACACACACACACACACACAGAGAAACACACAGAAACACACACACACACTGGCGAGTCAGGGGAATGTTTTAAGCTGTTGATGGTACATTTGATGTGCCAACAGCTGAGGGTGCTATGCTGTTCTTACCCCGGCTAGCTAGCGGAAGGCTCTGTGAATCCAGACTGGCACCAGTGTCTGTCTGTGTCTGTCTGTCTGTGTGTGTGTCTGTGTGTGTTTCTGTGTTTGTGTGTTTGTGTGTGTGTGTGTGTGTGTGTGTGTGTGTGTGTGTTGGAAGCTTGGCACCAGCAGTAACAGCGCCAGGCTGTCTGCCTATATTCAGTGGGGAAACAAAGTATTTAGTCAGCCACCAATTATGCAAGTTCTCCCACTTAAAAAGATGAGAGACGCCTGTAATTTTCATCATAGGTACACGTCAACTATGACAGACAAAATGAGAAAAACAAATCCAGAAAATCACATTGTAGGATTTTTAATGAATTTATTTGCAAATTATGGTGGAAAATAAGTATTTGGTCAATAACAAAAGTTTCTCAATACTTTTTTATATACCCTTTGTTGGCAATGACACAGGTCAAACGTTTTCTGTAAGTCTTCACAAGGTTTTCACACACTGTTGCTGGTATTTTGGCCCATTCCTCCATGCAGAACTCCTCTAGAGCAGTGATGTTTTGGGGCTGTCGCTGGGCAACACGGACTTTCAACTCCCTCCAAAGATTTTCTATGGGGTTGAGATCTGGAGACTGGCTAGGCCACTCCAGGACCTTGAAATGCTTCTTACGAAGCCACTCCTTCGTTGCCCGGGCGGTGTGTTTGGGATCATTGTCATGCTGAAAGACCCAGCCACGTTTCATCTTCAATGCCCTTGCTGATGGAAGGAGGTTTTCACTCAAAATCTCACGATACACGGCCCCATTCATTCTTTCCTTTACACGGATCAGTCATCCTGGTCTCTTTGCAGAAAAACAGCCCCAAAGCATGATGTTTCCACCCCCATGCTTCACAGTAGGTATGGTGTTCTTTGGATGCAACTCAGCATTCTTTGTCCTCCAAACACGACGAGTTGAGTTTTTACCAAAAAGTTCTATTTTGGTTTCATCTGACCATATGACATTCTCCCAATCCGCTTCTGGATCATCCAAATGCACTCTAGCAAACTTCAGACGGGCCTGGACATGTACTGGCTTAAGCAGTACCTATGATGAAAATTACAGGCCTCTCTCATCTTTTTAAGTGGGAGAACTTGCACAATTGGTGGCTTACTAAATACTTTTTTTCCCCACTGTACATTGCCAGTTTTAACATGTAATGATGGACACTGTCCATTACTCATATGTTTAAGCAGTGATTTACCATCACCAAATGGACATGCTGAAATCAACACCAATGAGCAAGAGAGAGGATCCACTATCATTTGTTGGCCAGCCCAAGTTCAGTGATCTTGAGAATTGGGCATTTCAGCAATGTAAGAGCATATTACAGCATGTCCAATTCGTGATTGTAAATGGCCATTGAAAGATATTGCAAATGGACTTGTCCATTTGCCATATGAAATATTGCCAGTGCCAATATGTTGTACTGAACATATTGGCAATGGCAATATTTCATACGGCAAACAGAAAAGTCAAATTGCAATATCTTTCAATGGGCATTTATAATCACAAATTGGACATGCTGAAATCAACACCAACCAGCAAGGGAGAGGATCTACTATCAGTTCTAGGCGTTCACGAGTTCAGTGAGCTTGAAAATTGGGCATTTCAGCAACATAACAGCATGTCCAATTCATGATGGAAAATGCCCATTGTAAGATATTGCTATTGGACAGTGTCGATTACACATAATACATTGCCAGTCTTAACATGTTATGATGGACACTGTCCATTACCCATATGTTTAAGCAGTGATTTACCATCACAAAATGGACAGGCTGAACTCAACACCAACTAGTGAGGGAGAGGAACCACTATGTCTGTTTGATGGGTACTGTACATTGCTAATGGACTTTTTGTACATGCCAGTCTTAACATGTTATACTGAAATTGGACAGTGTTCATTTGCCATGTGATGTATTGCCAGTGCCAACATGTCCAGTATAACATATTAGCACTGGCAATGTATCATATTGCAAATGGACACTGTTTAAGCAGTGATTTACCATCACAAAATGGACAGGCTGAACTCAACACCAACTATTGAGGGAGAGGAACCTAACATACTGATATATACAATTTGGTCATTATACAGGCCATTTGGACATGGTTCACTTACTTTGGCTTTGGAACTGACTTCCTATGATCATATCTGGCAAATAGACCTAACATACTGATTTGGTACTTTCAATACTTACATATGCCATTTGGACATTTCATATGCCATTTGGACATTTCATATGACATTTGGACATTTCATATGACATTTGGACATGGTTCTGTGACTTTTGGGTTCGGAACCCGACTTCCTATGATCAGATGTGACAAGTGGACACTTTGTCCATTTGCAGTATAATGTGTGTGTAATATGCAGTGTAATATGCCTGATATGGATATGCCATAGGCCTAATGGACAAACTCACATAAAATAAAACAAATCTATATCCATACGGTTCTTTAGAAATGTATAATTGAGACAAAAGCGAAATTTTTGACGTAGTTTTTATAATTGGTCATTTCACATTCGAGATTTGACTTGGGTGTACATTTGCAATATGCCTTATTACGGTGGAGCAAGCTCGCCATCCTGAGGATTTTTGAGTTACTACACTTGGTATTTGCTGTATACCATTTGCAATATGTTTTACACGATGTGCCATCCATTTGAGTAAACATTTCATTTGGGTGTAAGTTTCGCCCAATGCCAATATGTTGCCATTCATTTTTGTCCAAAAAAGGGGTAATTTCCCTTCCTTATGGGACTCTTCTCCACGTTCATCTCTCTGTAGGTGATGGCTTTGTTATGGAAGGTTTGGGAATCGCTTCCTTTTAGGTGGTTGTAGAATTTAATGGCTCTTTTCTGGATTTTGATAATTAGCGGGTATCGGCCTAATTCTGCATTATTTGGTGTTTTTCGTTGTACACAGAGGATATTTTTGCTCTCTCTTTCTATCGCTCTCTCTCTCTCTCTTTCCTGAACTCCTGAGCAAACCTCCTTTTCGGAATTAGAGAATAATTTAAGATCAGTTTATTGTTTATTTGAACAAGGAATTCATAAACTTTTAAGGTTTGATTATGACGTTTTATTATCTTTCATGACCTAATAATAATGTATATTTTACCTGGTTCGTCTTTTATTTCTGTTGTTGTTAAGAAGATCTGTTTATTTTTCTTACCCCCTTTATGCTGGAGCGTTGGAGAGGAGGAATACACCAGTCCTGGGTATGTGGTGCAGAGAAGGTGTCATGGCTGCAGCCTCAGTGTTCCACATTTCTCTGGTGTTTTTCTGGAAAGTTTCTGGCTAGGACTTGGTCTTTATGAAAGCACAGTACAACTCAATCTCCAGTGTAACTCTATACATACATACACGCACACACACACACACACACACACACACACACACACACACACACACACACACACACACACACACACACCACAGTCCCACACACTCATACACATTGCTCCAATGCCTTCCAGGTCTCGTAGGTCTGGAGGTCTGAGGTCAGTATTTTATTCTGAACTGCTTGTAAAATACTATATTTCATATGCTGTGTGTGTGTGGACGGATCTGACTGTATCAAATTATTTGCCACATGCGCCGAATACAACAGGTGTAGCACAGTGAAATGCTTACTGACAAGCCCTTAACCAACAATACAGTTAAGAAAATATTTACTAAATAAACGAAGAAAAAAATAATAAATAAAAAGTAACACAATAAAATAACAATAAAGAGGCTATATAAAGGGTTTGGAAGTGTGTGTTGGAATGGATGTGTTTGTGGTAATGGGTGTGTGTGGGTATGAATGTGTGTGGATGCGGATGTGTGTGATTGTGAATGTGTGTGGGTGTGTATGTGTGTGGGTGTGGATTTGTGTGGGTATGAATGTGTATGGGTGTGGATGTGTGTGGGTGTGGATGTGTTTGGGTGTGGGTGTGGATGTGTTTGGGTGTGGATGTGTGTGATTGTGAATGTGTGTGGGTGTGTATGTGTGTGGGTATGAATGTGTATGGGTGTGGATGTGTGTGATTGTGAATGTGTGTGGGTGTGTATGTGTGTGGGTGTGGATTTGTGTGGGTATGAATGTGTACGGGTGTGGATGTGTGTGGGTGTGGATGTGTTTGGGTGTGGATGTGTGTGGGTGTGGATGTGTGTGGGTGTGGATGTTTGTGGGTATTGCTGGATGTGGTTGGGTGTGGATGTGTTTGGGTGTGGATGTGTGTGGGTGTGGATGTGTGTGGGTGGATGTGTGTGGGTGTGGATGTGTGTGGGTGGGGTGAGTATGGGTGTGGATGTGTGTGGGTGTGGATGTGTTTGGGTGTGGATGTATTTGGGTGTGGATGTGTTTGGGTGTGGATGTGTGCGGGTGTGGATGTGTTTGGGTGTGGATGTGTTTGGGTGTGGATGTGGGTACATTGCCGACTCTCATAATGAGTTCAGACTTTTTTTGGGGACCCAGCCCCATCCCTGATTTTGATCTATAAACGCACAAGGTTTACTCCCAAATGGCACCCCTTTCCCTATATAGTACACTACATAAGGAAGATAGGTGTCATTCGGGACGTAGTGAGGTATTCTGATATACAGGTGGAAACGTGGCGCTAACAGCATAGTGTACAGTCGTGGTCAAAAGTTTTGAGAATGACACAAGTATTGGTCTTCACAAAGTTCGCTGCTTCAGTGTTATGAGATATTTTTGTCAGATGTTACTATGGTATACTGAAGTATAATTACAAGCATTCCATAAGTGTCAAAGGCTTTTATTGACAATTACATTAAGTTTATGCAAAGAGTCAATATTTGCAGTGTTGACCCTTCTTTTTCAAGACCTCTGCAATCCGCCCTGGCATGCTGTCAATTAACTTCTGGGCCACATTCTGGCTGATGGCAGCCCATTCTTGCATAATCAATGCTTGGAGTTTGTCAGAATTTGTGGGTTTTTGTTTGTCCACCCGCCTCTTGAGGATCGACCACAAGTTCTCAATGGGATTAAGGTCTGGGGAGTTTCCTGGCCATGGACCCAACATTTAGATGTTGACCACCTCTCTCCTCTACTGTAGAATCTTAATGATCTCTCCTCTACTGTAGAGTCTTAATGATCTCTGCTGTACTGTAGAGTCTTAATGATCTCTCCTGTACTGTAGTCTTAATGATCTCTCCTGTACTGTAGAATCTTAATGATCTCCTCTACTGTAGAGTCTTAATGATCTCTGCTGTACTGTAGAGTCTTAATGATCTCTCCTCTACTGTAGAGTCTTAATGATCTCTCCTCTACTGTAGAGTCTTAATGATCTCTCCTCTACTGTAGAGTCTTAATGATCTCTCCTCTACTGTAGAGTCTTAATGATCTCTCCTCTACTGTAGAGTCTTAATGATCTCTCCTCTACTGTAGAGTCTTAATGATCTCTCCTGTACTGTAGAGTCTTAATGATCTTTCCTCTACTGTAGAGTCTTAATGATCTCTCCTCTACTGTAGAGTCTTAATGATCTCTCCTGTACTGTTGTCTTAATGATCTCTCCTCTACTGTAGAGTCTTAATGATCTCTCCTCTACTGTAGAGTCTTAATGATCTCTCCTCTACTGTAGAGTCTTAATGATCTCTCCTCTACTGTAGAGTCTTAATGATCTCTCCTGTACTGTAGAGTCTTAATGATCTTTCCTCTACTGTAGAGTCTTAATGATCTCTCCTCTACTGTAGAGTCTTAATGATCTCTCCTGTACTGTTGTCTTAATGATCTCTCCTGTACTGTAGAGTCTTAATGATCTCTCCTCTACTGTAGAGTCTTAATGATCTCTCCTCTACTGTAGAGTCTTAATGATCTCTCCTCTACTGTAGAGTCTTAATGATCTCTCCTGTACTGTAGTCTTAATGATCTATCCTGTACTGTAGAGTCTTAATGATCTCTGCTGAACTGTTGAGTCTTAATGATCTCTCCTCTACTGTAGAGTCTTAATGATCTCTGCTGTACTGTAGAGTCTTAATGATCTCTCATGTACTGTAGAATCTTAATGATCTCCTCTAATGTAGAGTCTTACTGATCTCTGCTGAACTGTAGAGTCTTAATGATCTCTGCTGTACTGTAGCATCTTAATGATCTCTCCTGTACTGTAGAGTCTTAATGATCTCTGCTGTACAGTAGAGTCTTAATGATCTCTCCTGTACTGTAGTCTTAATGATCTCTCCTGTACTGTAGAGTCTTAATGATCTTTGCTGTACTGTAGAGTCTGAATGATCTCCTGTACTGTAGAGTCTTAATGATCTCTGCTGAACTGTTGAGTCTTAATGATCTCTCCTCTACTGTAGAGTCTTAATGATCTCTGCTGTACTGTAGAGTCTTAATGATCTCTCATGTACTGTAGAATCTTAATGATCTCCTCTACTGTAGAGTCTTACTGATCTCTGCTGAACTTTAGAGTCTTAATGATCTCTGCTGTACTGTAGCGTCTTAATGATCCCTGCTGTATCGTAGAGTCTTAATGATCTCTCCTGTACTGTAGCGTCTTAATGATCTCTCCTGTACTGTAGAGTCTTAATGATCTCTCCTGTACTGTAGAGTCTTAATGATCTCTCCTGTACTGTAGAGTCTTAATGATCTCTCCTGTACTGTTGAGTCTTAATGATCTCTCCTCTACTGTAGAGTCTTAATGATCTCTGCTGTACTGTAGAGTCTTAATTATCTCTCCTGTACTGTAGAGTCTTAATGATCTCTCCTGTACTGTAGAGTCTTAATGATCTCTCCTGTACTGTAGAGTCTTAATTATCTCTCCTGTACTGTAGAGTCTTAATGATCTCTCCTCTACTGTAGAGATCATTTTACTGTAGAGTCTTAATGATCTCTGCTGAACTGTTGAGTCTTAATGATCTCTCATGTACTGTAGAGTCTTAATGAGTCTGAATGATCTCCTCTACTGTAGAGTCTTAATGATCTCTGCTGAACTGTTGAGTCTTAATGATCTCTCCTCTACTGTAGAGTCTTAATGATCTCTGCTGTACTGTAGTCTTAATGATCCCTGCTGTATCGTAGAGTCTTAATGATCTCTCCTGTACTGTAGTCTTAATGATCTCTCCTGTACTGTAGAGTCTTAATGAGTCTGAATGATCTCCTCTACTGTAGAGTCTTAATGATCTCTGCTGTACTGTAGAGTCTTAATGATCCCTGCTGTATCGTAGAGTCTTAATGATCTCTCCTGTACTGTAGTCTTAATGATCTCTCCTGTACTGTAGTCTTAATGAGTCTGAATGATCTCCTCTACTGTAGAGTCATAATGATCTCTGCTGAACTGTAGAGTCTTAATGATCTCTCCTGTACTGTAGAGTCTTAATGATCTCTCCTGTACTGTAGTCTTAATGATCTCTCCTGTACTGTAGAGTCTTAATGATCTATCCTGTACTGTAGAGTGTTAATGATCTCTGCTGAACTGTTGAGTCTTAATGATCTCTCCTCTACTGTAGAGTCTTAATGATCTCTGCTGTACTGTAGAGTCTTAATGATCTCTCATGTACTGTAGAATCTTAATGATCTCCTCTACTGTAGAGTCTTAATGATCTCTCCTGTACTGTAGTCTTAATGATCTCTCCTGTACTGTAGAGTCTTAATGAACTTTGCTGTACTGTAGAGTCTGAATGATCTCCTGTACTGTAGAGTCTTAATGATCTCTGCTGAACTGTTGAGTCTTAATGATCTCTGCTGTACTGTAGCGTCTTAATGATCTCTCCTGTACTGTAGAGTCTTAATGATCTCTGCTGTACCGTAGAGTCTTAATGATCTCTCCTGTACTGTAGAGTCTTAATGAACTTTGCTGTACTGTAGAGTCTGAATGATCTCCTGTACTGTAGAGTCTTAATGATCTCTGCTGAACTGTTGAGTCTTAATGATCTTTCCTCTACTGTAGAGTCTTAATGATCTCTGCTGTACTGTAGAATCTTAATGATCTCACATGTACTGTAGAATCTTAATGATCTCCTCTACTGTAGAGTCTTTCTGATCTCTGCTGAACTGTAGAGTCTTAATGATCTCTGCTGTACCATAGAGTCTTAATGATCTCTCCTGTACTGTAGTCTTAATGATCTCTGATGTACTGTAGAGTCTTAATGATCTCTCCTGTACTGTAGAGTCTTAATGATCTCTCCTCTACTGTAGAGTCTTATTGATCTCTGCTGTACTGTAGTCTTAATTATCTCTGCTGTACTGTAGATTCTTAATGATCTCTCCTGTACTGTAGTCTTAATTATCTCTGCTGTACTGTAGATTCTTAATGATCTCTCCTGTACTGTAGTCTTAATGATCTCTCCTGTACTGTAGAGTCTTAATGATGTATCATGTACTGTAGAGTCTTAATGGTCTCTGCTGAACTGTTGAGTCTTAATGATCTCTCCTGTACTGTAGAGTCTTAATGATCTCTCATGTACTGTAGAATCTTAATGATCTCCTCTACTGTAGAGTCTTACTGATCTCTGCTGAACTGTAGAGTCTTAATGATCTCTCCTGTACTGTAGAGTCTTAATGATCTCTCATGTACTGTAGAATCTTAATGATCTCCTCTACTGTAGAGTCTTAATGATCTCTCCTCTACTGTAGAGTCTTAATGATCTCTGCTGTATTGTAGTCTTAATGATCCCTGCTGTATCGTAGAGTCTTAATGATCTCTCCTGTACTGTAGTCTTAATGATCTCTCCTGTACTGTAGAGTCTTAATGAGTCTGAATGATCTCCTCTACTGTAGAGTCATAATGATCTCTCCTGTACTGTAGAGTCTTAATGATATCTCCTGTACTGTAGAGTCTTAATGATCTATCCTGTACTGTAGTCTTAATGATCTCTCCTGTACTGTAGTCTTAATGATCTCTGCTGAACTGTAGAGTCTTAATGATCTCTGCTGTACTGTAGCGTCTTAATGATCTCTCCTCTACTGTAGAGTCTTAATGGGATACAGATCCTTTCTCTCTGGGTGCCTGCTTGGGGTTGTTGACATCGCTTTCCCTCCATTGTTTTCCAAGGCAGTAGTGAAAGCAGCAGGGGAGGGTGTGTGTGTGTGTGTGTGTGTGTGTGTGTGTATGTGCAAGTCTGTGCATGTGTGTGCGAGACTGTGTGTGTGTCTCTCTCTCTCTTTCTCAAACAAATACTACAATAACACCATCTAGAATAATACAATAACACCATCTAGAATAATACAATAACACCATCTAGAATAATACAATAACACCATCTAGAATAATACAATAATACCATATTGTCACGCCCTGGCCTTGAGAGGCCTGTTGTCTTTAGTTGGTTTGGTCAGGGCGTGAGGATCTATGTTAGAATTTCTATGTTTAGGATCTAGATGTGTATTTCTAGGTTTGGCCGGGTGTGATTCCCAATCAGAGGCAGCTGTCGCTCGTTGTCTCTGATTGGGGATCATACTTAAGTAGCCTGGTTGCCTTCCTTAGTTGTGGGATCTTGTTCCGTGTAGGCTTGTATGTGTTGTTTGTATACGTTGTTTATTGTTTTGTTGTATGTTTATTGAGTAAACATGTACGCTTTTCACGCTGCACCTTGGTCCGACCCGTCTCTCAACGTTTGTGACAGAAGATCCCACCACAAAAGGACCAAGCAGCGTGCCGAGGCGGAGCGAATAGCTTTGTCACAGGTGGGCAAATGGTGGAGATATTCGCTGGGCGAAGGACCCTGGGCAAAGGACCCTGGGAAAGGACCCTGGGAAAGGACCCTGGGAAAGGACCCTGGGAAAGGACCCTGGGAAAGGACCCTGGGCGAAGGTACAGGCCCTGGCAAGAGAGGATCCACGACGACGCCAACGGGACCAACCGCTGAGGAAGCCCGAGAGGCAACCCCAATAAAGTTTTGGGGGGGGCTAGAGGGGTGGTCGGGGATCGAGAGAGAAGAGCCCCGCCCACTGCACCTGGTGGTGTTCCAGTTGGACCATGGGAACAGGAATGGGACCAGGGATGGGAACAGGGATGGGAACAGGAACGGGAACAGGAACGGGAACAGGAATGGGAACGGGAACAGGGAACGGGAACAGGGAACGGGAACAGGGATGGGAACAGGGAAGGGAACAGGAACGGGAACAGGGACGGGAACAGGAACGGGAACAGGAACGGGAACAGGGACGGGAACAGGGACGGGAACAGGAACGGGAACAGGAACGGGAACAGGGACGGGAACAGGGACGGGGACGGGAACAGGGACGGGAACAGGGATGGGAATGGGAACAGGAACGGGAACAGGAACGGGAACAGTTTTACACAGAGGAGTCGGAGGATGACGACGACGATGAGGTTCTGATCCCTAACTCGTGGGGGCTCCCGGAGGAGTCCTCACTGGAGGAGGATTGGCGAGAGAGAGAGAAGGACTGGAGCAGTCTGAGAGAGGAGGCCACCACGTTACGGTGGCTGTTAGCTCAGAGGGAGCAGGAGTTATCCGTTCAGAGGGAGGCGCTACAGGCGGCTCAAAGGGAGAGGGAAGTAGTGGAGGTACGGAGAGAGGAGCTGGTCAGGCAACAGAAGGAGCGTGTTTTCTTTGAGGAACCTAGGTATGCGGAGATGCGCACTGCCCCGCACGTGTCGTGCGAAAGTGGGCATCCAGCCAGGACGGGTTGTGCCAGCTGTACACTCCAGACCTCCAGTGCGCCTCACCAGTCCAGTACGGCCCGTACCTGCTCCCCGCACCAAGCCAGTGGTGCGTGTATCCAGTCCGGCACGGCCCGTGCCTGCTCCTCGCACCAGACCTGTGGTGCGGGTATCCAGTCCACTACGGCCCGTACCTGCTCCTCGCAACAAACCAGTGGTGCGTGTCGCCAGCCCGGTACGCCCCGTACCTGCTCCCCGCACCAAGCCAGTGGTGCGTGTTCCCAGTCCGGCCCGGCCTGTGCCTGCTCCCCGCACCAAACCAGTTGTGCGTGTCCCCAGTCCGGCCCGGCCCGTTCCTGGACTGGGCACCGGTGGAGCGGAATGCTCTGGCTCCGGAGTGGAGATGCTGACCGGAGCAGGACTGGACCTCGGTGGAGCGGACTGCTCTGGCTCTGGTCAGCGGCTCCACTCCGGACCCAGAGCAGTCCGCTCCACCGGGGTCCAGTGCAGCTCCGATCAGTGGCTCCACTCCGGAGTCAGAGCAGTCCACTCCACCGGGGTCCAGTTCAGCTCCGGTCAGCGGCTACACTCCGGACCCAGAGCAGTCCGCACCACCGGTGTCCAGTCCAGCTCCGGTCAGCGGTTCCACTCCGTGGCCAGAGCAGTCCACTCCACCGGGGTCCAGTTCAGCTCCGGTCAGCGGTTCCATTCCGGAGCCAGACGTCAGCCCCTCTCCAGGTTCGGGGTCTCCCACACCAGGGTCCAGGCAGGGCTTGGTGCATCGCGGGAGGATTGCCGATCCAGACCCAGACGTCAGCCCCTCTCCAGGTTCGGGGTCTCCCACACCAGGGTCCAGACAGGGCTTGGTGCATCGTGGGAGGAAGGAGAGGGGAAGCATCGCGTCGAGGTCCAGACCAGACCAGGGGCGCAACGGGGAGGCAGAGAGGAAGAGGTCGTCACGCCCTGAGCCGGATCCGCCTCCGAGGCTGAAAGCCCACCCGGACCCTCCCCAAATGAGTCAGGTTGGTGCGGCCGGAGTACGCACCTTTGGGGGGGTACTGTCACGCCCTGGCCTTGAGAGGCCTGTTGTCTTTAGTTGGTTTGGTCAGGGCATGAGGATCTATGTTAGAATTTCTATGTTTAGGATCTAGAACCTGTGTACTGCCTGGTGTGGTGTTGTGTTGCTCTAGCTAACTATCATGATGTGAACCTGTGTACTTCCTGGTGTTTTGTGGTGTTTCTCTAGCTAACGATCATGATGTGAACCTGTGTACTAAATGGTGTGGTGTTGCTCTAGCTAACTATCATGATGTGAACCTGTGTACTAAATGGTGTGGTGTTGCTCTAGCTAACTATCATGATGTGAACCTGTGTACTAAATGGTGTGGTGTTGCTCTAGCTAACTATCATGATGTGAACCTGTGTACTAAATGGTGTGGTGTTGCTCTAGCTAACTATCATGATGTGAACCTGTGTGCTGCCTGGTGTTGTTTGCTGACTGAGTTCCTGAAGAGCCTCAGGGCATCATACGTCTGATATTAACTGATCCCTCTGTTTTGCCGACTTGACAATTTGCAACACCACACCTGGCAATCCAAATGGTCCTCTATTCCCTATATAGTACACTACTTTTGACCACGACCAATAGGGCTCTGATCAAAAGTAGTGCACTACATAGGGAATATGTGTTGATGTGTTGGTAGAATATTGGTTTGTTTATGTGTGTTTATGTGAGATCATCTTGACTGTTGTTATCTCAGGTATTGCTGTCACTGTCTATCTGAGTAGGAAACACCCTAGTAGGAAACACCCTAGTTAAAAGCTATTGGTGCAGGTGTATGTTACACCCTATGGCCAAAAGCTAAGAAGGAGGGTTAGCCTCTACATCCTAGAATGTCTCCAGGAGCCAGTCTGGCAGGTCTAGCAGGATGTCACAGTCAATAGCTTCCTGTCTATTTTATTATCTATCCATCTGGGAAAGATCATGTTGAATGTAGTTATAGTATTAAGTATCTTGGTAACAAGGTGTTTGGAGTTTCACACCTGAAGGGTTTTAACATACCTTGGCTTCTCCCTCCCTGTTTTCATTCAATAGAGGTTTAATGTTTTGATTAAAAAGGCATTGTTGAGTAAACATTGGATAGAGTTTGTTTTGCAAGCGTGTGCAAGTAGTACTAGTGTAGTACCAGTATTAATAGTGTAGTACTAGTAGTAACCTTAGTAGTTGTGTAGTACTAGTGTAGTAACAATGTAACTAGTGTAGTACCAGTAGTACTAGTGTAGTACCAATAGTATTAGTGTAGTACTAGTAGTATCGGTAGTACTAGTGTAGCATTAGTGTATAACTAGTGTAGTACAAGTAGTTATATTGTAGAACTAATGTAGTATTAGTGTAGTACCAGTAATACTAGTGTAATACTATTAGTACTAGTGTAGTACCAGTAATACTATTGGTACTAGTGTAGTACCAGTAATACTAGTATAATACTATTAGTACTAGTGTAGTACCAGTAATACTATTAGTACTAGTGTAGTACCAGTAATACTAGTGTAATACTATTAGTACTAGTGTAGTACCAGTAATACTAGTGTAATACTATTAGTACTAGTGTAGTACAAGTAATACTATTAGTACTAGTGTAGTACCAGTAATACTATTAGTACTAGTGTAGTACCAGTAATACTAGTGTAATACTATTAGTACTAATGTAGTACCAGTTCTGCGGGCCGAAACAAGCACAACATCCCTAGACTATAAATACTGTAAATTATTACAAAATGCCAAAGGTTTCCATTGTACATTTAGCAGACGCTCTTATCCAGAGCGACTTACAGTTAGTGAGTGCATTCAATTATTTAATTTTTCCATACTGGTCCCCCGTGGGAATCGAACCCACAACCCTGGCATTGCAAGCGCCATGCTCTACCAACTGAGCTACACGGGACTACAATGGTCATAATGGTCCATTACCATGGTAGAATGTATAATGCAGTTTAAAACCATGGTATTTCCATCATCCACATCTATACCATGGTATAGATGATGCAATACCATGGTATTATTTAGGTACAATGGCAGTACCATCATACTTCAAAAGCTAAAAGCATGGTACATTTCCATGCCTCAGACTGTACCGTGGTATGGGTGAAAGTACCATAGTAGTATCATGGTACATTTCCATGCCTCAGACTGTACCGTGGTATGGGTGAAAGTACCATAGTAGTATCATGGTACATTTCCATGCCTCAGACTGTACCGTGGTATGGGTGAAAGTACCATAGTAGTATCATGGTACATTTCCATGCCTCAGACTGTACCGTGGTATAGGTGGAAGTACCATAGTAGTATCATGGTACATTTTAGTAAGGGAGGGCTTCTCAACCACCATCTGTTTGGTCCTCTTGCAGAACATTTGCTGGTACTGCACGTCTCCTGGAAAGATGGTTGTGGTGTTAGCGTTTAGCATTCTTCACTTTTTGTGGAAGGGATGTAGGGCAACACGCCTTTGTTGCTAAAGGGACCGGCTATCGTATTGTTTAGGGACAATGAGGGGACGCTGGGAGCTGCTTCACAGAGGAAAGATCAGTCAACAAAGTGGGGGGCTGAAGAAGGTGTGGAGAGCCTTAGGAGGGCAGGTCTTACACAGTATGACTTGTTGTGTTTGGGAGATTGAGGAGAAATGGCACCTCAATCGCTCTCATACACAACAATACATTTACTGTCTAAGCACATCCCTGCACAACCAATACCCCTTCCTCATCTCAAAGACCTGTCTGTAAACCTCCCCCAGCCTATTGACTTTGACAGATCATTCTGGTCAATAGTAGCCTATTGCATGGCATTCTGTAGACATGTCTTTGTATTGTGTTTAGAGAATCTACAGAGAGGAGAATGAGGAGGTTGTGTTGTTACTGTTGTAGTCCTGATTTATACCTTTCACTGTCCCTTACTGGTTTCTGGCCCACAATCTTGTTGTGCTCCGTAACTGCAAGGTGTGTCCCCTCCCTCATGCTTGTGTACCCACAATGCCCCCGCTTTGGGGTACTTTTCAGCAGGGCCTGTGGAATGACTCCAGATTACCTTTTCTTTTTGTAAAACTCAGGTTAAGAGAGAAGAGGGGTAGACTAAAGGTATGACATGGTCTGGAAGGTCCCGTGTAGCTCAGTTGGTAGAGCATGGCACTTGCAACGCCAGGGTTGTGGGTTCGTTTCCCACGGGGGGCCAGTATGAAAATGTATGCACTCACTACCTGTAAGTGGCTCTGGATAAGAGCGTCTGCTAAATGACGTAAATGTAAGGTGGTCCTCAGGCTACCTGGAACCCCATAACACTACCCAATTCATGTTTATTCCATGCTTACTGTAAGTTGAGCTATCTTAGCCATCAGCTTGTAAATATTTTGGCTAACTTACCTTCACCTTGTGCAGAGCTAGGGGTTGGATGTGCATGTTGGTGGAATCAGATTCTGTACCACCTACAACAAAATATACACCAATACACACAACAATACACAACTTAACCACCCCACTAATGGTATTGATCTATATTAGACTGGCTAGCTGAGCATACCTAACATGGACATTTCAATATTGTCAGCTTGCTGTTAGCTAACTAGCGTCACTAAATTGGCAGCAAGATTGCTAGCCAGCTGAGAACCAACTAACCAACCATGGACGATTTATACACATTTACCATTGCTACCAACACACATAGTGAGTTAGCTTCAGAAAGTATTCAGACCCCTTCACTTTTTCCACATTTTGTTACATTAAAGCCTTATTCTAAAATGGATTTTAAAAAATACATCTCATCAATCTACACACAATACCCCATAATGATGGCGCAACACCAGGTTATAGAGCCAGGGTGAAATTCCCCTTTAATGTTTTGTACACTCAGTGTATAGCCTGTGATGTGTTTGACTGCAAACCTAACCTTATCCACCAGAGGTTAGACAGAGATAGGAGTAATTTGATTTGCCTTAACATTTCACTTTATAAATACCTAAAATATCAAACACATTACGCTTCGGTAGAATGGACTTAATCAATCTGAACCAGCCTGCTAGTGTGCTTCAATATGCTGAACCAGCCTG
Organism: Coregonus ussuriensis; assembly: GCA_031479575.1. NCBI lineage: Eukaryota > Metazoa > Chordata > Actinopteri > Salmoniformes > Salmonidae > Coregonus > Coregonus ussuriensis. The sequence goes on along the minus strand of CM062503.1, from coordinate 50,266,242 downwards.
CTAGTGTGCTTCAATATGCTGAACCAGCCTGCTAGTGTGCTTCAATATGCTGAACCAGCCTGCTAGTGTGCTGAGTGCTGAACCAGCCTGCTAGTGTGCTGAGTGCTGAACCAGCCTGCTAGTGTGCTGAGTGCTGAACTAGCCTGCTAGTGTGCTGAGTGCTGAACCAGCCTGCTAGTGTGCTTCAATATGCTGAACCAGCCTGCTAGTGTGCTGAGTGCTGAACCAGCCTGCTAGTGTGCTGAGTGCTGAACCAGCCTGCTAGTGTGCTGAGTGCTGAACTAGCCTGCTAGTGTGCTGAGTGCTGAACCAGCCTGCTAGTGTGCTGAGTGCTGAACCAGCCTGCTAGTGTGCTGAGTGCTGAACCAGCCTGCTAGTGTGCTGAGTGCTGAACCAGCCTGCTAGTGTGCAGGTGACTGACACACAGAAACACACGGCTTCTTTCTCACTGAAGCCTCAACTACTTGCATGTGATTTCCTTTCATCAGCAATTTAGGTATACTGTAGTTTACCTCCCTGCCTTGGTTCCCTTTACATAGCCATGGTGTAGTTTACCCTCTGGCTGTGCCAGGTGGAGATAAGAGTACATGGCCATTAAGATCGTTCTTCAAGATGTTGAATATCTCTCTCTCTCACACACATACACACACACACACACACACACACACACACACAGACACACACACACACACACACACACACACACACACACACACACACACACACACACACACACACACACACACACACACACACACACACACACACACACACACACCTGGTCATGATTACTCCTTTATTGAGCCATCAGTCACTAGGTATTATTGTTTTGTTCTTCTGCATCGATGAATTATTAAACTCAACTTCTGCACCTGCTTCCTGACTCCCAGCGTATTGCTTTATTATGTTCAACATAGGAGTGCCAAGCACTGGAAGTAGCTCTTTCAGTAGTTTAGTTGGAATAGGGTCCAGTATGCAGCTGGAAGGTTTAGAGGCCATTACTATTTTCATGAATGTGTCAACAACAAACATCCAGAATATCACCACTGCCCAGAGCCAACTGCTCACACCCCCCGTCCCCAGCATCACTCTCCGCCACATGGCCTCAAACTGCACCATTTTGTTTCTCTCCGTCACCCCACACACTTTCAACATTTAGATAATAAAGCATTGAAACGTTCCAATTGTGTTGACGATGTAGGATTGGTTGATTTCCAGTTAAGTATACGTTTTTTCAAGATGAGTGATGAGAAGAGAATGGACCAGCCCATCAGGTATCTCACCACACCCCCATATTCCATGTCTGGAAATATGCAGACAGACGGATTAAAAGTACATTTCCATTGTAATACTTCTGACAGCCATCTTTCTAGCTCCGCCCGTAACTTCCAGACTTCATAGCGTTCCCAGAAGGCGTGGATTATTGAGTCATTATTAGTTTTACAATTAAGACATGACTCTGCCGTTGTGCTGTAGAATTTGTGAATTTTGTCTCTTGTAAAATAAATTCTATATATTAGTTTAAACTGGATTAAACATTTTCGTTAACTGTAATATCAGTAGTTATTTTCCAACATAGCTGGCAGTTTGTGCCAATATGAGTTATGTTTATGTCTTGGTTCCATAAGGTTGTGTTTTAAGGAGTGATATTGGTTCTTGTAGAATACGTTTCATTTTCCTCCATATTGCTACAGTGGGGAGAACAAGTATTTGATACACTGCCGATTTTGCAGGTTTTCCTACTTACAAAGCATGTAGAGGTCTGTCATTTTTATCATAGGTACACTTCAACTGTGAGAGACGGAATCTAAAACAAAAATCCAGAAAATCACATTGTATGATTTTTAAGTCATTAATTTGCATTTTATTGCATGACATAAGTATTTGATACATCAGAAAAGCAGAACTTAATATTTGGTACAGAAACCTTTGTTTGCAATTACAGAGATCATACGTTTCCTGTAGGTCTTGACCAGGTTTGCACACACTGCAGCAGGGATTTTGGCCCACTCCTCCATACAGACCTTCTCCAGATCCTTCAGGTTTCGGGGCTGTCGCTGGGCAATACAGACTTTCAGCTCCCTCCAAAGATTTTCTATTGGGTTCAGGTCTGGAGACTGGCTAGGCCACTCCAGGACCTTGAGATGCTTCTTACGGAGCCACTCCTTAGTTGCCCTGGCTGTGTGTTTCGGGTCGTTGTCATGCTGGAAGACCCAGCCACGACCCATCTTCAATGCTCTTACTGAGGGAAGGAGGTTGTTGGCCAAGATCTCGCGATACATGGCCCCATCCATCCTCCCCTCAATACGGTGCAGTCGTCCTGTCCCCTTTGCAGAAAAGCATCTCCAAAGAATGATGTTTCCACCTCCATGCTTCACGGTGGGGATGGTGTTCTTGGGGTTGTACTCATCCTTCTTCTTCCTCCAAACACGGCGAGTGGAGTTTAGACCAAAAAGCTCTATTTTTGTCTCATCAGACCACATGACCTTCTCCCATTCCTCCTCTGGATCATCCAGATGGTCATTGGCAAACTTCAGACGGGCCTGGACATGCGCTGGCTTGAGCAGGGGGACCTTGCGTGCGCTGCAGGATTTTAATCCATGATGGCATAGTGTGTTACTAATAGTTTTCTTTGAGACTGTGGTCCCAGCTCTTTTCAGGTCATTGACCAGGTCCTGACGTGTAGTTCTGGGCTGATCCCTCACCTTCCTCATGATCATTGATGCCCCACGACGTGAGATCTTGCATGGAGCCCCAGACCGAAAGTGATTGACCATCATCTTGAACTTCTTCCATTTTCTAATAATTGCGCCAACAGTTGTTGCCTTCTCACCAAGCTGCTTGCCTATTGTCCTGTAGCCCATCCCAGCCATCCCATCCTCCACTGGCTTCCAGTTGAAGCTCGCATCTGCTACAAGACCATGGTGCTTGCCTACGGAGCTGTGAGGGGAACGGCACCTCCGTACCTTCAGGCTCTGATCAGTACCTACACCCAAACGAGGGCACTGCGTTCATCCACCTCTGGCCTGCTGGCTCCCCTACCTCTGCGGAAGCATAGTTCCCGCTCAGCCCAGTCAAAACTGTTCGCTGCTCTGGCACCCCAATGGTGGAACAAGCTCCCTCACGACGCCAGGACAGCGGAGTCACTCACCACCTTCCGGAGACATTTGAAACCCCACCTCTTTAAGGAATACCTGGGATAGGATAAAGTAATCCTTCTACCCCCCCACCCCCAAAAAAACAACAAAGGGAAACAACTACTTCAAGGTCTCAGAGCGAGTGACGTCACCGATTGAAATGGTACTAGCGCGCACTGCTAACTAGCTAGCCATTTCACACCGGTTACACTTGCACTAACGCTAGTTAGCATTAGCTTGCAAAACTACCTCTAACTTCCTTCATACTGGATGCAGAGACATACAAATGGTATCAATTAGTTAATCTGACTCTGGGCAAGTAGATACAAATTAAATGTCAGAAATCCCAAACTAAAAGTGCTGTAGTGACTCAGGGATGTATGTTGGGGCCAATTCTATTTAAATTCTGGAAGTAAACTGAAATTCCAATCTTGCTTGATTTCAGCTGACTACTTGACTTCCTGAATTGGAACGGAATTGACCCAAACCCTATTCAGGCCCATGTGCACCTAGTAGGATATTTCTGGAACAATGTCAGTCTTTGGGACAGTCCGTCTGATTGAAAGGAGTCTGGCTCTGGCCTACAGTAATCACTAGTTGCTGTGGGCCAGTAGTTCACACTTAGTTCAGACAGTGTTGCTTTAAAAAAAAATCTGTCATCTCACTATGAAGTTGTTCCCACACTAGTTACTGAGAACCTCCCTGTCATACGCTCTAACTAACATGTCTGGCTAACATAGTCTGTGAATAGAATAAAGGTCCTTAGGGTGTTTCCATAAGGGCACCCTGTTCCCTATGTAGTGCACCACTTTGGACCAGCGGACTGCCAGTAAATCGAGTGCCTGTCATAGGCCCTGACATGCTTGGTTAAAAGCATCTGGGATAGTGTAGAGGCCCACAAGGCTCAATTAAATCAAAACTGCTCTGCAGTATTTACACTAGGGATGGCACGGTTATCTGAACGGACATTAGTATTCGATTACTTGAGTGTGTTAAATTTTTGGGAAAAAACATTGTAGGCTTATTTTGGCAATGAAAAAGCTTTGTTACACATTTAATTGGCTTATCCTTGTGACACTACCTACAAGGATATACCATGACATCTGAAGTACTTCATTTAATAAAACAAACTTTTGAACTTAGTTTTATAACCGTGCGTTGAGCAACTCTCATTTAGCCCTTATCCAGTCTGCCCTGACGTCAGTATGCTATTTTACTAACTTCAAAATAGCAATTAAAGACGCTCACCTAACAGAGTTTCCAAATGTCCTGACACCGATCAATGCAAAACACTCACCAGAAAAACCTTTTTGTAACAGTCAGTTCTGTCATGGTGAAAATCAGACTTCTCTTTCACTGTTGCCTTTAGCAACAAAACAACAGAGAAAAGCAGCATGTTTACCTTCGCCATGTGCATCATTCTGATTGGTCAAGAGAGTCAAGCGTTTTAAAATAATGTCAAATGCCCACCCCTAATTTACACAGTAGCTACTTTTCCCATAATATCCCAGACTGGTGTTGGGTACAGAATAAAAACCAACAACCTATGTGTTGTGCACGGGGTGAACTGTGGGGTGCATTCTGTAAACAAAGAGACTGCGTCAACAATCTACGGCAGGTTTCAGGTTTGAGTGAATCCCAGGAATCGTGTATTTCTATATTAATCATTTCATCCAGTCACTTTACTCAGAACATGAATCCAGAACAGGGACTGTTTAATATCTCTTTTCATACAAAATATTTAATAAATATTGACTTTTTCAAAAGAACAAACCCCCCTAAAAAGATTGCCAGGATTGCAACATCATCAACACAAATACATTCTAAAATTCATAACACAAGAGTGGAAAAAGAACACAAAATGAATGTTGCCATGATCTCATAAAGTATTAACATCTGAGATAAAACATGTCTTTTTTTAAGTGTGCATTTAAACAGAAACAAAAGAACAGTCTCCCGCAGCGCCGAGCAGAGAGAAGGACAGAAGTGTGGATATGATCCGATCCTGCAGTGTTCCCATTCACACCCTAGCCCAGCATTTCTCCAACTCGGTCCTCGGGACCCCAAGGGGTGCACGTTTTGGTTTTGCACTAGCACTACACAGCTGATTCAAATAATCAAAGCTTTGATGAGTTGATCATTTGAATCAGCTTTGTAGTGAGAGCAAAAACCTAAACTTGCACCCGTTGGGGTCCCCAGGACTAAGTTAGGGAAACGCTGCCCTAGCCCGAGTCCCAGATCTGTTTGTGCAGTCTTCCCAACATGTGTAACAATGACAGCAGTCACAGCAATGGACAGATCTGGGACTCAGACGAGACTATTGACCCTCTACTGCTCCAGTAGTCTTGGTCCTGCTATGACTTTAGACTGACTATGAAGCAGAAGGGATTGTTTCTGGTTTGACATATTGATACGTGATTGTTGTGATTTTCCATTGGGGAGAGTGGGGCAAGTTGAGCCGCCCTTCTTTCTAGGAAACATACAGAAAATGTATCAGTTGACCAAATATTTAGGAAGAGGTCATCCTTTCGTGGAGTCTTTGAAGGAAGAAACCACATGGAATTGGTGGTAAACAAAGTTAGGTAAAAAACAAAACAGATTTTGACCAAGTCAAATTAATTGATTGTGTTAAGAGGTTTCATGACGCTTTTATCTAAACCAAAGTATATAATTTAAAGATTGTTCTATATATCAGCTGGGGTCTCTATAAGCTTCAATATGACTTCCTAAACCTAGCATGAAAGTGCATCCTCGTAGCGGTGTGGGCTAATATAGTCAAAGTGTTTGCCTTGGGTGTAATGCAAGGCATTATCGCTGGGATATGAGGTAACAACTGGACCTATGTTAAAAGTGTTCAAAAAAGTACAGAGTGTTTGTTAGGCGTTAAGCCTGTTAAAATATGTTTAAAATGATTACAAGACAAAAAAAGCTATTGTGAAATAAAGATCGACATGGTTTTAAAAAGGTAGTGGTAATATTTCATGCTTTACAGAAATGTGTAGGCAACTTACCCTGTCCCGCTCGCTCAACTTACCCCATACCCGGGGAAAGTTGTGCCAAAATACCACTTTCTTTTTTAACAAGCTATCTTTTCAAAACTGTAATGTTTACATTAATTCTGATTATTTCCAGGGAAACACAACGTCCTGTTAGAAAGAATACTATATTTCCCTTGACGGAGTGATGCTGAATGTAAAAAAGGCTAAACTTACCCCACTCTCCCCTAAGTTGTCAGATATTGTTTTCTGAGAATGTGTAACCTGCAGTCTTCGCAAAATTGATATTTGAAAACATCTGAAATCATAAAAAAAGAATATAACATTTATTTATAATAATAATAACAATTATTATATATTTTTCTTTATTTTAGAAAAGTCCTTATTTTCTTCTTCCTCTGACGTTTAATAAATGTCAAAAAATAAAATGTTACAAAGTTACCAAAACCTTCTAAATCTAGAGACATATAAATAAAAAGGAATGATATCTTCAGGCTCTTGATTATTATTAAGTTAATAAATCAAATATACACAATGATTAATAAATGTACACATTCTAAATTGACACATACATTCTTCATATTGCCAGCAACTGCTCTCCAGCCAACCAC
>CM062503.1:50211998-50251998 GCA_031479575.1 Coregonus ussuriensis | reverse complement strand
AGAGCACACAGGGAGAATATACTGGGTTTCAGAGACAGGAGGGTTAACCAGGCCAGCCAGTACAGCCCCATGCCTCAGAGAGAGCACACAGGGAGAATATACTGGGTTTCAGAGACAGGAGGGTTAACCAGGCCAGCCAGTACAGCCCCATGCCTCAGGGAGAGCATTCAGGGAGAATATACTGGGTTTCAGAGACAGGAGGGTTAACCAGGCCAGCCAGTACAGCCCCATGCCTCAGGGAGAGCATACAGGAAGAATATACTGGGTTTCAGAGACAGGAGGGTTAACCAGGCCAGCCAGTACAGCCCCATGCCTCAGGGAGAGCACACAGGGAGAATATACTGGGTTTCAGAGACAGGAGGGTTAACCAGGCCAGCCAGTACAGCCCCATGCCTCAGAGAGAGCATTCAGGGAGAATATACTGGGTTTCAGAGACAGGAGGGTTAACCAGGCCAGCCAGTACAGCCCCATGCCTCAGGGAGAGCATACAGGGAGAATATACTGGGTTTCAGAGACAGGAGGGTTAACCAGGCCAGCCAGTACAGCCCCATGCCTCAGGGAGAGCATACAGGAAGAATATACTGGGTTTCAGAGACAGGAGGGTTAACCAGGCCAGCCAGTACAGCCCCATGCCTCAGGGAGAGCATACAGGGAGAATATACTGGGTTTCAGAGACAGGAGGGTTAACCAGGCCAGCCAGTACAGCCCCATGCCTCAGGGAGAGCATACAGGAAGAATATACTGGGTTTCAGAGACAGGAGGGTTAACCAGGCCAGCCATTACAGCTCAGTACTGTAGACTAGATGTATGGATCCTAAGGGAAGCTTAACCAGGCCAGCTCCGGGTGACAGAATAATGAAGACTAAGGGAGATCCTTCATGCTTTACTTTGCATACATTCGTTTCCATTTTCCTCACAGTCCACAGAAATGTATTTTGATTTTAAACCAAACTCCTGACAAACGTACACACACGTGACAGGACGTGACTTACGATGCTAAGATGGATCTCGTTGCTGGCGGAGGTTGAAGGGTCACAGGTTATGGAAACAGGATACTCAGAGGACACATTCTTCACCACGTACAGTTGTCTCAGCTGCTTACACACTGCCTCGATACTCAGACCCTGGAGACAGAAAGAGACAGAGAGAGAGAGAGAGAGAGAGGCAGAGAGACACACACAGAGAGACACACACAGAGAGAGAGAGAGAGAGAGAGAGAGAGAGACAGAGAGAGAGAGAGGCAAAGAGGCAGAGAGACACAGAGAGAGAGAGAGAGAGAGAGAGAGAGAGAGAGAGAGAGAGAGAGAGAGAGAGAGAGCTCAAAGACATTGCTCCTGCATTTTTAACAAAAAATATAGATTTAGAGTTAGATAAAGTAGGATTTTTTGGCAGGGACATATACAGGATGCTACCCTCCACAACATAACCTTTATTCCAAACCAAAACTCCAAACCTACAACCTGATTTTGGACGGAATTACCTGGAAAGCTTTCTACTACCAAGGATTACTATTCTCAAACTATACAGCAAATGCTCTGGAAAACAAACAGAAACCTGAAAACACCATCCAACCTGGAACTGAGTGAGTAATGTTTAGTATGAAGCTATTTTTCACTTTCAAAAACCAAGAAGAAAAATTCATTACAATTATATATTTTATATTATAAGGACTGAATTCTAAGGCTACCAAGCTTAAGCTTGCTACAAAGAGATACAATTTCAATTAGCACTGACGTGTGAAGTGAGAGGTGTCAAAGCCCTTGAGCCCAACAATGGCAGGAGAGTCGTACAGTCTACCCCAACTAGAGGCCTTAGAAGAGGCCTTAGAAGCACCCCCCCACTGTTCAGAGGTCATTAAAATACAGTACCCTCTGAATGTAAAAAACGACAAGACACGAAAAGAGTACAAATTGAAACTTCTTTTGGGGAAGCACGAGACACTTTTTGCTGATTTGTATAAAAATGGGAACATAAGCAACCTTATCTTCCACACAGACCATCCCCTGGCATGGCACAGTGCTATACTAGCACACTACCCCTCTGTTAAGAGGGGGGGTGTTAGCGACGGGTGGAAACTCAGGATACTGGACAACGAGGACTCTGAGTCGTCTAATATTAATCTCTATAAATCTGGAACCGTTTTGGTTCAAGGCAACACCAAACAGTTCCAGCTGGACTTTCACCTAATCAAAGAAATAGCTCAGCAGGAGAAGCTCTCCCTTGAGAAAGATACCCCTACCCCGAGCGGGTCAGACCAGACCTCTTCATTAAATAACCCCACAGAGCAACCCCAAGCAGAAACTCAACTTCCCAGCACAGAGTACTACTCCCTCATTGAAATGAAGGATAAATTCACCCAGCTGGAGGTAAGGCAGGTGGAGCTGGAACAGCAGGTGAACACACTCCAGTCAGCACAGACCCAGACAACAGTCACGCACAACAACACCCCCTTAACTAGACCTGGAGAGCTGGAGGTAGAGAGAGACATATCTGCACTCTGGACTGTGGTGAGACAACATCAACAGGAGAAAGAGCAGGAGCAGGAGAAGAACAGAGCACTAGAGGAGAGGATCAGAGTGCTGGAGGAGAAGGTGAGAACGATGACGGGTGACATTGAACAACCCATTAGAGAACAGCCCACCTCAGATCCTGGCCAAAGTCTCGACACCGCAGCAGAACAGTACACCCTAGACCCTGACCATAGCCTCGACATCACACCCAGACAAACAAATGAAGAACCCCAAGCCCTGGGGACCCCAACCCCTCTGAGCAACCCCCCAGTCAGACACCCTGATAGCCCTCATGACGACCCCCCCACACCCACTGAGGACATACACAAGCCACAGATTGTACTCCTTATGGACTCAAACGGGAAATACATACAAGAAAATAAACTTTTTCCAAAACACACAGTGTCTAAACTCTGGTGTCCAAATACCCAGCGCGCCCTAGACCTTCTGTCTATGGACCGACTAGGATCACCCAGCCACATAATAATACACACAGGCACAAACGACCTGAGAACACAGCAGGAAAGGGTGGCCACATCACTCAAGGGCGTGATAGAAAAAGCTTATTCTACTTTCCCCAACGCACAAGTGGTTATCTCAACCCTGTTACCACGAAAAGACTTCCACCCTGCTACCATACAGCGGGTAAACGCAAGTATTTCCCGTGACTGTGCATCAAAACCAAATGTCTTCCTGGCCCACCACTCCACCCTGGACGTGAACAGCCTTTACGACCAGGTCCACCTATACAAGGCAGCAGTGCCCACCTTCGCCCGGACCCTAAAGGATATCGCCCTCAACCGCAGACCCAACACCTCACACAGGAGCAACAGATCAACAGACACCCCGCCCAGACCAGCGAGACACTCTCCCAGACCTGCGGGACCCCCCCCAGGACCTACACATAGAGGACCCCCGCAGAGAGGACCTACATCCAGACCACAGCACCATCAACCACATCTACACCCCCACCCCAACCAATTAACTCCCCCCCAAGTCAACCATGCCCACACCCCATTTAGGCCCCCTCAGATCAGACCTATGCCCCTCCTACCCACCCCAAGCCCCCCACTCCCACAAAGAGGGCCTCAACATGAAAGTCACACATACGCCCAGGCCGTGAGCAGGCAAACAGGCCCAACACCCATTCTTACACTAGCCCAAGCCAATGGCATGTACCAGATGCTCAGCAGGCTCTGCTCACAATTACTGGCCTGAGGCCAAACCACACAACCAACAACATTAGACACTTTATGGAACACAAAGCCTTCACTATTTCATCCTGGAATATCCAAGGCCTGAGGTCATCTGCCTTTGGCCTAAAGAGCAGGAATCTGGACTTCACCAAAGAAATCGGAAATACAGACATTGTCATCCTACAAGAAACATGGTATAGAGGAGACGGACCCACTGGTTGCCCTCTAGGTTACAGAGAGCTGGTAGTCCCATCCACCAAACTACCAGGTGTGAAACAGGGAAGGGACTCAGGGGGTATGCTAATTTGGTATAGAGCAGACCTAACTCACTCTATTAAATTAATCAAAACAGGAACATTTTACATTTGGTTAGAAATTCAAAAGGAAATTATCTCAACTGAGAAAAATTTCCTCCTGTGTGCTACCTATATCCCCCCACTAGAATCCCCATACTTTAATGAAGACAGTTTCTCCATCCTGGAGGGGGAAATCAATAATTTCCAGACCCAGGGACATGTACTAGTCTGTGGCGACCTAAATGCCAGAACTGGACAAGAACCTGACACCCTCAGCACACAGGGGGACAAACACCTACCTGGAGGTGACAGCATTCCCTCCCCCATATGCCCCCCTAGGCACAACTACGACAACATAACCAACAAAAATGGGTCACGACTCCTGCAGCTCTGTCGCACACTGGGTATGTACATAGTCAATGGTAGGCTTCGAGGGGACTCCTATGGTAGGTACACCTATAGCTCATCTCTTGGCAGTAGTACTGTAGATTACTTTATCACTGACCTCAACCCAGAGTTTCTCAGAGCATTCAGCCAGCCCTATCAGACCACAGCAAAATCACAGTCTACTTGAACAGAGCAATCCTCAATCATGAGGCATCAAAGCCAAAAGAACTGAATAATATTAAGAAATGCTATAGATGGAAGGAAAGTAGTGTTGAAACCTACCAAAAAACAATTAGGAAACAACAAATTCAATCCATTCTAGACAACTTCCTGGACAAAACGTTCCACTGTAATAGTGAAGGTGTGAACTTGGCAGTAGAAAACCTAAACAGTATATTTGACCTCTCAGCTTCCCTATCAAATCTAAAAATCTCTAACAGAAAACCAAAGAAAAGTAATAACAGTGATAAATGGTTTGATGAAGAATGCAAAAACCTAAGAAAGAAATTGAGAAACCTATCCAACCAAAAACATAGAGACCCAGAAAACCTGAGCCTACGCCTTCACTATGGTGAATCACTAAAACAATACAGAAATACACTACGGAAAAAGAAGGAACAGCATGTCAGAAATCAGCTCAATGTAATTGAAGAATCCATAGACTCTAACCACTTCTGGGAAAATTGGAAAACACTAAACAAACAACAACACGAAGAGCTATCTATCCAAAACGGAGATGTATGGGTAAACCACTTCTCCAATCTTTTTGGCCCTATAACAGAGAACAAACAGCAAAAAAATATACATGATCAAATGCAAATCTTAGAATCAACTATTAAAGACTACCAGAACCCACTGGATTCTCCAATTACATTGAATGAACTACAGGATAAAATACAAACCCTCCAACCCAAAAAGTCCTGTGGTGTTGATGGTATCCTCAATGAAATGATAAAATATACAGACCACAAATTTCAATTAGCTATACTTAAACTCTTTAACATCATCCTTAGCTCTGGCATCTTCCCCAACATCTGGAACCAACGACTGATCACCCCAATCCACAAAAGTGGAGACAAATTTGACCCCAATAACTACCGTGGGATATGCGTCAACAGCAACCTTGGGAAAATCCTCTGCATTATCATTAACAGCAGACTAGTTCATTTCCTCAGTGAAAACAATGTACTGAGCAAATGTCAAATTGGCTTTTTACCAAATTACCGTACGACAGACCACGTATTCACCCTGCACACCCTAATTGACAAACAAACAAACCAAAACAAAGGCAAAGTCTTCTCATGCTTTGTTGATTTCAAAAAAGCTTTTGACTCAATTTGGCATGAGGGTCTGCTATACAAATTGATGGAAAGTGGGGTTGGGGGAAAAACATACGACATTATAAAATCCATGTACACAAACAACAAGTGTGCGGTTAAAATTGGCAAAAAACACACACATTTCTTTCCACAGGGCCGTGGGGTGAGACAGGGATGCAGTTTAAGCCCCACCCTCTTCAACATATATATCAACGAATTGGCGAGGGCACTAGAACAGTCTGCAGCACCCGGCCTCACCCTACTAGAATCTGAAGTCAAATGTCTTCTGTTTGCTGACGATCTGGTGCTTCTGTCACCAACCAAGGAGGATCTACAGCAGCACCTAGATCTTCTGCACAGATTCTGTCAGACCTGGGCCCTGACAGTAAATCTCAGTAAGACAAAAATAATGGTGTTCCAAAAAAGGTCCAGTTGCCAGGACCACAAATACAAATTCCATCTAGACACCGTTGCCCTAGAGCACACAAAAAACTATACATACCTCGGCCTAAACATCAGCGCCACAGGTAACTTCCACAAAGCTGTGAACGATCTGAGAGACAAGGCAAGAAGGGCCTTCTATGCCATCAAAAGGAACATAAAATTTGACATACCAATTAGGATCTGGCTAAAAATACTTGAATCAGTTATAGAACCCATTGCCCTTTATGGTTCTGAGGTCTGGGGTCCGCTCACCAACCAAGAATTCACAAAATGGGACAAACACCAAATTGAGACTCTGCATGCAGAATTCTGCAAAAACATCCTCCGTGTACAACGTAAAACACCAAATAATGCATGCAGAGCAGAATTAGGCCAATACCCGCTAATTATCAAAATCCAGAAAAGAGCCGTTAAATTCTATAACCACTTAAAAGGAAGCGATTCCCAAACCTTCCATAACAAAGCCATCACCTACAGAGAGATGAACTTGGAGAAGAGTCCCCTAAGCAAGCTTGTCCTGGGGCTCTGTTCACAAACACAAACAGACCCCACACAGCCCCAGGACAACAACAACAACACAACTAGACCCAACCAAATCATGAGAAAACAAAAAGAGAATTACTTGACACATTGGAAAGAACAAACAAAAAAACAGAGCAAACTAGAATGCTGTTCGGCCCTAAACAGAGAGTACACAGTGGCAGAATACTTGACCACTGTGACTGTCCCAAACTTAAGGAAAGCTTTGACTATGTACAGACTCAGTGAGCATAGCCTTGCTATTGAGAAAGGCCGCCGTAGGCAGACCTGGCTCTCAAGAGAATACAGGCTATGTGCACACTGCCCACAAAATGAGGTGGAAACTGAGCTGCACTTCCTAACCTCCTGCTAAATGTATGACCATATTAGAGACACATATTTCCCTCAGATTACAGCGATCCACAAAGAATTCGAAAACAAACCCAATTTTGATAAACTCCCTTATCTACTGGGTGAAAAACCACAGTGTGCCATCACAGCTGCGAAATGTGTGACCTGTTGCCACAAGAAAAGGGCAACCAGTGAAGAACAAACACCATTGTAAATACAACCCATATTTATGTTTATTTATTTTCCCATTTGTACTTTAACTATTTGCACATTGTTACAACACTGTATATATACATAATATGACATTTGAAATGTCTTTATTCTTTTGGAACTTCTGAGTGTAATGTTTACTGTTAATATTTATTGTTTATTTCACTTTTGTTTACTATCTACTTCACTTGCTTTGGCAATGTTAACACACGTTTCCCATGCCAATAAAGCCCTTAAATTGAAATTGAAATTGAAATTGAAATTGACAGAGGTACAAAGGGTTAGAGAGACAGACAGAGGTACAGAGGGTTAGAGAGAGAGACAGAGGTACAGAGGGTTAGAGAGAGAGAGAGAGAGGTACAGAGGGTTAGAGAGAGAGAGAGAGGTACAGAGGGTTAGAGAGAGAGAGAGAGGTACAGAGGGTTAGAGAGAGAGAGAGAGGTACAGAGGGTTAGAGAGAGAGAGACAGAGGTACAGAGGGTTAGAGAGAGAGAGAGAGGTACAGAGGGTTAGAGAGAGAGAGAGAGGTACAGAGGGTTAGAGAGAGAGAGACAGAGGTACAGAGGGTTAGAGAGAGAGAGACAGAGGTACAGAGGGTTAGAGAGAGAGAGACAGAGGTACAGAGGGTTAGAGAGAGAGAGACAGAGGTACAGAGGGTTAGAGAGAGAGAGACAGAGGGTTAGAGAGAGAGAGAGACAGAGGTACAGAGGGTTAGAGAGAGAGAGAGAGACAGAGGTACAGAGGGTTAGAGAGAGAGAGACAGAGGTACAGAGGGTTAGAGAGAGAGAGAGAGACAGAGGTACAGAGGGTTAGAGAGAGAGAGAGAGAGACAGAGGTACAGAGGGTTAGAGAGAGAGAGAGAGAGGTACAGAGGGTTAGAGAGAGAGAGAGACAGAGGTACAGAGGGTTAGAGAGAGAGAGAGAGACAGAGGTACAGAGGGTTAGAGAGAGAGAGACAGAGGTACAGAGGGTTAGAGAGAGAGAGAGAGACAGAGGTACAGAGGGTTAGAGAGAGAGAGAGACAGAGGTACAGAGGGTTAGAGAGAGAGAGACAGAGGTACAGAGGGTTAGAGAGAGAGAGAGAGACAGAGGGTTAGAGAGAGAGAGACAGAGGTACAGAGGGTTAGAGAGAGAGAGACAGAGGTACAGAGGGTTAGAGAGAGAGAGACAGAGGTACAGAGGGTTAGAGAGAGAGAGAGAGAGGTACAGAGGGTTAGAGAGAGAGAGACAGAGGTACAGAGGGTTAGAGAGACAGACAGAGGTACAGAGGGTTAGAGAGAGAGAGACAGAGGTACAGAGGGTTAGAGAGAGAGAGACAGAGGTACAGAGGGTTAGAGAGAGAGAGAGAGAGGTACAGAGGGTTAGAGAGAGAGAGACAGAGGGTTAGAGAGAGAGACAGAGGTACAGAGGGTTAGAGAGACAGACAGAGGTACAGAGGGTTAGAGAGAGAGAGAGAGGTACAGAGGGTTAGAGAGACAGACAGAGGTACAGAGGGTTAGAGAGAGAGACAGAGGTACAGAGGGTTAGAGAGAGAGAGACAGAGGTACAGAGGGTTAGAGAGAGAGAGAGAGAGGTACAGAGGGTTAGAGAGAGAGAGACAGAGGGTTAGAGAGAGAGACAGAGGTACAGAGGGTTAGAGAGAGAGAGAGAGACAGAGGTACAGAGGGTTAGAGAGAGAGAGAGAGAGGTACAGAGGGTTAGAGAGAGAGAGAGAGGTACAGAGGGTTAGAGAGAGAGAGAGGTACAGAGGGTTAGAGAGAGAGAGACAGAGGTACAGAGGGTTAGAGAGAGAGAGAGAGGTACAGAGGGTTAGAGAGAGAGAGAGAGGTACAGAGGGTTAGAGAGAGAGAGAGAGACAGAGGGTTAGAGAGAGAGAGACAGAGGTACAGAGGGTTAGAGAGAGAGAGACAGAGGTACAGAGGGTTAGAGAGAGAGAGAGAGAGACAGAGGGTTAGAGAGAGAGAGAGACAGAGGTACAGAGGGTTAGAGAGAGAGAGAGAGAGGTACAGAGGGTTAGAGAGAGAGAGACAGAGGTACAGAGGGTTAGAGAGAGAGAGACAGACAGAGGTACAGAGGGTTAGAGAGAGAGAGAGAGACAGAGGTACAGAGGGTTAGAGAGAGAGAGAGAGACAGAGGTACAGAGGGTTAGAGAGAGAGAGAGAGAGAGGTACAGAGGGTTAGAGAGAGAGAGACAGAGGTACAGAGGGTTAGAGAGAGAGAGAGAGACAGAGGTACAGAGGGTTAGAGAGAGAGAGACAGAGGTACAGAGGGTTAGAGAGAGAGAGAGAGGTACAGAGGGTTAGAGAGAGAGAGACAGAGGGTTAGAGAGAGAGAGACAGAGGTACAGAGGGTTAGAGAGAGAGAGAGAGAGACAGAGGGTTAGAGAGAGAGAGAGACAGAGGTACAGAGGGTTAGAGAGAGAGAGAGAGACAGAGGGTTAGAGAGAGAGAGACAGAGGTACAGAGGGTTAGAGAGAGAGAGAGAGACAGAGGTACAGAGGGTTAGAGAGAGAGAGAGAGACAGAGGTACAGAGGGTTAGAGAGAGAGACAGAGGTACAGAGGGTTAGAGAGAGAGAGAGAGACAGAGGTACAGAGGGTTAGAGAGAGAGACAGAGGTACAGAGGGTTAGAGAGAGAGAGAGACAGAGGGTTAGAGAGAGAGAGAGAGGTACAGAGGGTTAGAGAGAGAGAGAGAGACAGAGGTACAGAGGGTTAGAGAGAGAGAGAGAGACAGAGGTACAGAGGGTTAGAGAGAGAGACAGAGGTACAGAGGGTTAGAGAGAGAGAGAGAGACAGAGGTACAGAGGGTTAGAGAGAGAGAGAGAGAGACAGAGGGTTAGAGAGAGAGAGAGACAGAGGTACAGAGGGTTAGAGAGAGAGAGAGAGACAGAGGGTTAGAGAGAGAGAGACAGAGGTACAGAGGGTTAGAGAGAGAGAGACAGAGGTACAGAGGGTTAGAGAGAGAGAGACAGAGGTACAGAGGGTTAGAGAGAGAGAGACAGAGGTACAGAGGGTTAGAGAGACAGACAGAGGTACAGAGGGTTAGAGAGAGAGAGACAGAGGTACAGAGGGTTAGAGAGAGAGAGACAGAGGTACAGAGGGTTAGAGAGAGAGAGAGAGAGGTACAGAGGGTTAGAGAGAGAGAGACAGAGGGTTAGAGAGAGAGACAGAGGTACAGAGGGTTAGAGAGAGAGAGAGAGAGACAGAGGTACAGAGGGTTAGAGAGAGAGAGAGAGAGGTACAGAGGGTTAGAGAGAGAGAGAGAGGTACAGAGGGTTAGAGAGAGAGAGAGAGGTACAGAGGGTTAGAGAGAGAGAGACAGAGGTACAGAGGGTTAGAGAGAGAGAGAGAGGTACAGAGGGTTAGAGAGAGAGAGAGAGGTACAGAGGGTTAGAGAGAGAGAGACAGAGGTACAGAGGGTTAGAGAGAGAGAGACAGAGGTACAGAGGGTTAGAGAGAGAGAGAGAGAGACAGAGGGTTAGAGAGAGAGAGAGACAGAGGTACAGAGGGTTAGAGAGAGAGAGAGAGACAGAGGGTTAGAGAGAGAGAGACAGAGGTACAGAGGGTTAGAGAGAGAGAGACAGACAGAGGTACAGAGGGTTAGAGAGAGAGAGAGAGACAGAGGTACAGAGGGTTAGAGAGAGAGAGAGAGACAGAGGTACAGAGGGTTAGAGAGAGAGAGACAGAGGTACAGAGGGTTAGAGAGAGAGAGACAGAGGTACAGAGGGTTAGAGAGAGAGAGAGAGACAGAGGTACAGAGGGTTAGAGAGAGAGAGAGAGGTACAGAGGGTTAGAGAGAGAGAGACAGAGGTACAGAGGGTTAGAGAGAGAGAGAGACAGAGGTACAGAGGGTTAGAGAGAGAGAGAGAGGTACAGAGGGTTAGAGAGAGAGAGAGACAGAGGTACAGAGGGTTAGAGAGAGAGAGAGAGGTACAGAGGGTTAGAGAGAGAGAGAGACAGAGGTACAGAGGGTTAGAGAGAGAGAGAGAGACAGAGGGTTAGAGAGAGAGAGACAGAGGTACAGAGGGTTAGAGAGAGAGAGAGAGAGACAGAGGGTTAGAGAGAGAGAGAGACAGAGGTACAGAGGGTTAGAGAGAGAGAGAGAGACAGAGGGTTAGAGAGAGAGAGACAGAGGTACAGAGGGTTAGAGAGAGAGAGAGAGACAGAGGTACAGAGGGTTAGAGAGAGAGAGAGAGACAGAGGTACAGAGGGTTAGAGAGAGAGAGAGAGAGACAGAGGGTTAGAGAGAGAGAGACAGAGGTACAGAGGGTTAGAGAGAGAGAGACAGAGGTACAGAGGGTTAGAGAGAGAGAGAGAGAGGTACAGAGGGTTAGAGAGAGAGAGAGAGGTACAGAGGGTTAGAGAGAGAGAGAGAGGTACAGAGGGTTAGAGAGAGAGAGAGACAGAGGTACAGAGGGTTAGAGAGAGAGAGACAGAGGTACAGAGGGTTAGAGAGAGAGAGAGAGGTACAGAGGGTTAGAGAGAGAGAGACAGAGGTACAGAGGGTTAGAGAGAGAGATAGAGAGACAGAGGTACAGAGGGTTAGAGAGAGAGAGAGAGGTACAGAGGGTTAGAGAGAGAGAGACAGAGGTACAGAGGGTTAGAGAGAGAGAGAGAGAGACAGAGGTACAGAGGGTTAGAGAGAGAGAGACAGAGGTACAGAGGGTTAGAGAGATAGAGACAGAGGTACAGAGGGTTAGAGAGAGAGAGAGACAGAGGTACAGAGGGTTAGAGAGAG
Organism: Coregonus ussuriensis; assembly: GCA_031479575.1. Taxonomy (NCBI): domain Eukaryota; kingdom Metazoa; phylum Chordata; class Actinopteri; order Salmoniformes; family Salmonidae; genus Coregonus; species Coregonus ussuriensis. The sequence goes on along the minus strand of CM062503.1, from coordinate 50,240,029 downwards.
AGAGAGACAGAGGTACAGAGGGTTAGAGAGAGAGAGAGAGGTACAGAGGGTTAGAGAGAGAGAGAGACAGAGGTACAGAGGGTTAGAGAGAGAGAGACAGAGGGTTAGAGAGAGACAGAGACAGAGGTACAGAGGGTTAGAGAGAGAGAGACAGAGGTACAGAGGGTTAGAGAGAGAGAGAGAGAGAGGTACAGAGGGTTAGAGAGAGAGAGACAGAGGTACAGAGGGTTAGAGAGAGAGAGAGACAGACAGAGGTACAGAGGGTTAGAGAGAGAGAGAGAGGTACAGAGGGTTAGAGAGAGAGAGAGAGAGGTACAGAGGGATAGAGAGAGAGACAGAGGTACAGAGGGTTAGAGAGAGAGAGAGAGACAGAGGTACAGAGGGTTAGAGAGAGAGAGAGACAGAGGTACAGAGGGTTAGAGAGAGAGAGAGAGAGGTACAGAGGGTTAGAGAGAGAGAGAGAGAGACAGAGGTACAGAGGGTTAGAGAGAGAGAGAGAGGTACAGAGGGTTAGAGAGAGAGAGAGAGAGACAGAGGTACAGAGGGTTAGAGAGAGAGAGAGAGAGAGGTACAGAGGGTTAGAGAGAGAGAGAGAGAGACAGAGGTACAGAGGGTTAGAGAGAGAGAGACAGAGGTACAGAGGGTTAGAGAGAGAGAGAGAGACAGAGGTACAGAGGGTTAGAGAGAGAGAGAGACAGAGGTACAGAGGGTTAGAGAGAGAGAGACAGAGGTACAGAGGGTTAGAGAGAGAGAGAGAGAGACAGAGGTACAGAGGGTTAGAGAGAGAGAGAGAGGTACAGAGGGTTAGAGAGACAGAGACAGAGGTACAGAGGGTTAGAGAGAGAGAGACAGAGGTACAGAGGGTTAGAGAGAGAGAGAGACAGAGGTACAGAGGGTTAGAGAGAGAGAGAGAGGTACAGAGGGTTAGAGAGATAGAGAGAGGTACAGAGGGTTAGAGAGAGAGAGAGAGGTACAGAGGGTTAGAGAGAGAGAGAGAGAGGTACAGAGGGTTAGAGAGAGAGAGACAGAGGTACAGAGGGTTAGAGAGACAGACAGAGGTACAGAGGGTTAGAGAGAGAGAGACAGAGGTACAGAGGGTTAGAGAGAGAGAGACAGAGGTACAGAGGGTTAGAGAGATAGAGAGAGAGGTACAGAGGGTTAGAGAGAGAGAGAGACAGAGGGTTAGAGAGAGAGAGAGACAGACAGAGGTACAGAGGGTTAGAGAGAGAGAGAGAGAGACAGAGGTACAGAGGGTTAGAGAGAGAGAGAGAGAGGTACAGAGGGTTAGAGAGACAGACAGAGGTACAGAGGGTTAGAGAGAGAGAGACAGAGGTACAGAGGGTTAGAGAGAGAGAGAGAGAGGTACAGAGGGTTAGAGAGAGAGAGAGACAGAGGGTTAGAGAGAGAGAGAGACAGACAGAGGTACAGAGGGTTAGAGAGAGAGAGAGAGAGACAGAGGGTTAGAGAGAGAGAGACAGAGGTACAGAGGGTTAGAGAGAGAGAGAGAGAGGTACAGAGGGTTAGAGAGAGAGAGACAGAGGTACAGAGGGTTAGAGAGAGAGAGACAGAGGTACAGAGGGTTAGAGAGAGAGAGGTACAGAGGGTTAGAGAGAGAGAGACAGAGGGTTAGAGAGAGAGAGAGAGGTACAGAGGGTTAGAGAGAGAGACAGAGGTACAGAGGGTTAGAGAGAGAGAGAGAGGTACAGAGGGTTAGAGAGAGAGAGAGACAGAGGTACAGAGGGTTAGCGAGAGAGAGAGAGAGAGAGAGAGAGAGAGAGAGAGCGAGAGAGAGAGAGAGAGAGAGAGAGAGAGAGAGAGAGAGAGACAGAGGGTTAGAGAGAGAGAGAGAGAGGGTTAGAGGGTTAGAGAGAGAGAGAGACAGAGGTACAGAGGGTTAGAGAGAGAGAGACAGAGGTACAGAGGGTTAGAGAGAGAGAGAGAGAGAGGGTTAGAGGGTTAGAGAGAGAGAGAGAGAGAGGTACAGAGGGTTAGAGAGAGAGAGAGAGAGAGAGAGAGAGAGAGAGAGAGAGAGAGAGAGAGAGAGAGAGAGAGAGAGAGAGAGAGAGAGAGAGACAGAGGGTTAGAGAGAGAGAGAGAGAGGGTTAGCGAGAGAGAGAGAGAGAGAGAGAGAGAGAGAGAGAGAGAGAGAGAGAGAGAGAGAGAGAGAGAGAGAGAGAGAGACAGAGGGTTAGAGAGAGAGAGAGAGGGGTACAGAGAGGGGGACCATCACTGTCTGAAGCTAAAGCTGTCACACTTGTTAGACGCTGTGTGGTGGTGGAGTCACCAGTGGTCCTGTTACAGCTTACAGACATATGATCCCCTCTGTGTGTGTGTGTGTGTGTGTGTGTGTGTGTGTGTGTGTGTGTGTGTGTGTGTTCTGACATCTTACAATAATCCTACATTGTGGTCACATTCTAAGGGGATATTGGAGTATTAAGTCATTCTCTGGGCAGCAGTTATGAATGATGTTGTAGTTTGGTTTCAGATGAGGAACACACGTAGTAGGAAGAGACAGCACAGGGACACAGAACTGATAGTAGGAAGAGACAGCACAGGGACACAGAACTGATAGCAGGAAGAGACAGCACAGGGACACAGAACTGATAGCAGGAAGAGACAGCACAGGGACACAGAACTGGTAGCAGGAAGAGACAGCACAGGGACACAGAACTGGTAGCAGGAAGAGACAGCACAGGGACACAGAACTGGTAGCAGGAAGAGACAGCACAGGGACACAGAACTGATAGTAGGAAGAGACAGCACAGGGACACAGAACTGATAGCAGGAAGAGACAGCACAGGGACACAGAACTGATAGCAGGAAGAGACAGCACAGGGACACAGAACTGATAGTAGGAAGAGACAGCACAGGGACACAGAACTGATAGTAGGAAGAGACAGCACAGGGACACAGAACTGATAGTAGGAAGAGACAGCACAGGGACACAGAACTGATAGCAGGAAGAGGCAGCACAGGCTGTGAAAGAATGGCTGGGCTGTGGTCCTCTGTAGCTCAGCTGGTAGAACACGGCGCTTGTAACGCCAGGGTAGTGGGTTCGATCCCCGGGACCACCCCATACACAAAAATGTATGCACGCATGACTGTAAGTCGCTTTGGATAAAAGCGTCTGCTAAATGGTATATTATTATTATATTATAGAGCCGCTGGGCTGAGAGCCGCTGGGTTGAGAGGATCGCTGGGCTGAGAGCCGCTGGGCTGAGCAGAAAGGTGGAGGAGAAGAGGTAAAGTGACCCAATAGCCCCTTAATTCAATCTCTGGCTGCCTAGGGCAAAAGTAGTGCACTCTGTGGAATAGGTGGCCTGGGTTAGAGAGCGGCTGAGCTGGACAGCTGAGGAGGACGTTAGTAAAGAGGGAAAACGACCCAAATCAATCTGGGCACGGTCTCTGACTCACCCTGGGCACGGTCTCTGACTCACCCTGGGCACGGTCTCTGACTCACCCTGGGCACGGTCTCTGTCTCACCCTGGGCACGGTCTCACCCTGGGCATGGTCTCTGTCTCACCCTGGGCATGGTCTCTGACTCACCCTGGGCACGGTCTCACCCTGGGCACGGTCTCTGTCTCACCCTGGGCACGGTCTCTGTCTCACCCTGGGCACGGTCTCTGTCTCACCCTGGGCACGGTCTCACCCTGGGCACGGTCTCTGTCTCACCCTGGGCACGGTCTCTGTCTCACCCTGGGCACGGTCTCTGACTCACCCTGGGCACGGTCTCTGTCTCACCCTGGGCACGGTCTCACCCTGGGCATGGTCTCTGTCTCACCCTGGGCATGGTCTCTGACTCACCCTGGGCACGGTCTCACCCTGGGCACGGTCTCACCCTGGGCACGGTCTCTGTCTCACCCTGGGCACGGTCTCTGTCTCACCCTGGGCACGGTCTCTGTCTCACCCTGGGCACGGTCTCTGACTCACCCTGGGCATGGTCTCTGACTCACCCTGGGCACGGTCTCTGACTCACCCTGGGCATGGTCTCTGACTCACCCTGGGCACGGTCTCACCCTGGGCATGGTCTCTGACTCACCCTGGGCACAGTCTCACCCTGGGCATGGTCTCTGACTCACCCTGGGCACGGTCTCTGACTCACCCTGGGCACGGTCTCACCCTGGGCATGGTCTCTGTCTCACCCTGGGCACGGTCTCTGACTCACCCTGGGCACGGTCGCTGACTCACCCTGGGCACGGTCTCTGACTCACCCTGGGCACGGTCTCTGACTCACCCTGGGCATGGTCTCTGTCTCACCCTGGGCACGGTCTCTGACTCACCCTGGGCATGGTCTCTGACTCACCCTGGGCACGGTCTCTGACTCACCCTGGGCACGGTCTCTGACTCACCCTGGGCATGGTCTCACCCTGGGCACGGTCTCTGACTCACCCTGGGCATGGTCTCTGTCTCACCCTGGGCATGGTCTCTGACTCACCCTGGGCACGGTCTCTGACTCACTCTGGGCACGGTCTCACCCTGGGCACGGTCTCTGACTCACCCTGGGCATGGTCTCTGACTCACCCTGGGCATGGTCTCTGACTCACCCTGGGCATGGTCTTTGTCTCACCCTGGGCATGGTCTCTGACTCACCCTGGGCATGGTCTCTTTGGTGAACGTAAGTGTTATGTTGGCGCAGCTGTTGTCGTGGTAACCGGAGCTGGGGTGGCATTTGGTGGGCGGTGGGGAGGAGGGGTGGCACTCCCCCAGACCCAGACACGGCCGGATGAAACACTGCTCCTCCCTGATTGGTACACAGCTCTGACCAGTCAGACACCCGGCCCCACCTCCTCCGCTACCGTGACCTTTAACCCCAACGCTGACTCGGCAGGACTGAAGACCACACCACATCTGAAATCAATCAATGAATTAATCAATCAATATATCACATCTGTAACACACAACAAAAATATCTACATTTGAGATATAGGAAAGAATACACACATTTATTCAAGACACCACGGTTACAAAATTGCAGTAACTTTCCCAACATTTCAAGGTTTTCCAGAAATCCCAGTTTGAGGATTCCCTCCCTGATTACAGAATCTAACTAGGATTTCTGTCAAACCTGGAACTTTTTGGGAATGTTACCGGAGTTTTGCAACCCTATAAGATACACGTAGATATGTAAAAGGTAAGAGAGGAGAAGTGAAGTTTGGGTACGCACTCTAGTACAGACAACCTTCCCATCAGAGCACTGGCAGGTGTTGCAACCATCACCCCACTTCGCTCCTTCAGGGGTTGGACGACTGTTCCCCGAGCACGGCCTCAGAGTCACTGTAACACACCCAAGACTTTACATGTCATCTCTACTGACTGTGTGTGTGTGTGTGTGTGTGTGTGTGTGTGTGTGAGTGTGAGTGTGAGTGTGTGAGAGTGTGAGAGAGAGAGAGAGAGAGAGAGAGAGAGAGAGAGAGAGAGAGAGAGAGAGAGAGAGAGAGAGAGAGAGAGAGAGAGAGAGTGTGAGAGCATGAGAGAGAGAGCGCGAGAGAGCGACTGAAAGAGCGAGTGAAAGACTGTGAGTGAAAGAGTAGGGATGGGCACGTTTAATCGAAATATCCGCATATCCGAACGGACGTTAGTAGAAACTAACACTTGTGAGACAGAGTATTCATTTTTGGAGAACTTTTTTTAGGCCCAATTTTAACAATGAAAAGTCTTTGTCTAAATTAAATTCTCCATGATGTTATATTGTTACACACATATATGATATAACTGCCAAAATAATGGAAACACGTCCAGAATCTATGCCAAGATGCATTGAAGCTGTTCTGGCTCGTTGGTGGCCCCAAGGCCCTATTAACACACCTGGCTCGTTGGTGGCCCCAAGGCCCTATTAACACACCTGGCTCGTTGGTGGCCCCAAGGCCCTATAAACACACCTGGCTCGTTGGTGGCCCCAAGGCCCTATTAACACACGTTATGTTTCCTTTATTTTGGCAGTTACCTGTACCATGACATTTGAAACGCTTCATTTAATAAAACAACACACTTTAGATTGTAGTGTTTATGTAGCCTATGGTGCGTTGTGCTACGGCTGATAAAGAAGTAAGGTGGCTGTCATTGTTTACAGTTGCACACTAGTAAAAAAACTCATTTTCTCACTCACGGGCTCACGGGTTGAGTTTTACATGAAAAGGCATTTTACTACCACAGTGCATTTAGCCCTCTGGTCAGCCCTGACAACAGTATGCTATTTTCCCCAACTTCAAATAGCGATTAGCCTACAGGTACGCACCAATGGAGAGTCCACAAGACCTGACACAGATCAATGCAAAACCCACAGCAGAATACTTTTTTGGAAACAGAATCAGTTCTACAGTATAATGATGGCTAGGCTACGGTTACCGGAACGTTACCGGAACGTTACCGGAATAGCATCCTGAAAACTACTGCACACCGTCTGCTGTTGTGGCATTTTGCGTCATTCTGATTGGTTAAGAGATTAGAACAAAAGTGTTGTTGTTTTTTGTTGTAAAAAAAACAAAACACGATTATCCGCATATCCGAAAGAAATATCATAAAATTATTGGAATAGTAAAATAATTTCCCCATGAAAGAGAGAGATTGTGAGCTAGTGAGTGAGTGTTGTCTGAGACCCTTACCTTCTTCACAACGTGGTCCAGCTCGGTCTTGGGGACACAGGCAGTGGAAGCCATTGATTTCATCGACACAGGTTGCACCAAACGCACACGGAGAGGACTGGCATTCGTTGATATCTGACACACACACACACACACACACACACACACACACACACACAGCGGTCAGGAACGATCCAATTATGTTTGACATTAAGACTTTAGCTACACTGTTTTGAAGTTTTTTGGGGGCTGACAATCACATGATCTCAGTCTCTGGAGTTAATAACAGTCTTTAAATCAGTCAGGATGGATGTACCCCTCTAGATCTACATTAGACCCAGGTATGTAGAGCTGAAGGGTGTATCCCAAATAACACCCTATTCCCTACATAGTGCACTACTTTAGACCAGGGCCCATAGGGGAATAGGGTGCTATTTGGGATGTAGCCCGAGGAGAGCTGAAGGACAGTAGAACAAAGCTTAGTGACAGGAGGAATGTGATGATCATCTGAAAGCCTTTAAGAGGGAAAACGATCCGTGTAATCACTGTCAGATAGAGACCTGGCTGTGTCTGACCCAGACCAGACCCAGTCACTCTGACTTACGGCTCGGCTGTGTCTGACCCAGACCAGACCCAGTCACTCTGACTTACGGCTCGGCTGTGTCTGACCCAGACCAGACCCAGTCACTCTGACTTACGGCTCGGCCAGAGATCATGACATGGGGTTGAGGAAGGGAGAGGCAGGGTGAGGAGATACTTACTGATCCTGCAGTCTGGCCCAGCGAACCCTGGAGCGCACTCACATCGATACCAGTTATCACCATCTACACAGGTACCACTGTTATAACTGGAGAGGAGGAGAGGAGGAAGAGGAGGAGAGGACGAAGAGGAGGAGAGGAGGAGGGGACGAAGAGGACGAAGAGGAGGAGAGGACGAAGAGGACGAGAGGACGAAGAGGAGGAGAGGACGACGAAGAGGAGGAGAGGACGAAGAGGAGGAGAGGACGAAGAGGAGGAGAGGGCGAAGAGGAGGAGAGGACGAAGAGGAGGAGAGGACGAAGAGGAGGATGAGGGAAGAGGACGAAGAGGAGAAGAGGACGAAGAGGACGAAGAGGGGGAGAGGACGACGAAGAGGAGAGGACGAAGAGGAGGAGAGGACGAAGAGGGGGAGAGGACGAAGAGGGGGAGAGGACGAAGAGGAGGAGAGGACGAAGAGGAGGAGAGGACAAAGAGGAGGAGAGGACGACGAAGAGGAGGAGAGGACGAAGAGGAGGAGAGGACAAAGAGGAGGAGAGGACGACGAAGAGGAGGAGAGGACGACGAAGAGGAGGAGAGGACGAAGAGGAGGAGAGGACGAAGAGGAGGAGAGGACGAAGAGGGGGAGAGGACGAAGAGGAGGAGATGACGAAGAGGAGGAGAGGACGAAGAGGAGGAGAGGACGAAGAGGAGGAGAGGACGACGAAGAGGAGGAGAGGACGAAGAGGAGGAGAGGACGAAGAGGAGGAGAGGACAAAGAGGAGGAGAGGAGGATGAGGGAAGAGGACGAAGAGGAGAAGAGGAGGATGAGGGAAGAGGACGAAGAGGAGAAGAGGAGGATGAGGGAAGAGGACGAAGAGGAGAAGAGGAGGATGAGGGAAGAGGACGAAGAGGAGAAGAGGAGGATGAGGGAAGAAGACGAAGAGGAGGAGAGGACGACGAAGAGGAGGAGAGGACGAAGAGGAGGAGAGGACGAAGAGGAGGAGAGGACGAAGAGGAGGAGAGGACGAAGAGGGGGAGAGGACGAAGAGGAGGAGAGGACGAAGAGGAGGAGAGGACGAAGAGGAGGAGAGGACGAAGAGGAGGAGAGGACGACGAAGAGGAGGAGAGGACGAAGAGGAGGAGAGGACGACGAAGAGGAGGAGAGGACAAAGAGGAGGAGAGGAGGATGAGGGAAGAGGACGAAGAGGAGAAGAGGAGGATGAGGGAAGAGGACGAAGAGGAGAAGAGGAGGATGAGGGAAGAAGACGAAGAGGAGAATGAGGAGAGCAGGGACAGAGAAAAAGAGGAGGGTGAGAGCGAGAGAGAGAGAGAGAGAGAGAGAGAGAGAGAGAGAGAGAGAGAGAGAGAGAGACAGAGAGAGAGAGAGAGAGAGAGAGAGAGAGAGAGAGAGAGAGAGAGAGAGAGAGAGAGAGAGAGAGAGAGAGAGAGAGAGAGAGGGAGGGAGGGAGGGAGAGAGAGAGAGAGAGAGAGAGAGAGAGAGAGAGACAGAGACAGAGAGAGAGAAAGGGATCAGTCGCAGTTCAACATCAAAACATCTTAGTCAAACTGAAGTCTCTCCGCCTTCGTCCCGAATTACACACTTATCCCCTACATAGTGCCCTATGGGTCCTGGTCAAAAGTAGTCTACTATGTAGGGAATAGGGTGCAATTTGGGACTAATCCTCATACTAGGAAGGGCAGGGGGATATCTATATCAAACATAAATAGCTCTACCATTATGTCACATACTTCAAGGTGGTATTCCCCTTCAATCAAACAACATACAATAACCATCAAACATACAATAACCATTAAACATATTACATTTTTAGTCATTTAGCAGACGCTCTTATCCAGAGCGACTTACAGTTAGTGAGTGCATACATTATTTTTTATTTTTTCATACTGGCCCCCCATGGGAATCGAACCCACAACCCTGGCGTTGCAAACGCCATGCTCTAAAAACTGAGCTACATCCCTGCCGGCCATTCCCTCCCCTACCCTGGACGACGCTGGGCCAATTGTGCGCCACCCCATGGGTCTCCCGGTCACGGCCGGCTACGACAGAGCCTGGATTCGAACCAGGATCTCTAGTGGCACAGTGCCTTAGACCTCTGCACCACTTGGGAGGCAAACAACATACAATAACCATCAAACAGCATACAATAACCATCAATAACCATTTCAACAACATACAATAACCATCAATAACCATTTAAACAACATACAATAACCATCAAACAACATACAATAACCATCAATAACCATTTAAACAACATACAATAACCATCAAACAGCATACAATAACCATCAATAACCATTTCAACAACATACAATAACCATCAATAACCATTTAAACAACATACAATAACCATCAAACAACATACAATAACCATCAATAACCATTTAAACAACATACAATAACCATCAAACAACATACAATAACCATCAATAACCATTTAAACAACATACAATAACCATCAAACAACATACAATAACCATTATAGTCTGTGTCCTTCCTTCCATCAACATAACCATTATAGTCTGAATCCCAAATGGCCCTCTATTCTGTGTATAGTGCAGTACTTTTGACCAGAGCCCTATCGGTAGTCCACTCTAAAGGGGATAGGTTGCCTCTAACATGTTCTGGTCTCCTTTAAATGACCAGATGATATTTCTGTTAACTACCTGAGGTTACACACACACACACACACACACACACACACACACCATCGGCTGGAGTACTGGGTGCACAACAGGGTTAGGCTGAACGCACCCTAGGGAGGGGAGGGGAGGGAGGGAGGATGGGAGCGAAGGAGGGGTGAGTCAGTGTTTCCCAGAGAGACAGAGAGAACCTGCAGGTGAGAAACTTCCCAACAACAGTACAGACTGCAGAACAAATCAGGGTTCAAATACTATTCGCCATCATTTCAAATAATGTATCTGGGCCAGATCCCACCCGTCTGTCGGGCCAGGCAGGCTATAGAAAATGTTTAAATATTTGATAGATTTCAAATACTATTTGAACTCTGGAACGGTGCAAAGTAGAGGAATACCTTGTCCTGTTCTGATCTGTTGACGCTTGTTCGACTCTAGAGGAAATGTTTTCCACTTACCATGGGTGGGGATTACAGTCGTTGGTATCTGAAAGAAAGAGAGTTATGTTATTTTTCACATGCATGTGAGCAGAGACGACAACAGACTAGAGAGAGAGAGGAAGAGAAGAGACCACCCCCCCCAAAATAAGACCCCCCCCCCCATCCACAACCACAAGACCCCCCCTCCCCCCCACCAGGGGGGTGATATTAATGATCAGGTAGTCCTCTAAGCAGGCACACCAGGGGGTGATATTAATGATCAGGTAGTCCTGTAAGCAGGGACACCAGGGGGTGATATTAATGATCAGGTAGTCCTGTAAGCAGGGAGACCAGGGGGTGATATTAAAGGTAGAGCAGAAGACCCGGTGAGTATACCCACTCCTCCTCCACCAGGTAAAGGTGTTTCCCCTCCTCCTTCCCCCCCAGGTATACCCACTCTGTTTACAGGTGTCTCCCTCCCAGCCCTCCTTGCAGACGCAGGTGAAGGAGTCCCCGCTGGTCACACAGGTCCCGCCGTACTCACAGGGGTTAGGAAGACAGCTGCTGCTCTTCGCTAGAGGAGGAGAGAGAGAGAGATGAGAGGACAGCAGTGTTAGTTCATTTGGCTCATATTCATTTGGGTACCGTAGCAAATTTTGTAAAAACATTGTGCAACAAAAAAGCGAACGCAAGTGTGTCCTATTGCATGAGTTGAAATAGTACCTCCACGTTTCAGCCTGGTTAGTGCCTAGTGAACAGACCCTGGTCTAGACCCAGGGGAGGGAGGAGGGAAGGAATGAGGAGGGGACTAACTCAGCTGTATTACAGGTAGCCCCTCCCATCCAAACTAATTTACCTATATTACAGGTAGCCCCTCCCATCCAAACTAATGTACCTATATTACAGGTAGCCCCTCCCATCCAAACTAATGTACCTATATTACAGGTAGCCCCTCCCATCCAAACTAATTTACCTATATTACAGGTAGCCCCTCCCATCCAAACTAATTTACCTATATTACAGGTAGCCCCTCCCATCCAAACTAATGTACCTATATTACAGGTAGCCCCTCCCATCCAAACTAATGTACCTATATTACAGGTAGCCCCTCCCATCCAAACTAATGTACCTATATTACAGGTAGCCCCTCCCATCCAAACTAATTTACCTATATTACAGGTAGCCCCCTCCCATCCAAACTAATTTACCTATATTACAGGTAGCCCCTCCCATCCAAACTAATGTACCTATATTACAGGTAGCCCCTCCCATCCAAACTAATGTACCTATATTACAGGTAGCCCCTCCCATCCAAACTAATTTACCTATATTACAGGTAGCCCCTCCCATCCAAACTAATTTACCTATATTACAGGTAGCCCCTCCCATCCAAACTAATTTACCTATATTACAGGTAGCCCCTCCCATCCAAACTAATTTACCTATATTACAGGTAGCCCCTCCCATCCAAATTAATTTACCTATATTACAGGTAGCCCCTCCCATCCAAACTAATTTACCTATATTACAGGTAGCCCCTCCCATCCAAACTAATTTACCTATATTACAGGTAGCCCCTCCCATCCAGACTAACTCACCTATATTACAGGTAGCCCCTCCCATCCAAACTAATTTACCTATATTACAGGTAGCCCCTCCCATCCAAACTAATTTACCTATATTACAGGTAGCCCCTCCCATCCAGACTAACTCACCTATATTACAGGTAGCCCCTCCCATCCAAACTAATTTACCTATATTACAGGTAGCCCCTCCCATCCAGACTAACTCACCTATATTACAGGTAGCCCCTCCCATCCAGACTAACTCACCTATATTACAGGTAGCCCCTCCCATCCAAACTAATTTACCTATATTACAGGTAGCCCCCTCCCATCCAAACTAATTTACCTATATTACAGGTAGCCCCTCCCATCCAAACTAATTTACCTATATTACAGGTAGCCCCTCCCATCCAGACTAACTCACCTATATTACAGGTAGCCCCCTCCCTCCCATCCAGACTAACTCACCTATATTACAGGTAGCCCCTCCCATCCAGACTAACTCACCTATATTACAGGTAGCCCCTCCCATCCAAACTAATGTACCTATATTACAGGTAGCCCCTCCCATCCAAACTAATTTACCTATATTACAGGTAGCCCCCTCCCATCCAAACTAATTTACCTATATTACAGGTAGCCCCTCCCATCCAGACTAACTCACCTATATTACAGGTAGCCCCCTCCCTCCCATCCAGACTAACTCACCTATATTACAGGTAGCCCCTCCCATCCAGACTAACTCACCTATATTACAGGTAGCCCCTCCCATCCAAACTAATGAACCTATATTACAGGTAGCCCCTCCCATCCAAACTAATTTACCTATATTACAGGTAGCCCCCTCCCATCCAGGGGAACAGTTGCACTGGAAGGTGTCTCCCTCGTCATGGCATGTTCCTCCGTTGTTACAGGTAGCCTCGTCACACTGGCTCTCACCTGGAGACAGACACAGGATTAAAACAGAACTTTTATAACACACAGGATTAAAACAGAGCCTTTATAACACACACACATATAGTACACCCCTGGGTGAATACTTCCAACCATCAGCACATCAAATCCAATCAAATTTTATTTGCCACATGCGCCGAATACAACAGGTGTAGACATTACAGTGAAATGCTTACTTACAAGCCCTTAACCAACAATGCAGTTAAAAAAAAAAGTGTTAAGCAAAAAATAGATAAGTAAAAAATAAAAGGACTATTTGCATTTGCCGGGGGTCTAAGTGACCCCAAACTTTTGAACGGTAGTGTACATGTGGGTAGAGTTAAAGTGACAATGCATTAATCATAAACAGAGTAGCAGCAGCGTAAAAAAGGGGGATGGGTTGGGGGGGGTCAGTGCAAATAGTCCGGGTAGCCATGATTAGCTGTTCAGGAGTCTTATGGCTTGGGGGTAGAAGCTGTTAAGAAGCCTTTTGGACCTAGACTTGGCGCTCCGGTACCGCTTGCCGTGCGGTAGCAGAGAGAACCAGATGACTAGGGTGGCTGGAGTCTTTGACAATTTTTAGGGCCTTCCTCTGACACCGCCTGGTATAGAGGTCCTGGATGGCAGGAAGCTTGGCCCCAGTGATGTACTGGGCTGTACGCACTACCCACTGTAGTGCCTTGCGGTCGGAGGCTGGGCAATTTCCATACCAGGCGGTGATGCAACCAGTCAGGATGCTCTCGATGGTGCAGCTGTATAACTTTTTGAGGATCTGAGGACCCATGCCGAATCTTTTCAGTCTCCTAAGGGGGAATAGGCTTTGTCGTGCCCTCTTCACGACTGTCTTGGTGTGTTTGGACCATGATAGTTTGTTGGTGATGTGGACAACAAGGAACTTGAAGCTCTCAACATGTTCCACTACAGCCCCGTCGATGAGAATGGGGGCGTGCTCAGTCCTCTTTTTTTTTTCTTTTTCTGTAGTCCACAATTATCTCCTTTGTCTTGATCACGTTGAGGGAGAGGTTGTTGTCCTGGCACCACACGGCCAGGTCTCTGACCTCCTCCCTACAGACTGTCTCATTGTTGTCGGTGATCAGGCCTACCACTGTTGTGTTGTCGGCAAATTTTATGATGGTGTTGGAGTCGTGCCTGGCCTGGCCATGCAGTCATGGGTGAACAGGGAGTACAGGAGGGGACTGAGCACGCACCCCTGAGGGGCCCCTGTGTTGAGGATCAGCGTGGCAGATGTGTTGTTACCTACCCTTACCACCTGGGGGCGGCCCGTCAGGAAGTCCAGGATCCAGTTGCAGAGGGAGGTGTTTAGTCCCAGGGTCCTTAGCTTAGTGATGAGCTTTGAGGGCACTATGGTGTTGAACGCTGAGCTGTAGTCAATGAATAGCATTCTCACGTAGGTGTTCCTCTTGTCCAGGTGGGAAAGGGCAGTGTGGAGTGCAATAGAGATTGCATCATCTGTGGATCTGTTGGGGCGGTATGCAAATTGGAGTGGGTCTAGGGTTTCTGGGATGATGGTGTTGATGTGAGCCATGACCAGCCTTTCAAAGCACTTCATGGCTACAGACGTGAGTGCTACGGGTCGGTAGTCATTTAGGCAGGTTATCTTAGTGTTCTTGGGCCCAGGGACTATGGTGGTCTGCTTGAAACATGTTGGAATTACAGACAATTTGAAAATGTCAGTGAAGACACTTGCCAGTTAGTCAGCACATGCTCAGAGTACACGTCCTGGTAATCCGTCTGGCCCTGAGGCCTTGTGAATGTTGACCTGCTTAAAAGTCTTACTCACATCGGCTACGGAGAGCGTGATCACATAGTCATCCGGAACAGCTGATGCTCTCATGCATGCTTCAGTGTTGCTTGCCTCGAAGCGAGCATAGAAGTGATTTAGCTCGTCTGGTAGGTTTGTGTCACTGGACAGCTCGCGGCTGTGCTTCCCTTTGTAGTCTGTAATAGTTTTCAAGCCCTGCCACATCTGACGAGCGTCAGAGCCGGTGTAGTACGATTTAATCTTAGTCCTGTATTGACGCTTTGCCTGTTTGATGGTTCGTCGGAGGGCATAGCGGGATTTCTTATAAGCGTCCGGGTTAGAGTCCCGCTCCTTGAAAGCGGCATCTCTACCCTTTAGCTCAGTGCGGATGTTTCCTGTAATCCATGGCTTCTGGTTGGGGTATGTATGTAAGGTCACTGTGGGGACGACGTCACCGATGCACTTATTGATGAAGCCAGTGACTGATTTGGCATCGGAAGAATCCCGGAACATGTTCCAGTCTGTGCTAGCAAAACAGTCCTGTAGCTTAGCATCTGCGTCATCTGACCACTTTTTTATTGACCGAGTCACTGGTACTTCCTGCTTTAGTTTTTGCTTATAAGCAGGAATCAGGAGTTATAGTCAGATTTGCCAAATGGAGGGCGAGGGAGAGCTTTGTATGCGTCTCTGTGTGTGGAGTAAAGGTGGTCTAGAGTTTTTTTTACCCCTGGTTGCACATTTAACATGCTGGTAGAAATTAGGTAAAACGGATTTAAGTTTCCCTGCATTAAAGTCCCCGGCCACTAGGAGCGCTGCCTCTGGATGAGCGTTTTCCTGTTTACTTATGGCCTTATACAGCTCATTGAGTGCAATCTTAATGCCAGCATTGGTTTGTGGTGGTAAATAGACAGCTATGAAAAATATAGATGAAAACTCTCTTGGTAAATAATGTGGTCTACAGCTTATCATAAGATACTCTACCTCAGGCGAGCAAAACCTCGAGACTTCCATAGTATTAGATTTTATGCACCAGCTGTTGTTTACAAATATACAAAAAACGCCACCCCTCGTCTTACCGGAGTCAGCCGTTCTATCCTGCCGATGTAGCGTATAGCCCGCTAGCTGTATGTTATCCATGTCGTCGTTCAGCCACGACTCGGTGAAACATAAGATATTACAATTTTTAATGTCCCATTGGTAGGATAACCGTAATCTTAGGTCGTCCAATTTGTTCTCAAATGATTGAAGATTGGCTAATAGGATTGATGGAAGAGGCAGTTTACTTGCTCGCCGTCGGATCCTTACAAGGCACCCCGACCTACGTCCACGATGTCTACGTCTCTTTCTCATGCCAATGACGGGGATTTGGGCCTTGTAGGGTGTCTGTAGGATATCCTTCGCGTCCGACTCGTTGAAGAAAAAATCTTCGTCCAATACGAGGTGAGTAATCGCTGTCCTGATATCCAGAAGCTCATTTTGGTCATAAGAGACTGTGGCAGAAACATTATGTACATAATAAATTACAAATAACGCGAAAAAATTGGTTAGAGGGCTGTAAAACGGCAGCCATCTTCTCCGGCGCCATCATTACCCAGGGTGGTTGTAGAATAGAAAGCAAGAGAGAGAGACAGAGAGAGAGAGAGACACAGAGAGAGAGAGAGACAGGGGGACACAGAGAGAGAGACAGAGAGAGAGAGACAGAGAGAGTGAGAGAGAGAGACAGAGAGCGATAGAGCGAGAGAGAGAGACAGAGAGAGAGACACAGAGAGAGAGAGAGAGACAGAGAGAGTGAGAGAGAGAGAGAGAGAGAGAGAGAGAGAGAGAGAGAGAGAGAGAGAGAGAGAGAGCGAGAGAGAGAGAGAGAGACACAGAGAGAGAGAGAGAGAGAGAGAGAGAGACACAGAGAGAGAGAGAGAGAGAGAGAGAGAGAGAGAGAGAGAGAGAGAGAGAGAGAGACACAGAGAGAGAGAGAGAGAGAGAGAGAGAGCGAGAGAGAGAGGTGTTCTTACGGGAGTGGCAAGTCTTCCCCTTCCAGCCGTTCTTACACTCACAGTAGAAATCAGTCACCAGGTCTCGACATGTTCCTCCATTATGACATGGACTAGTGCTGCAGTCATCGATATCTGGAGAGGAGGAGAGGAGAGGAGAGGAGAGGAGAGGAGAGGAGAGGAGAGGAGAGGAGAGGAGAGGAGAGGAGAGGAGAGGAGAGGGAGAGTCAAACCAGTGTCAGGTTAAATTGCTACCTCTACATCAGGGATCATCAACTAGACTCAGCCACGGGACAATTTTTTCATTGAGCGGATGATCAGGGGGCTGGAACATTAATTTTAAATAAATACTAGACTGCAAATTGACTGCAAGAAGCCCAAAGAGATAAAATATTTGACTAAAACATAACATTTCATACCTTGCTTACATTTGTATACGATCACACATATATCTATATTATGCGTATATATCTCAACAGATTAACAATTTAAAATCAAATTTACTGGTGTTTTTACAGTCTTTTATGTCCAATAATATAAATCAAATCATCTGGCCCGCTGGCCACCAGCTGGGAAACTGCTCTACATAATAATAACTACATGTAGTGACCTACTCATTCAAAGATCTTTCTTACATTTATATGAGCCAAAGATGGTGGGTAAGAATGTGGACCCTAGGAAGAATGGTGGTCACTAGTCACTAAGGCTTCAGCTAATGAGGATCCAAATAAAGACCAAAGATTGTGGTTCCGGGGGCTGGTTTAGTGGTAGTGCTGCCTGCCGGGGGCTGGTTGAGTGGTAGTGCTGCCTGCCGGGGGCTGGTTTAGTGGTAGTGCTGCCTGCCGGGGGCTAGTCTAGTGGTAGTGCTGCCTGCCGGGGGCTGGTTTAGTGGTAGTGCTGCCTGCCGGGGGCTAGTCTAGTGGTAGTGCTGCCTGCCGGGGGCTAGTCTAGTGGTAGTGCTGCCTGCCGGGGGCTAGTCTAGTGGTAGTGCTGCCTGCCGGGGGCTGGTTTAGTGGTAGTGCTGCCTGCCGGGGGCTAGTCTAGTGGTAGTGCTGCCTGCCGGGGGCTAGTCTAGTGGTAGTGCTGCCTGCCGGGGGCTAGTCTAGTGGTAGTGCTGCCTGCCGGGGGCTAGTCTAGTGGTAGTGCTGCCTGCCGGGGGCTGGTTTAGTGGTAGTGCTGCCTGCCGGGGGCTGGTTTAGTGGTAGTGCTGCCTGCCGGGGGCTGGTTTAGTGGTAGTGCTGCCTGTCGGGGGCTAGTCTAGTGGTAGTGCTGCCTGCCGGGGGTTGGTCTAGTGGTAGTGCTGCCTGCCGGGGGCTGGTCTAGTGGTTGTGCTGCCTGCCGGGGGCTAGTCTAGTGGTAGTGCTGCCTGCCGGGGGCTAGTCTAGTGGTAGTGCTGCCTGCCGGGGGCTAGTCTAGTGGTAGTGCTGCCTGCCGGGGGCTAGTCTAGTGGTAGTGCTGCCTGCCGGGGGCTAGTCTAGTGGTTGTGCTGCCTGCCGGGGGCTAGTCTAGTGGTAGTGCTGCCTGCCGGGGGCTAGTCTAGTGGTAGTGCTGCCTGCCGGGGGCTAGTCTAGTGGTAGTGCTGCCTGCCGGGGGCTAGTCTAGTGGTTGTGCTGCCTGCCGGGGGCTAGTCTAGTGGTAGTGCTGCCTGCCGGGGGCTAGTCTAGTGGTTGTGCTGCCTGCCGGGGGCTAGTCTAGTGGTTGTGCTGCCTGCCGGGGGTTGGTCTAGTGGTAGTGCTGCCTGCCGGGGGCTAGTCTAGTGGTTGTGCTGCCTGCCGGGGGCTAGTCTAGTGGTAGTGCTGCCTGCCGGGGGCTAGTCTAGTGGTAGTGCTGCCTGCCGGGGGCTAGTCTAGTGGTAGTGCTGCCTGCCGGGGGCTAGTCTAGTGGTTGTGCTGCCTGCCGGGGGCTAGTCTAGTGGTAGTGCTGCCTGCCGGGGGCTAGTCTAGTGGTAGTGCTGCCTGCCGGGGGCTAGTCTAGTGGTAGTGCTGCCTGCCGGGGGTTGGTCTAGTGGTAGTGCTGCCTGCCGGGGGCTAGTCTAGTGGTAGTGCTGCCTGCCGGGGGCTAGTCTAGTGGTAGTGCTGCCTGCCGGGGGCTAGTCTAGTGGTAGTGCTGCCTGCCGGGGGTTGGTCTAGTGGTAGTGCTGCCTGCCGGGGGCTAGTCTAGTGGTAGTGCTGCCTGCCGGGGGCTAGTCTAGTGGTTGTGCTGCCTGCCGGGGGTTGGTCTAGTGGTAGTGCTGCCTGCCGGGGGCTAGTCTAGTGGTAGTGCTGCCTGCCGGGGGCTAGTCTAGTGGTTGTGCTGCCTGCCGGGGGCTAGTCTAGTGGTAGTGCTGCCTGCCGGGGGTTGGTCTAGTGGTAGTGCTGCCTGCCGGGGGCTAGTCTAGTGGTAGTGCTGCCTGCCGGGGGCTAGTCTAGTGGTAGTGCTGCCTGCCGGGGGTTGGTCTAGTGGTAGTGCTGCCTGCCGGGGGCTAGTCTAGTGGTAGTGCTGCCTGCCGGGGGCTAGTCTAGTGGTTGTGCTGCCTGCCGGGGGTTGGTCTAGTGGTAGTGCTGCCTGCCGGGGGTTGGTCTAGTGGTAGTGCTGCCTGCCGGGGGCTAGTCTAGTGGTAGTGCTGCCTGCCGGGGGTTGGTCTAGTGGTAGTGCTGCCTGCCGGGGGCTAGTCTAGTGGTAGTGCTGCCTGCCGGGGGCTAGTCTAGTGGTTGTGCTGCCTGCCGGGGGTTGGTCTAGTGGTAGTGCTGCCTGCCGGGGGTTGGTCTAGTGGTAGTGCTGCCTGCCGGGGGCTAGTCTAGTGGTAGTGCTGCCTGCCGGGGGCTAGTCTAGTGGTTGTGCTGCCTGCCGGGGGCTAGTCTAGTGGTTGTGCTGCCTGCCGGGGGCTAGTCTAGTGGTAGTGCTGCCTGCCGGGGGCTAGTCTAGTGGTAGTGCTGCCTGCTGGGGGCTAGTCTAGTGGTAGTGCTGCCTGCCGGGGGCTAGTCTAGTGGTAGTGCTGCCTGCCGGGGGCTAGTCTAGTGGTAGTGCTGCCTGCCGGGGGCTAGTCTAGTGGTAGTGCTGCCTGCCGGGGGCTAGTCTAGTGGTAGTGCTGCCTGCCGGGGGCTAGTCTAGTGGTAGTGCTGCCTGCCGGGGGCTAGTCTAGTGGTAGTGCTGCCTGCCGGGGGCTAGTCTAGTGGTAGTGCTGCCTGCCGGGGGCTAGTCTAGTGGTAGTGCTGCCTGCCGGGGGCTAGTCTAGTGGTAGTGCTGCCTGCCGGGGGCTAGTCTAGTGGTAGTGCTGCCTGCCGGGGGCTAGTCTAGTGGTAGTGCTGCCTGCCGGGGGCTAGTCTAGTGGTAGTGCTGCCTGCCGGGGGCTAGTCTAGTGGTAGTGCTGCCTGCCGGGGGCTAGTCTAGTGGTAGTGCTGCCTGCCGGGGGCTAGTCTAGTGGTAGTGCTGCCTGCCGGGGGTTGGTCTAGTGGTAGTGCTGCCTGCCGGGGGCTAGTCTAGTGGTAGTGCTGCCTGCCGGGGGCTAGTCTAGTGGTTGTGCTGCCTGCCGGGGGTTGGTCTAGTGGTAGTGCTGCCTGCCGGGGGCTAGTCTAGTGGTAGTGCTGCCTGCCGGGGGCTAGTCTAGTGGTAGTGCTGCCTGCCGGGGGCTAGTCTAGTGGTAGTGCTGCCTGCCGGGGGCTAGTCTAGTGGTAGTGCTGCCTGCCGGGGGCTAGTCTAGTGGTAGTGCTGCCTGCCGGGGGCTAGTCTAGTGGTAGTGCTGCCTGCCGGGGGCTAGTCTAGTGGTAGTGCTGCCTGCCGGGGGCTAGTCTAGTGGTAGTGCTGCCTGCCGGGGGCTAGTCTAGTGGTAGTGCTGCCTGCCGGGGGCTAGTCTAGTGGTAGTGCTGCCTGCCGGGGGCTAGTCTAGTGGTAGTGCTGCCTGCCGGGGGCTAGTCTAGTGGTAGTGCTGCCTGCCGGGGGCTAGTCTAGTGGTAGTGCTGCCTGCCGGGGGCTAGTCTAGTGGTAGTGCTGCCTGCCGGGGGCTAGTCTAGTGGTAGTGCTGCCTGCCGGGGGCTAGTCTAGTGGTAGTGCTGCCTGCCGGGGGCTAGTCTAGTGGTAGTGCTGCCTGCCGGGGGCTAGTCTAGTGGTAGTGCTGCCTGCCGGGGGCTAGTCTAGTGGTAGTGCTGCCTGCCGGGGGCTAGGTCTAGTGGTAGTGCTGCCTGCCGGGGGCTAGTCTAGTGGTAGTGCTGCCTGCCGGGGGCTAGTCTAGTGGTAGTGCTGCCTGCCGGGGGCTAGTCTAGTGGTAGTGCTGCCTGCCGGGGGCTAGTCTAGTGGTAGTGCTGCCTGCCGGGGGCTAGTCTAGTGGTAGTGCTGCCTGCCGGGGGCTAGTCTAGTGGTAGTGCTGCCTGCCGGGGGCTTGGTCTAGTGGTAGTGCTGCCTGCCGGGGGCTAGTCTAGTGGTAGTGCTGCCTGCCGGGGGCTAGTCTAGTGGTTGTGCTGCCTGCCGGGGGCTTGGTCTAGTGGTAGTGCTGCCTGCCGGGGGCTAGTCTAGTGGTAGTGCTGCCTGCCGGGGGCTAGTCTAGTGGTAGTGCTGCCTGCCGGGGGCTAGTCTAGTGGTAGTGCTGCCTGCCGGGGGCTAGTCTAGTGGTAGTGCTGCCTGCCGGGGGCTAGTCTAGTGGTAGTGCTGCCTGCCGGGGGTTGGTCTAGTGGTAGTGCTGCCTGCCGGGGGCTAGTCTAGTGGTAGTGCTGCCTGCCGGGGGCTAGTCTAGTGGTAGTGCTGCCTGCCGGGGGCTAGTCTAGTGGTAGTGCTGCCTGCCGGGGGCTAGTCTAGTGGTAGTGCTGCCTGCCGGGGGCTAGTCTAGTGGTAGTGCTGCCTGCCGGGGGCTAGTCTAGTGGTAGTGCTGCCTGCCGGGGGCTAGTCTAGTGGTAGTGCTGCCTGCCGGGGGCTAGTCTAGTGGTTGTGCTGCCTGCCGGGGGCTAGTCTAGTGGTAGTGCTGCCTGCCGGGGGCTAGTCTAGTGGTAGTGCTGCCTGCCGGGGGCTAGTCTAGTGGTAGTGCTGCCTGCCGGGGGCTAGTCTAGTGGTAGTGCTGCCTGCCGGGGGTTGGTCTAGTGGTTGTGCTGCCTGCCGGGGGCTAGTCTAGTGGTAGTGCTGCCTGCCGGGGGCTAGTCTAGTGGTAGTGCTGCCTGCCGGGGGCTAGTCTAGTGGTAGTGCTGCCTGCCGGGGGCTAGTCTAGTGGTAGTGCTGCCTGCCGGGGGCTAGTCTAGTGGTAGTGCTGCCTGCCGGGGGTTGGTCTAGTGGTTGTGCTGCCTGCCGGGGGCTAGTCTAGTGGTAGTGCTGCCTGCCGGGGGCTAGTCTAGTGGTAGTGCTGCCTGCCGGGGGTTGGTCTAGTGGTTGTGCTGCCTGTCGGGGGCTAGTCTAGTGGTAGTGCTGCCTGCCGGGGGCTAGTCTAGTGGTAGTGCTGCCTGCCGGGGGCTAGTCTAGTGGTAGTGCTGCCTGCCGGGGGTTGGTCTAGTGGTAGTGCTGCCTGCCGGGGGCTAGTCTAGTGGTT
The DNA here is from genome assembly GCA_031479575.1 of Coregonus ussuriensis. Lineage (NCBI taxonomy): Eukaryota > Metazoa > Chordata > Actinopteri > Salmoniformes > Salmonidae > Coregonus > Coregonus ussuriensis. The sequence continues at coordinate 50,217,901 of CM062503.1, read as the reverse complement.
GTGCTGCCTGCCGGGGGTTGGTCTAGTGGTTGTGCTGCCTGCCGGGGGTTGGTCTAGTGGTAGTGCTGCCTGCCGGGGGCTGGTCTAGTGGTTGTGCTGCCTGCCGGGGGCTGGTCTAGTGGTAGTGCTGCCTGTCGGGGGCTAGTCTAGTGGTTGTGCTGCGTGCCGGGGGCTAGTCTAGTGGTAGTGCTGCCTGCCGGGGGTTGGTCTAGTGGTTGTGCTGCCTGTCGGGGGCTAGTCTAGTGGTTGTGCTGCCTGCCGGGGGCTAGTCTAGTGGTAGTGCTGCCTGCCGGGGGTTGGTCTAGTGGTAGTGCTGCCTGCCGGGGGTTGGTCTAGTGGTTGTGCTGCCTGCCGGGGGTTGGTCTAGTGGTAGTGCTGCCTGCCGGGGGTTGGTCTAGTGGTAGTGCTGCCTGTCGGGGGCTAGTCTAGTGGTAGTGCTGCCTGCCGGGGGCTAGTCTAGTGGTTGTGCTGCCTGCCGGGGGCTAGTCTAGTGGTAGTGCTGCCTGCCGGGGGCTGGTCTAGTGGTAGTGCTGCCTGCCGGGGGCTGGTCTAGTGGTAGTGCTGCCTGCCGGGGGCTAGTCTAGTGGTAGTGCTGCCTGCCGGGGGCTGGTCTAGTGGTAGTGCTGCCTGCCGGGGGCTAGTCTAGTGGTAGTGCTGCCTGCCGGGGGCTAGTCTAGTGGTAGTGCTGCCTGCCGGGGGCTAGTCTAGTGGTAGTGCTGCCTGCCGGGGGCTAGTCTAGTGGTTGTGCTGCCTGCCGGGGGCTAGTCTAGTGGTAGTGCTGCCTGCCGGGGGCTGGTCTAGTGGTAGTGCTGCCTGCCGGGGGCTGGTCTAGTGGTAGTGCTGCCTGCCGGGGGCTAGTCTAGTGGTAGTGCTGCCTGCCGGGGGCTGGTCTAGTGGTAGTGCTGCCTGCCGGGGGCTAGTCTAGTGGTAGTGCTGCCTGCCGGGGGCTAGTCTAGTGGTAGTGCTGCCTGCCGGGGGCTAGTCTAGTGGTTGTGCTGCCTGCCGGGGGCTAGTCTAGTGGTAGTGCTGCCTGCCGGGGGCTAGTCTAGTGGTAGTGCTGCCTGCCGGGGGCTAGTCTAGTGGTTGTGCTGCCCTCCAGAGTCCATATGCCCTGGAGGCAGTGCTTCAATCTCACTTTCTATATCATAGGTCTCCTCATGAACATCTATAACTATTTTTATCGCTCAATAAACCTTGAAAACAATATTCTTTTCCTAATAAACAGTGTACTTACTGATCTCACAGTGGTCCCCCTCCCAGCCGTCTCCACAGATACACTGGTATACACTGACTTTATCAATACAGGTTCCTCCATTACCACACGGGTTACTCTCACAATCATTAATATCTGGGAAGGGGAGCGGAGGGAGGGGGGAGCAGGGAAGGGGAGCGCGAGAGAGAGAGGGGGAAGTGGAGAGCGAGAGAGAGAGACAGCGAGAGAGAGAGAGAGAGAGAGAGAGACAGCGAGAGAGAGAGGGGGAAGTGGAGAGAGAGAGACAGCGAGAGAGAGAGAGAGAGAGAGAGAGAGAGAGAGAGAGAGAGAGAGAGACAGCGAGAGAGAGAGAGAGAGAGAGAGACAGCGAGAGAGAGAGGGGGAAGTGGAGAGAGAGAGACAGCGAGAGAGAGAGGGAGAGGGATTGCAAGAGTGAGCCCATTAGAAAGTACAGGAAGGTAATGCTTTGTGTGTTGCGCTTTAGTTTAGTTTTGGAATGTGGTGTTTCAATGCCAAGGCCTTAGTGACCATAGTGACAGCACACAGACACACTAAAGCAAAGGGACCCTGGCCCAAATCCACCCAAGGTATACAGTACTTCAGAACACAAGGCAGGCACCTATCAACAGTACCCAGTGTCTAACTACATACAGTGGGGAGAACAAGTATTTGATACACCGCCGATTTTGCAGGTTTTCCTACTTACAAAGCATGTAGATGTCTGTAATTTTTAGCATAGGTACACTTCAACTGTGAGAGACGGAATCTAAAACAAAAATCCAGAAAATCACATTGTATGATTTTTAAGTAATTAATTTGCATTTTATTGCATGACATAAGTATTTGATCACCTACCAACCAGTAAGAATTCCGGCTCTCACAGACCTGTTAGTTTTTCTTTAAGAAGCCCTCCTGTTCTCCACTCATTACCTGTATTAACTGCACCTGTTTGAACTCGTTACCTGTATAAAAGACACCTGTCCACACACTCAATCAAACAGACTCCAACCTCCCCACAATGGCCAAGACCAGAGAGCTGTGTAAGGACATCAGGGATAAAATTGTAGACCTGCACAAGGCTGGGATGGGCTACAGGACAATAGGCAAGCAGTTTGGTGAGAAGGCAACAACTGTTGGCGCAATTATTAGAAAATGGAAGAAGTTCAAGATGACGGTCAATCACCCTCGGTCTGGGGCTCCATGCAAGATCTCACCTCGTGGGGCATCAATGATCATGAGGAAGGTGAGGGATCAGTCCAGAACTACACGGCAGGACCTGGTCAATGACCTGAAGAGAGCTGGGACCACAGTCTCAAAGAAAACCATTAGTAACACACTACGCCGTCATGGATTAAAATCCTGCAGTGCACGCAAGGTCCCCCTGCTCAAGCCAGCGCATGTCCAGGACCGTCTGAAGTTTGCCAATGACCATCTGGATGATCCAGAGGAGGAATGGGAGAAGGTCATGTGGTCTGATGAGACAAAAATAGAGCTTTTTGGTCTAAACTCCACTCGCCGTGTTTGGAGGAAGAAGGATGAGTACAACCCCAAGAACACCATCCCAACTGTGAAGCATGGAGGTGGAAACATCATTCTTTGGGGAGGCTTTTCTGCAAAGGGGACAGGACGACTGCACCGTATTGAGGGGAGGATGGATGGGTCCATGTATCGCGAGATATTAACCTCCTTCCCTCAGTAAGAGCATTGAAGATGGGTCGTGGCTGGGTCTTCCAGCATGACAACGACCCAAAACACACAGCCAGGGCAACTAAGGAGTGGCTCCGTAAGAAGCATCTCAAGGTCCTGGAGTGGCCTAGCCAGTCTCCAGACCTGAACCCAATAGAAAATCTTTGGAGGGAGCTGAAAGTCCGTATTGCCCAGCGACAGCCCCGAAACCTGAAGGATCTGGAGAAGGTCTGTATGGATGAGTGGGCCAAAATCCCTGCTGCAGTGTGTGCAAACCTGGTCAAGACCTACAGGAAACGTATGATCTCTGTAATTGCAAACAAAGGTTTCTGTACCAAATATTAAGTTCTGCTTTTCTGATGTATCAAATACTTATGTCATGCAATAAAATGCAAATTAATGACTTAAAAATCATACAATGTGATTTTCTGGATTTTTGTTTTAGATTCCGTCTCTCACAGTTGAAGTGTACCTATGATAAAAATTACAGACCTCTACATGCTTTGTAAGTAGGAAAACCTGCAAAATCGGCAGTGTATCAAATACTTGTTCTCCCCACTGTATGTATGTCTTCGAACACCACTGAGACCAGGGTCCCATTTACAGCCCTGTGAACAGGAACATACACAATTTGATAACGTATTAAGATCATGTCAATAACAACAAGACAAAAAACAAAACAAAACAAACAACTCACACATCACCTCCCTTAAACTTGATCTAAACTGTCCAATGGAGACCAGTGAGTCTAACTTCAAGGTAGCCTGAAGGCTATTCCATGAGCTGGGGGCTAAAAGTATTTCCCCCAGATCAGGGGAGGTCTGAAAATGGCTGGATCTCCAATTAATACGTGAGCTGAGGTAGTGGGGGTGTCGGCAAAGAACCGCTTTATATACAAAAAGTAGCCAATCCAAATATCCAAGCACTTATAATGTCTATGTAGTATATTTATATAATGTAATGTCTATGTAGGTCAACATAATGTCTATGTAGGTCAATGTAATGTCTATGTAGGTCAATGTAATCTCTATGTAGGTCAATGTAATGTCTATGTAGGTCAATGTAATGTCTATGTAGGTCAATGTAATCTCTATGTAGGTCAATGTAATGTCTATGTAGGTCAATGTAATGTCTATGTAGGTCAATGTAATCTCTATGTATGTCAATGTAATGTCTATGTAGGTCAATGTAATGTCTATGTAGGTCAATGTAATCTCTATGTAGGTCAATGTAATGTCTATGTAGGTCAATGTAATGTCTATGTAGGTCAACATAATGTCTATGTAGGTCAATGTAATGTCTATGTAGGTCAATGTAATCTCTATGTAGGTCAATGTAATGTCTATGTAGGTCAATGTAATGTCTATGTAGGTCAATGTAATCTCTATGTAGGTCAATGTAATGTCTATGTAGGTCAATGTAATGTCTATGTAGGTCAATGTAATCTCTATGTATGTCAATGTAATGTCTATGTAGGTCAATGTAATGTCTATGTAGGTCAATGTAATCTCTATGTAGGTCAATGTAATGTCTATGTAGGTCAATGTAATGTCTATGTAGGTCAATGTAATGTCTATGTAGGTCAACATAATGTCTATGTAGGTCAATGTAATGTCTATGTAGGTCAATGTAATCTCTATGTAGGTCAATGTAATGTCTATGTAGGTCAATGTAATGTCTATGTAGGTCAATGTAATCTCTATGTAGGTCAATGTAATGTCTATGTAGGTCAATGTAATGTCTATGTAGGTCAATGTAATCTCTATGTAGGTCAATGTAATGTCTATGTAGGTCAATGTAATGTCTATGTAGGTATATATAATGTCTATGTAGTGTATATATAATGTAATGTCTATGTAGGTCAACGTAATGTCTATGTAGGTCAATGTAATGTCTATGTAGGTCAATGTAATCTCTATGTAGGTCAATGTAATGTCTATGTAGGTCAATGTAATGTCTATGTAGGTCAATGTAATCTCTATGTAGGTCAATGTAATGTCTATGTAGGTCAATGTAATGTCTATGTAGGTATATATAATGTCTATGTATGGTCTAGTAGGTCTATGTAATATCTATTAGGGTCTACAGCGCCTTGTAAAAGTATTCATCCCCCTTGGCGTTTTTCCTATTTTGTTGCATTACAACCTGTAATTAAAATTGAGTTTTATTTGGATTTCATGTAATGGACATACACAAAATAGTCAAAATTGGTGAAGTGAAATGAAAAAAATAACTTCTTACTAAATATTATGCAAAATAAATAACGGAAAAGTGGTGCGTGCATATATATTCCCCCCCTTTGCTATGAAGCCCCTAAATAAGATCTGCTGCAACCAATTACCTTCAGAAGTCACATAATTAGTTAAATAAAGTCCACCTGTGTGCAATCTAAGTGTCACATGATCTCAGTATATATACACCTGTTCTGAAAGGCCCCAGAGTCTGCAACACCACTAAGCAAGGGGCACCATGAAGACCAAGGAGCTCTCCAAACAGGTCAGGGACAAAGTTGTGGAGAAGTACAGATCAGGGTTGGGTTATAAAAAAATATCTGAAGCTTTGAACATCCCATAGAGCACCATTAAATCCATTATTAAAAAATGGAAAGAATATGGCACCACAACAAACCTGCCAAGAGAGGGCCGCCCACCAAAACTCACGGACCAGGCAAGGAGGGCATTAATCAGAGAGGCAACAAAGAGACCAAAGATAACCCTGAAGGAGCTGCAAAGCTCCACAGCGGAGGTTGGAGTATCTGTCCATAGGACCACTTTAAGCCGTACACTTCACAGAGCTGGGCTTTACAGAAAAGTGGCCAGTAAAAAGCCATTGCTGAAAGAAAAAAATAAGCAAACACATTTGGTGTTCCCCAAAAGGCATGTGGGATTCTCCCCAAACATATGGAAGATGGTACTCTGGTCAGATGAGACTAAAATTGAGCTTTTTGGCCATCAAGGAAAACACTATGTCTGGCGTAAACCCAACACCTCTCATCACCCCGAGA
>CM062503.1:49976998-50206998 GCA_031479575.1 Coregonus ussuriensis | reverse complement strand
AGAGAGAGAGAGAGAGAGAGGAGCAGAGATAGTAAAAAAGAGAGATAGAAGCAGAGGGGGGAAAGAGTGAGAGGATAGACTCCACAGAGCCAACCATGTCGTTCCTAAGGAGAACACACACAGCGATGTCAACCTTTTGCCAGAATTGTGTTGAGGGGAATTCAGAGGAAGGGAGGCTGGTTGGAAACAGGCATTTATCTTGAGTGGTTATTATCAGAAAGAAAACCCACATTTGGCTGAGGAGCCAGGTGTGTGAACACGAGAAGTAGGTATTGCTCCCGTGGGAGAGGTGTGTGTGTGTCTGTGGGCGAGGTGTATAACCGTAGCCTTAATCAGCATGGCTTTGTAGCACGCAACCCATATCACCTTACAGACAGCACTGGAAAAAGACAGGGTTCATGGAGAGAAAAGGAGGAGAAAGTTAGAGAAAGAGGGAGAAGAGAAGGAGGGAGAGAAGAGAGGAAGAGGGGGGAAGAGAGGAAGAGGGGGGAAGAGAGGAAGAGGGGGGAAGAGAGGTTGAGGGGGGAAGAGAGGAAGAGGGGGAAGAGAGGAAGAGGGGGAAGAGAGGAAGAGGGGGGAAGAGGGAGAGAAGAGAGGAAGAGGGGTGAAGAGGGGGGAAGAGAGGAAGAGGGGGGAAGAGGGAGAGAAGAGAGGAAGAGGGGGGAAGAGAGGAAGAGGGGGGAAGAGGGAGAGAAGAGAGGAAGAGGGGTGAAGAGGGGGGAAGAGAGGAAGAGGGGGGAAGAGGGAGAGAAGAGAGGAAGAGGGGGGAAGAGAGGAAGAGGGGGGAAGAGGGAGAGAAGAGAGGAAGAGGGGGGAAGAGAGGGGAAGAGGGGAAGAGGGGGGAAGAGAGGAAGAGGGGGAAACATGGGCGTACCTTTGCACATGGTCGTGTGACAGTGGTCTTTGAGGCGAGAGCAGTTTTTTCCCTCGTAGTCTTCTGAACAGCCGCAGTAGTAGTCTTTAGCCAAGTTGAAGCATAGCGCACCATTCTGACACGGGTTGGCGAAGCAGTAGTCTATGTCCAACTAGAGTGAGACAGAGAGAAACAGAGAGAGACAGAGGTGAGACCTAATATCTAACATATTATCAGTTCAGTACTAAACAGCCCAGCCAATAACCCCCACCCCACAGAGAGAGAGAAGCCCTCGAAGGAAGGGAGAGGTCAGAAACCTCAGAGAGTCTGGGTTTAAACTCTGAGGAATGTCTCCAACACACAGCAGCAGCCAGGAGATCAGTTTAAGCCTTGGCTTTAAACATCAGTCATGGAATAGGACGACTGTAATCAAACCAGAGCTAAAGCAATCTAGGGTAATGTTCATTAGGGCACACATTAGAACGGAAAATCTATACGACTGTTTCTTATTGGACAATTCCAGGTAGTCTCTCCCTATTTTAGTACATTTTCTTCTGTTTGATGCCTTAGTTATTAAGGAGTTTGGAGGCAGGGGAAGGGTTTGAGCATTGCACAGTACTAACTTGGCAGAATTGTCCAGAGAATCCGGCCAGACAGAGGCAGTTGAACCCGTTGACCTGGTCTTGGCATCGCCCGCCGTTCAGACAGGGAGAACCGGCACACTCATCCACATCTCTCTCACAGTGGTCTCCAGAGTAGCCCGCAGGACACACACAGCGGAACCCATTCACCAAGTCCTGTTAGAGGCAACCATAAAGGGTTAACTAGAGGCAACCATAAAGGGTTAACTCGAGGCAACCATAAAGGGTTCATTCATTCACCAAGTCCTACAACACACACAGGTAACCATAGAGAGAGAGATATATATATATAGAGAGAGATGTAGAGAGAGAGAGAGAGAGAGCTGTAGAGAGAGAGAGATTTAGAGAAAGATGTAGAGAAAGAGAGAAATGAACGAGAGATGTAGAGAGAGATGTAGAGAGAGATTTAGAGAGAGAGAGGAGATGTAGAACGAGAGATGTAGAGAGAGAGAAACATGTAGAGAGAGATGTAGAGAGAGAGATGTAGAGAGAGATGTAGAGAGATGTGTAAAGAGATGTGTAGAGATTTAGAGAGAGATGTAGATAAAGGGAGAAATGTAGAGAAAGATAGAGATATGTAGAGAGAGATGTGTAGAGAGATGTGTAGAGCGATGTGTAGAGCGATGTAGAGAGAAGTAGAGAGAGATGTAGAGAGAAGTAGAGAGAGAGAAACATGGAAAGAGAGAGATTTCGAGAGAGATGTAGAGAGAGAGATTTAGAGAAAGATGTAGAGAAAGATGTAGAGAGAGATATGTAGAGAGATGCAGAGAGAGATGTAGAGAAATATGTACAGAGATAGAGAGAGGGACAGAGAAAGATAAAACGTGTGTGAGAGAGAGAGAGGTAGAGAGAAGTAGAGAGAGAGAGAAACATGGAGAGAGAGATGTAGAGAGAGAAACATGTAGAGAGAGATGTAGAGCGAGAGAGAGAGAGCGATGTACAGCGAGAGAGAGATGTAGAGAGAGCGAGATGTAGAGAGAGAGATGTAGAGAGAGAGATGTAGAGAGAGATGTAGAGAGAGAGATTTAGAGAAAGATGTAGAGAAAGATGTAGAGAGAGATATGTAGAGAGATGCAGAGAGAGATGTAGAGAAATATGTACAGAGATAGAGAGAGGGACAGAGAAAGATAAAAAAGTGTGCGAGAGAGAGAGAGGTAGAGAGAAGTAGAGAGAGAGAAACATGGAGAGAGAGAGATGTACAGCGAGAGAGAGATGTAGAGAGAGCGAGATGTAGAGAGAGTGAGATGTAGAGAGAGAGAGAGAGCGATGTAGAGAGAGATGTGTAGAGATTTAGAGGGAGATGTAGAGCGAGAGAGAGAGATGTAGAAAGAGAGAGATGTTGAGAGAGAGATGTAGAGAGAGATGTAGAGCGAGAGAGATGTTGAGAGAGAGATGTAGAGAGAGAGATGTAGAGATTTAGAGGGAGATGTAGAGCGAGAGAGAGAGATGTAGAAAGAGAGATGTTGAGAGAGATGTAGAGAGAGATGTAGAGCGAGAGAGATGTTGAGAGAGAGATGTAGAGAGAGAGATGTAGATATTTAGAGGGAGATGTAGAGCGAGAGAGAGAGATGTAGAAAGAGAGAGATGTTGAGAGAGAGATGTAGAGAGAGAGATGTAGAGCGAGAGAGAGAGATGTTGAGAGAGAGATGTAGAAAGAGAGAGATGTTGAGAGAGAGATGTAGAGAGAGAGATGTAGAGCGAGAGAGAGAGATGTAGAAAGAGAGAGATGTTGAGAGAGAGATGTAGAGAGAGATGTAGAGCGAGATGTAGAGCGAGAGAGATGTTGAGAGAGAGATGTAGAGAGAGAGATGTAGAAAGTAGTAGAGAGAGAGAAACATGGAGAGAGAGATGTAGAGAGAGAGATGTAGAGAGAAGTAGAGAGAGAGAAACATGGAGAGAGAGATGTAGAGAGAAGTAGAGAGAGAGAGAAACATGGAGAGAGAGAGAGATGGAGAGAGATGTAGAGAGAGAAACATGAAGAGAGAGATGTAGAGAGAGATTTACAGCGAGAGAGAGAGATGTAGAGAGAGCGAGATGTAGAGAGAGAGAGATGTAGAGCGAGAGATATAGAGAGTAGTAGAGAGAGAAACATGTAGAGAGAGATGTACAGAGAGAGAGAGAGAGATGTAGAGAGAGAGAGATGTAGAGAGACAGATGTAGAGAGAGAGATGTAGAGCGAGAGAGATGTCGAGAGAGAGACGTGTAGAGAGAGATGTAGAGAGAAAGATGTAGAGAGAGCGAGATGTAGAGAGAGAGATGTAGAGAGAGATGGGTAGAGAGAGATGTAAAGAGAAATATGTAGAGAGAGATGTAGAGAGAGATGTGTAGAGAGATAGATTTTATGTATTTATTTTAGTCATTTAGCAGACGCTCTCATCCAGTGCGACTTACAGGAGCAATTAGGGTTAAGTGCCTTGCTCGTGGGCACATCGACAGAGATGTAGAGAGAGAGAGGTGTAGAGAGAGATGTAGAGAGAGATATAGAGCGAGAGAGAGAGAGAGAGATGTAGAGCGAGAGAGATGTTGAGAGAGATGTAGAGAGAGAGATGTTGAGAGAGAGATGTAGAGAGAGATGTAGAGAGAGATCTAGAGAGAGAGATGTAGAGAGAAATGTAGAGAGAGAAATGTAGAGAGAGAGATGTGTAGAGAGAGATGTAGAGAGAGATGTATAGAGAGAGATGTAGAGAGGGAGATGTGTAGAGAGAGATGTAGAGAGAGAGATGTAGAGAGGGAGATGTGTAGAGAGAGATGTAGAGAGAGAGATGTAGAGAGAGAGATGTAGAGAGAGAGATTTAGAGAGAGATGTAGAGAGAGATGTAGAGAGAGATCTAGAGAGAGATGTAGAGAGAGATCTAGAGAGAGATGTAGAGAGAGAGATGTATAGAGAGAGATGTAGAGAGAGAGCTGTAGAGAGAGAGATGTAGAGAGGTAGAGAGAGATGTAGAGAGGTAGAGAGAGAGCTGTAGAGAGAGAGATGTAGAGAGAGATGTAGAGAGAGATGTAGAGAGGTAGAGAGAGATGTAGAGAGAGAGATGTAGTGAGAGAGAGAGGTAGAGAGAGAGAGATGTAGAGAGAGATTTAGAGAGAGCTGTAGAGAGAGAGATTTAGAGAGAGATGTAGAGAGAGATCTAGAGAGAGATGTAGAGAGAGATCTAGAGAGAGATGTAGAGAGAGATGTAGAGAGAGAGATGTATAGAGAGAGCTGTAGAGAGAGATGTAGAGAGAGATGTAGAGAGAGAGATGTAGTGAGAGAGAGAGGTAGAGAGAGAGAGATGTAGAGAGAGAGAGAGAAAGAGAGAGGTAGAGAAAGAGAGAGGTAGAGAAAGAGAGAGGTAGAGAGAGAGAGGTAGAGAGAGAGAGATGTAGAGAGAGAGAGAGAAAGAGAGAGGTAGAGAAAGAGAGAGGTAGAGAGAGAGAGGTAGAGAGAGAGAGATGTAGAGAGAGAGAGAGAAAGAGAGAGGTAGAGAAAGAGAGGTAGAGAGAGAGCGAGGTAGAGAGAGAGAGAGAGAGAGAGAGAGAGAGAGGTAGAGCAAGATGTGTAGAGAGGGAAGGTACTCAGGGAGTATGCTAATTTGGTATAGAGGAGACCTACCTCACTCTATTAAATTATTTAAAACAGGAACATTTTACATTTGGCTAGAAATTCAAATGCAAATGAACTCAACAGAGAAAAAAGTCATCCTGTGTGCTACCTAAATGCCCCTAATAGAATCCCCATTATTTAATGAAGACAGCTTCTCCATCCTGGAGAGGGAAATAAACCATTTCCAGACCCAGGGACATGTACTAGTCTATGGTGACCTAAATGCCAGAACTGGACAAGAACCTGACACCCTCAGCACACAGGGGGACAAACACCTACCTGGAGGTGACAGCCCCCCTAGGCACAACTACGACAACATAACCAACAGAAACGGGTCACAACTCCTGCAGCTCTGTCACACGCTGGGTCTGTACATAGTCAATGGTAGGCTTCGAGGGGACTCCTATGGTAGGTACACCTATAGCTCATCTCTTGGCAGTAGTACTGTAGATTACTTTATCACTGACCTCAACCCAGAGTTTCTCAGAGCATTCAGCCAGCCCTATCAGATCACAGCAAAATCACAGTCTACTTGAACAGAGCAATACTCAATCATGAGGCATCAAAGCTAAAGGAACTGAATAATATTAAGAAATGCTATAGATGGAAGGAAGGAAGTGTGGAAACCTACCAAAAAACTATTAGGCAACAACAAATTAAATCTGTTCTAGACAACTTCCTGGACAAAATGTTCCACTGTAATAGTGAAGGTGTAAACTTGGCAGTAGAAAACCTAAACAGTATATTTGACCTCTCAGCTTCCCTATCAAATCTAAAAATGTCAAGCAGACAACCTAAGAAAATTAACAACAATGACAAATGGTTTGATGAAGAATGCAAAAACCTAAGAAAGAAATTGAGAAACCTATCCAACCAAAAACATAGAGACCCAGAAAACCTGAGCTTACGCCTTCACTATGGTGAATCACTAAAACAATACAGAAATACACTACGGAAAAAGAAGGAACAGCATGTCAGAAATCAGCTCAATGTAATTGAAGAATCCATAGACTCTAACCACTTCTGGGAAAATTGGAAAACACTAAACAAACAACAACACGAAGAGTTATCTATCCAAAACGGAGATGTATGGGTAAACCACTTCTCCAACCTTTTTGGCTCTATAACAGAGAACAAACAGCAAAAACATATACATGATCAAATGCAAATCTTAGAATCAACTATTAAAGACTACCAGAACCCACTGGATTCTCCAATTACATTGAATGGACTACAGGACAAAATACAAACCCTCCAACCCAAAAAGGCCTGTGGTGTTGATGGTATCCTACATGAAATGATCAAATATACAGACCACAAATTCCAATTGGCTATACTTAAACTATTTAACATCATCCTCAGCTCTGGCATCTTCCCCAATATTTGGAACCAAGGACTGATCACCCCAATCCACCAAAGTGGAGACAAATTTGACCCCAATAACTACCGTGGGATATGCATCAACAGCAACCTTGGGAAAATCCTCTGCATTATCATTAACGGCAGATCCGTACATTTTCTCAGTGAAAACAATGTACTGAGCAAATGTCAAATTGGCTTTTTACCAAATTACTGTATGACAGACCACGTATTCACCCTGCACACCCTAATTGATAAACAAACAAACCAAAACAAAGGCAAAGTCTTCTCATGCTTTGTTGATTTCCAAAAAGCTTTTGAGGGTCTGCTATACAAATTGATGGAAAGTGGGGTTGGGGGAAAAACATACAACGTTATAAAATCCATGTACACAAACAAGTGTGCGGTTAAAATTGGCAAAAAAACACACACATTTCTTTCCACAGGGCCGTGGGGTGAGACAGGGATGCAGTTTAAGCCCCACCCTCTTCAACATATATATCAACCAATTGGCGAGGGCACTAGAACAGTCTGCAGCACCCGGCCTCACCCTACTAGAATCTGAAGTCAAATGTCTTCTGTTTGCTGATGATCTGGTGCTTCTGTCACCAACCAAGGAGGGCCTACAGCAGCACCTAGATCTTCTGCACAGATTCTGTCAGACCTGGGCCCTGACAGTAAATCTCAGTAAGACAAAAATAATGGTGTTCCAAAAAAGGTCCAGTTGCCAGGACCACAAATACAAATTCCATCTAGACACCGTTGCCCTATAGCACACAAAAAACGATACATATCTCGGCCTAAACATCAGCGCCATATTTAACTTCCACAAAGCTGTGAACGATCTGAGAGACAAGGCAAGAAGGGCCTTCTATGCCATCAACAGGAACATAAAATTCGACATACCAATTAGGATCTGGCTAAAAGTACTTGAATCAGTTGTAGAACCCATTGCTCTTTATGGATGTGAGGTCTGAGGTCTGCCCCCACCCCGTTAAAATCTACAACCACCCAAAAGGAAGCGATTCCCAAACCTAACATAACAAAGCCATCACCTACAGAAAGATGAACCTGGAGAAGAGTCCCTGTCACGCCCTGGCTCGGGGGACTCTCGTATGTTGAGCCAGGGTGTTAGTTTCTATGTTTTGTTGTGGGTTCTAGGTTATTGTATTTCTTTGTTTGAGTGACTCCCAATCAGAGGTAACGAGTGTCAGCTGTTGGCTCGTTGTCTCTGATTGGGAGCCATATTTAACTATCTGTCTTTCACGTTGTGTTTGTGGTTTCTTGTTCATTTCGGTTTGTGTGAAACCGTAGACGTCACGTTTTCGATCATTTCTAGTAATAAAATATGTTCACCTTCAACGCTGCGCATTGGTCCTCTATGTTAGACGATCGTGACAGAAGAAACCACCAAGATGGGACCAAGCAGCGTGTTCAGGAGCCATCGCCAGGGAGATCCCTCACAGATCTCCTTCGCCTCCTGGACTGGGTCAAGCCGAGGGAGGAAGACAAGGGCTTGACATTATGGCAGAAGGGCGAGAAGCTGGCGAGGGATATGGAGACGTGGTCCACGGGTAGGAGAGACGCCCCGAAAATTTTTAGGGGGGGGCTCACGACGGCGGACCAGCAGGAGGCCGCGATAGAGCGGTCCAGTGGGTTGCCGGAGAAGGCCGCCGGGTTACAGGGGTCACTGGTAGAAGAGGGGATGGAAGGTGTGGAGGCACGGCGAGAGGTACTGGCGTGTGTTGCCAGTCCGGTCCGGCCCGTTCCAGATCCCGGTGGAGAGCCAGTGGTGTGTGTCCCCAGTACGGTCCGGTCTATTCCTGCTCCCCGCACCGAACCTGCGGTGCGCGTCGCCAGCCCAGTCCGGCCCATTCCTGCTCCCCGCATTAAGCCTGTGGTGCGTCTCGTCAGCCCGGCTCTGCCCGTTCCTGCTCTCCGCACCAGGTCTGTGGTGCGCGTCGCCAGCCCAGTCCGGCCCACTCCTGCTCCCAGCACCAAGTCTGTGGGGCGTTTCGTCAGCCCTGTCCGGCCCGTGCCTGTTCCCCACACCAAGCCAGTGGTGTGCGTCATCGGTTCGGCACGGCACGTGCCTGTTCCACTGGAGCCGGATCCGCCGCCTAGGCGGAGTGCCCACCCGGTCCCTCCCCTGTTGTGTTTCGTTGGCGCGGTCGGAGTCCGCGCCTTTAGGGGGGGGTACTGTCACGCCCTGGCTCGGGGGACTCTCGTATGTTGAGCCAGGGTGTTAGTTTCTATGTTTTGTTGTGGGTTCTAGGTTATTGTATTTCTTTGTTTGAGTGACTCCCAATCAGAGGTAACGAGTGTCAGCTGTTGGCTCGTTGTCTCTGATTGGGAGCCATATTTAACTATCTGTCTTTCACGTTGTGTTTGTGGTTTCTTGTTCATTTCGGTTTGTGTGAAACCGTAGACGTCACGTTTTCGATCATTTCTAGTAATAAAATATGTTCACCTTCAACGCTGCGCATTGGTCCTCTATGTTAGACGATCGTGACAGTCCCCTAAGCAAGCTGGTCCTGGGGCTCTGTTCACAAACACAAATAGACCCCACAGAGCCCCAGGACAGCAACACAATTAGACCCAACCGAATCATCAAAACAAAAAGACAATTACTTGACACATTGGAAAGAATTTACAAAAAAACTGAGCAAACTAGAATGCTACTTGGCCCTAAACAGAGAGTACAAATGGCAGAATACCTGACCACTGTGACTGACAAAAAATTAAGGAAAGCTTTGACTATGTACAGACTCAGTGAGCATAGCCTTGCTATTGAGAAAGGCTGCCGTAGGCAGACCTGGCTCTCAAGAGAAGACAGGCTATGTGCCCACTGCCCACAAAATGAGGTGGAAACTGAGCTGCACTTCCTAACCTCCTGCCAAATGTATGACCATATTAGAGACACATATTTCCCTCAGATTACAGCGATCCACAAAGAATTTGAAAACAAACCCAATTTTGATAAACTCCCTTATCTACTGGGTGAAATACCACAGTGTGCCATCACAGCTGCGAAATGTGTGACCTGTTGCCACAAGAAAAGGGAAACCAGTGAAGAACAACCACCATTGTAAATACAACCCATATTTATGTTTATTTATTTTCCCATTTGTACTTTAACTATTTGCACATTGTTACAACACTGTATATATACATAATATGACATTTGAAATGTCTTTATTCTTTTGAAACTTCTGAGTGTAATGTTTACTGTTAATATTTATTGTTTATTTCACTTTTGTTTATTATCTGTTTCACTTACTTTGGCAATGTTAACACACGTTTCCCATGCCAATAAAGCCCTTAAATTTAAACTGAAAATGAATTGTAGAGAGAGAGAGAGATGTAGAGAGAGAGAGAGATGTAGAGAGAGAGAGATATATATATAGAGAGAGATGTAGAGAGAGAGAGAGAGAGAGATGTAGAGAGAGAGAGAGAGAGAGAGAGAGAGAGAGAGAGAGAGATGTAGAGAGAGAGAGAGAGAGAGAGAGAGAGAGAGAGAGAGACAACATACCCTGCAGGTTCCTCCGTGCTGGCACTGGTCTTTGCAGTCGTTGAGATCTACAAAACAAAAGATAATGTATCATGTGTAAGACAAGTTATCTACTAGCATGTATTAAACATGAAAATCAAGTTTGTCTGTGATAATGTAGTAATGAATCTGTTCACCCTCTAAAAAATAAGTACCCCCCAAAATAAATGTTCACTCTATTCCTTATATAGTGCATTACCCATTATGGTCAAAAGTAGTGCACTAAAAATGGAAAAGGGTGCTATTTGGGACACATAGTGTAGGATCATTTACACTATTCTGCAGTTAAGCATTACACTGTCCTGACAGAGACAGAAGACAGGTGTTCAGAACAGTCTTAATTCTACTAACTGATATCACAGTTCAGCCCCGTCCAACCAGCGACACACTCGCAGAAGTATCCACCAATCAGGTTGCGGCAGGAGTTGGCGTTGACACAGGGCTTGCTGTCGCATTCGTTGGCATCTGGAGAGGAGGCGGGTAAATAACACGGCATGGTTAGAGTGAAGACAGGCAAAAATAATGATTATACTTATGAGTCCACTTCCTACACTCGATGTTCATTAAGTACTATGTTATAGTGAAAGACACAGTGAATGAAGGCAATAGAGAAATCCAACTGAGAAAACAAGACAAAACGAGGTTGAAGAGGAGTGTAGAGAGAACGAGAGAGAGAGAGAGAGAAATAAATACAACCCATATTTATGTTTATTTATTTTCCCATTTGTACTTTAACTATTTGCACATTGTTACAACACTGTATATAGACACAATATGATATTTGAAATGTCTTTATTCTTTTGGAACTTCTGAGTGTAATGTTTACTGTTAATATTTATTGTATGCAATGTTAACACACGTTTCCCATGCCAATAAAGCCCTTAAATTGAATTGAAATTGAATTGAGTGTGTAGAGAGAGAGAGAGAGAGAGAGAGAGACAGAGAGAGAGAGAGACAGAGAGAGAGAGAGAGAGAGAGAGAGAGAGAGAGAGAGAGAGAGAGAGAGAGAGACAGAGATAGAGAGAGAGAGAGAGAGAGAGAGAGAGAGAGAGAGAGAGAGAGACAGAGAGAGAGAGAGAGAGAGAGAGAGAGAGAGAGAGCACCATCAACAAAAACGGAAGGGATCTGTTGCAGCTCTGTCGAAGTCTGGGTTTGTACTTTGTCAATGGTAGGTTACGGCGGACTCTTTGGGGAGATTCACCTATTGCGGACCTCTTGGCCACAGCACAGTAGACTATATGATTACAGACTGACCCTTTCTCTCTCAGCTCATTCACCATCAAGCCACTAACACCTCTGTCTGATCACAGCCAAATTACCTTGTTCCTCAAAAGAACAGACATGGAAACAACCACACGTTCACAGCCCAGTAAGCTGTACAACATCAGAAATTCATACAGATGGGCTCAAAACAGCACAGAAGAATACCAGAAAGCAACCAGTAACCAAAATATCCAAACACTCTTAGATAAGGGTGGTCCTCCCTCTGGAGTCTCTGGCCCACGGGCTCTTCCATAAGCTGGGCAGCTGCCTGGGGGGCACGTGTATAGGCTACGCTGTGGTCGTCCCTACCAGCTACAGCAGCCCAGACGGCCAGGTTGTTGAGGTTGAACAGCGTGCAGCGCCTCTTCTCCCACCACATGATGGAGACGTTTGGTGACCTTGGAGGCCCTGCAGGCCAAGCTCAAGGCCTTCCTGGAGCTGCGCACGGCTAACGGGCCCCGCCATGATACATACGTGGTGTTCTACAGCGGGCATACGCAGCGCACCGGGACCTGGCCACTGGCAGGAGGAGACTCTCTGCGTCTGGAGCAGCTGCTGGAGTGGTGGAAGGAGAAGAACAGCGGCTTCTGGGTAAAGGGGGTCTGCAGGATGGAGGGAGTCTACGTGGCCGTGTAAGGGGCCGAGCTCGCCCCCGCCGGTCACAACGAAGGTGTGGACGCACCCCGCCTCGGGGACTTCACCTCGGAGTGGGTGGAGTTCAACTGCAACCCGGACAGCGCCACCCAGTGGTTGGAGAAGGACAGGATGGTGGTGGCGGCCTACGGTGTGTCGAAACACTGGAGCGACTACACGCTCCATCTTCCCACAGGGAGCGACGTGGCCTGGAAGACCCACTTCCCCCGGGCTACCTATCCTCTGGAAGACCCACTTCCCCCAGGCTACCTATCCTCTGGAAGACCCACTTCCCCCAGGCTACCTATCCTCTGGAAGACCCACTTCCCCCGGGCTACCTATCCTCTGGAAGACCCACTTCCCCCAGGCTACCTATCCTCTGGAAGACCCACTTCCCCCGGGCTACCTATCCTCTGGAAGACCCACTTCCCCCGGGCTACCTATCCTCTGGAAGACCCACTTCCCCCGGGCTACCTATCCTCTGGAAGACCCACTTCCCCCGGGCTACCTATCCTCTGGAAGACCCACTTCCCCCAGGCTACCTATCCTCTGGAAGACCCACTTCCCCCAGGCTACCTATCCTCTGGAAGACCCACTTCCCCCAGGCTACCTATCCTCTGGAAGACCCACTTCCCCCGGGCTACCTATCCTCTGGAAGACCCACTTCCCCCGGGCTACCTATCCTCTGGAAGACCCACTTCCCCCAGGCTACCTATCCTCTGGAAGACCCACTTCCCCCAGGCTACCTATCCTCTGGAAGACCCACTTCCCCCAGGCTACCTATCCTCTGGAAGACCCACTTCCCCCAGGCTACCTATCCTCTGGAAGACCCACTTCCCCCAGGCTACCTATCCTCTGGAAGACCCACTTCCCCCAGGCTACCTATCCTCTGGAAGACCCACTTCCCCCAGGCTACCTATCCTCTGGAAGACCCACTTCCCCCAGGCTACCTATCCTCTGGAAGACCCACTTCCCCCAGGCTACCTATCCTCTGGAAGACCCACTTCCCCCGGGCTACCTATCCTCTGGAAGACCCACTTCCCCCGGGCTACCTATCCACTGGAAGACCCACTTCCCCCGGGCTACCTATCCTCTGGAAGACCCACTTCCCCCGGGCTACCTATCCTCTGGAAGACCCACTTCCCCCGGGCTACCTATCCTCTGGAAGACCCACTTCCCCCAGGCTACCTATCCTCTGGAAGACCCACTTCCCCCAGGCTACCTATCCTCTGGAAGACCCACTTCCCCCAGGCTACCTATCCTCTGGAAGACCCACTTCCCCCAGGCTACCTATCCTCTGGAAGACCCACTTCCCCCAGGCTACCTATCCTCTGGAAGACCCACTTCCCCCAGGCTACCTATCCTCTGGAAGACCCACTTCCCCCAGGCTACCTATCCTCTGGAAGACCCACTTCCCCCAGGCTACCTATCATCTGGAAGACCCACTTCCCCCAGGCTACCTATCCTCTGGAAGACCCACTTCCCCCAGGCTACCTATCCTCTGGAAGACCCACTTCCCCCAGGCTACCTATCCTCTGGAAGACCCACTTCCCCCAGGCTACCTATCCTCTGGAAGACCCACTTCCCCCGGGCTACCTATCCTCTGGAAGACCCACTTCCCCCGGGCTACCTATCCTCTGGAAGACCCACTTCCCCCGGGCTACCTATCCACTGGAAGACCCACTTCCCCCGGGCTACCTATCCTCTGGAAGACCCACTTCCCCCAGGCTACCTATCCTCTGGAAGACCCACTTCCCCCAGGCTACCTATCCTCTGGAAGTCCCACTTCCCCCAGGCTACCTATCCTCTGGAAGACCCACTTCCCCCAGGCTACCTATCCTCTGGAAGACCCACTTCCCCCGGGCTAACTATCCTCTGGAAGACCCACTTCCCCCAGGCTACCTATCCTCTGGAAGACCCACTTCCCCCAGGCTACCTATCCTCTGGAAGACCCACTTCACCCAGGCTACCTATCCTCTGGAAGACCCACTTCCCCCAGGCTACCTATCCTCTGGAAGACCCACTTCCCCCAGGCTACCTATCCTCTGGAAGACCCACTTCCCCCAGGCTACCTATCCTCTGGTGCACCACCTCCAACTGGTGCTGTGGGCTCAACCTCCTCTGGCTGTGTGGAGTGTGTCTGTGGTGCTTCAGGCGATTCAAACTGGGGTGGTTCCCTCCCAATATACTGGACACGGGACAGGGCATCAAACTGGTCCACTCATAGGCTGTGTGTCTATCTGGGTGATCACTTGCCTGACCACTCACCCTGAATTGAATTCCTCTGCTCTATCAAATCGCCACATACATTCAGACTGAAACTGCCACCCTGGAAGTTGTTTGTGTGACTTCAAAAACAAATTCATCAGTGATTGGATCGTCTATAACAAAATCTAACCATTCAGAGAATCAAAGTTGGTCCCATTGGTTTCTGGGATCAATCAGATCGGTCAGATTGTGTTCGGATTCTAGAAATCGTCAAGGAGGGAGGCAAATCCAGACTCATCGTGGAGAAGAAACGTCAGTTGGCCGGAGCAATGTGGATGGGTAGCCAGGTGTTTCAGCAGGTAGCTTAGCGGTTAAGAGTGTTGGGCCAGTAACCGAAAGGTTGTTGGTTTGAATCCCCGAGCCGACTAGGTGAACAATCTGTCGATGTGCCCTTGAGCAAGGCACTTAACCCTAATTGCTCCTGTAAGTCGCTCTGGATAAGAGCGTCTGCTAAATGACTCAAATGTAAATGTAAGATAACTTATCCACTCACAGTAAAGAAGGGATCAATCTAGCAGTAAAAAACATCTACTATATATATATTCAGGCAAATGGCAAAAGAACTGAAGTTTATAAAAAATAAATTTAAAAAAGACCACAGATGACATCATCAACTTTGATGCAGATTGTAAAATTATAAGGAAAAAAACTTAGAACACTATCAAACCAAAAGCACAGAGACCCAAATAATGGTGAATTACGCCTTCATTACTGTGAGTCTTTAAAACTCTATAAACGTAAACTCAGAACCAAAAAAGCACAGTACAACAGGAAGCAGCTGACACTAATTGAGGAATCCATAAACACAAACAACTTCTGGCAAAATTAAAAATAAAAAAATAAAAACTATAGGAATTAGCGATACAAAATGGTGACATATGGACAACCCATTTTAAAGCACTCTACAACACCGTTCAAATTGAAACAAATGCAGAACAATGACAAATTCATGAGGAGCTGAATGGATTAGAAAGAGCTATAAAGGACAATCAAAATCCACTGGACAACTTTAGGCCCTCAAATGACCTGATTGCATCCTAAATGATATGCTCAAATTCACTACTGTCAAATGTCAATTGGCTAAATTAAAACTGTTTAATTTGATCCTGAGTGTATTTCCCTGACATCTGGAATCAAGGACTCATAACCCCAAGAACGGAGACAAATTTGACCCTAACAATTCCAGAGGCATTTGTGTGAACAGTAACCTGGGGAAGGTTTTCTGTAGCATTATACATGTAAGAGTTCTAAACTTCCTTAATAAGCTTCAATGTCTTGAGTAAAAGCCTAATTGGATTTTTACCAAAACATCGCACGACCGATCATATTTACACCCTACACACCTTGATAGATAAACATGTCCACCAAAATAATACCAAAATGTACGCTTGCTTTATCGACTTCCAAAAATCTTTTGATTCTATTTGTCATACAGGACTATTCTACAAAGTTATTGGAAGTGGTGTAGGGGGAAAAACATATTACATAATTAAATCAATGTATACTGGCAATACGTACAGCATCAAAATTGGCAAGAAAATAACATCATTCTTTAACCAGGGGTGGGGCCTTGACCAGGGTTGCAATTTGAGCCCTGCACTCTTCAATATTTACAACAACGAATTGGCCACTATTCTAGAAAAATCCTCAGCTCCTGATGTTAGTCTCCACAAGTCAGAGGTTAAATGCCTGCTCTTGGCAGATGACCTGTGCCTGCTGTCACCCACAGCACATGGCCTACAGCAGAGCCTGGACCTGCTAGAGCAGTACTGCCAGACCTGGGCCCTGGCAGTAAACCCACAGCACATGGCCTACAGCAGAGCCTGGACCTGCTAGAGCAGTACTGTCAGACCTGGGCCCTGGCAGTAAACCCACAGCACATGGCCTACAGCAGAGCCTGGACCTGCTAGAGCAGTACTGTCAGACCTGGGCCCTGGCAGTAAACCTCCAAAAAGACTCAAATAATGATTTTCCAGAGAAGATTCAGATCTCAGGGAATTAGACCAAAGTTCTCAATTGGAACAAAATATATAGAGTACTGCACACACTACAATTACTTAGGTTTAAAAATAAGCTCAACTGGACACCTTAATGATGCAGTAAATGAACTGAGAAAGAAAGCACGCACGCAGGGCATTCTACGCCATTAAAAGACACATTCAAATTTAAATTCCTATTAAAATTAGGCTAAAACGAATTGAATGTGTCATTGAACCAATTGCACTTTATGGCAGCAAGGTGTGGGGTCCACTTGCAAAACAAGATTTCACCAAATGGGACAAACACCCCATTGAAACCCTGCATGCAGAGTTCTGTAAGATTATCCTACATGTCCAGAGGAAAACTACAAACAATGCATGCAGGCCAGAATTAGGCCAATATCCACTAATAATAAAAACTCAAAAAATAGCAATTAAGTTTTGGAAACATCTAAAATACTGTGACCCCCCTCTCATATCATTACCAAGCCCTGCGATGCCAAGAGCTGAGCAAAGAAAAGAGTCCCCTCATCCAGCTGGTCCTGGGGCTGAGTTCACAAACCTGTTCTACTGACACACTGAAGCCTCAGGACCAGAACATCCAATCAATCAGAATAACCCAAATTACAACACAGTCAAAACAAAACTACATTACTTATTGGGAAACAAAAGCACGAGCACAAAGTTAAATGCAGTGCTATCTGGCCCTAAATCGACAGTACACCGTTGCTAACTATTTGACCATGGTTACTGATCAAAACCTTAGAAAAACCTTGACAAAGTACAGGCTCAGTGAGCACAGCCTTGCCCTTGAGAAGGGTAGACACAGGAAAACCTGGCTCCCGGTAGAGGAAAGACTGTGCAACCACTGCACCACAGCAGAACCTGAGACAGAGCTGCATTTCCTGACTAAATGTCAAAAATATAAAACAATTAGAGTGTCATTTCCCAAAGAGTGTGTGTGTAGAGAGAGAGAGACAGATAGAGTGTAGAGAGAGTAGAGAGAGAGAGAGAGGAGAGAGAGAGAGAGAGAGAGAGAGAGAGTGTAGAGAGAGAGAGTAGAGAGTGGAGAGAGAGTGTAGAGAGAGAGAGAGAGAGAGTGTAGAGAGAGAGAGAGAGAGAGAGATGGAGAGAGAGAGAGAGAGATAGAGAGAGTAGAGAGTGGAGAGAGGAGAGTGGAGAGAGAGGAGGAGGAGAGAGAGAGGAGGAGAGAGAGAGAGAGAGAGAGAGTAGAGAGTGAGAGAGTGGAGGAGAGGAGAGAGATTGGAGAAGAGAGGAGAGAGAGAGAGAGAGGAGAGAGTGAGAGAGAGAGAGAGAGAGAGAGAGAGAGAGAGAGAGAGAGAGAGAGAGAGAGAGAGAGTGTGAGAGAGAGAGAGAGAGAGAGAGAGTAGAGAAGTGAGAGAGAGAGAGGAGAGTGGGAGAGAGAGAGAGTAGAGAGTGTAGAGAGAGAGAGAGAGTGGAGAGAGAGAGAGAGAGTAGAGAGTGTAGAGAGAGAGAGAGAGAGAGAGAGGGAAGAGAGAGAAGAGTAGAGAGTGGAGAGTGGAGAGAGAGAGAGAGTAGAGAGTGGAGAGAGAGAGTGTAGAGAGAGAGAGAGAGAGAGAGAGAGAGTGTAGAGAGAGAGTGTAGAGAGTGTAGAGAGAGAGAGAGAGAGAGAGAGAGAGTAGAGAGTGGAGAGAGAGAGAGAGAGAGTTGAGAGAGAGTGTAGAGGTAGAGAGAGAGAGAGAGAGAGAGAGAGAGAAGAGAGTAGAGAGTGGAGAGAGAGAGAGAGTGTAGAGAGAGTGTAGAGAGTGTAGAGAGAGAGAGAGATAGAGAGTAGAGAGAGAGAGAGAGAGAGAGAGAGAGAGAAGAGAGACAGAGAGAGAGAAGAGAGAGAGAGAGAGAAAGAGAGAGAGAGAGAGTAGAGAGAGAGAGTAGAGAGAGAGAGAGAGAGAGAGAGAGAGAGAGAGAGAGAGTAGAGAGAGAGAGTGTAGAGAGAGAGAGAGAGAGAGAGAGAGAGAGAGAGAGAGAGAGAGAGAGAGAGAGAGAGAGAGAGAGAGAGAGAGAGAGAGAGAGAGAGAGAGAGCGAGAGAGAGAGAGAGAGAGAGTGTAGAGAGAGAGAGAGAGAGAGAGAGAGAGAGAGAGTAGAGAGTGTAGAGAGAGAGAGAGTGGAGAGAGAGAGAGAGTAGAGAGTGTAGAGAGAGTAGAGAGGGAGAGAGAGAGTGTGTATCTCACCTATGCGACAGGTCTTGCCGGTCCACTGAGGTGGACAGTGACACTTATAAGCATTAACCAGATCCTGACAGGTCCCGCCATGGTTACAGGGGTTAGGAGAGCACTCATCAACATCTAGGAGACAGTAAAGATACATTAATGAATGTGTGTGTGTGTGTGTGTGTGTGTGTGTGTGTGTGTAGACTTACTGATGCTACAGGAGTGTCCGCCCCAACCCGCTCCACACACACAGTCATAACCCTGACTGGTCTCAGCACAGCTCCCTCCATTAGAACAGGGGTTGGACAGACATGCATGCTCCGCTGTGGGGTGGGGACACACAGGGTTACATACGCACACGCTGGGAGAGACTGATTGGCCGATGGTAGCTGAGAGAAATGGGAGGAGAGAGCCCCCCCCCCCCCACCCCCTGAATCCACTCAGCCAATCAGTACACCCCACTAAACCCACTCAGCCAATCAGTACACCCCACTAAACCCACTCAGCCAATCAGTACACCCCACTAAACCCACTCAGCCAATCAGTACACCCCCCTACCCTGAATCCACTCAGCCAATCAGTACACCCCACTAAACCCACTCAGCCAATCAGTACACCCCCCTACACCCCCTGAATCCACTCAGCCAATCAGTACACCCCCCCACACCCCCTGAATCACTACCATTGTGTCGCGGAGTCAACATAATGCTTTAGCAAATGTACATTATACCAAGGGCATTGGTAGACACAATACAATATGTTGATTTTATTTTATTTTATTTATAAGTAACCTAATTTATGTCCCTCTAACTGCCCTGAATGCCTCTGCTGATCCTACAGCTATTGGATGCAGTAACCATGTCCCTATGAACCAGAGTTATACTGTTAGCACTGAGCCGGTGTGCCCTAGTAGGAAGTCCACTGTGTGCAGCTCACCCTGCACTAACATAAAGAACCTGAGCATGCCTACCTCTGCTTCCCAGTAAATCAATGAAAACAAGCAAGCATCCCTGAAGAGTGCTCTAAATAGCCCACGTTAACATATGTAGCTTAAGAAACAAAGTTCATTAAATTAATAACTTGCTAATAACAGATGACATTCATATTCTGACTATCTCTGAAACTCACTTAGACAAAACCTTTGATGATACAGTGGTAGCAATACAAGGTTATAACATTTACAGAAAATACAGAAATGCCAATGGGGGCGGAGGTGTGGCTGTTTATATTCAGAACCACATTCCTGTAAAGCTTAGAGAAGATATCTTGTTAAATACTGTTGAAGTAATATGGCTACAGGTTCATCTGCCTCACCTAAAGCCCATTCTGGTGGGAAGCTGCTATAGACCACCAAGTGCTAACAGTCAGTATCTGGATAACACGTGTGAAATGCTTGATAATATATGTGATATCAATAGAGAGGTATACTTTCTGGGTGATTTAAATATTGA
This sequence comes from Coregonus ussuriensis, assembly GCA_031479575.1. Classification (NCBI taxonomy): domain Eukaryota; kingdom Metazoa; phylum Chordata; class Actinopteri; order Salmoniformes; family Salmonidae; genus Coregonus; species Coregonus ussuriensis. Next base: position 50,187,228 of record CM062503.1, on the reverse strand, counting down.
CTGGCTTTCATCAAGCTACTCACTCAAGAGAAAGCTTCAAACTGTAACCAGTGCCTGCAACCTGTTTCAGGTTATTAGTCAACCTACCAGGGTAGTTACAAACAGCACAGGAATTAAATAATCAACATGTATTGATCACATCTTTACTAATGCTGCAGAAATGTGTTTGAAAGCAGTATCCAAATCCATCGGATGTAGTGATCACAATATAGTAGCCATATCTAGGAAAACCAAAGTTCCAAAGGCTGGGCCTAATATAGTGTATAAGAGGTCATACAATACGTTTTGTAGTGATTCCTATGTTGTTGATGTAAAGAATATTTGTTGGTCCGTGGTGTGTAATGAGGAGCAAACAGACGCTGCACTTGACACATTTATGAAATTGCTTATCCCAGTTACTAATAAGCATGCACCCATTAAGAAAATGACTGTAAGAACTGTTAAATCCCCGTGGATTGATGAGGAATTTAAAAATGGTATGGTTGAGAGGGATGAGGCAAAAGGAATGGCAAATAAGTCTGGCTGCACAACCGATTGGCAAACGTACTGCAAATTGAGAAATCATGTGACTAAACTGAATAAAAAGAAGAATAAACTATACTATGAAACAAAGATAAATTACATAAAGAATGATAGTAAAAAGCTTTGGAGCACCTTAAATGAAATGTTGGGAAAAAAAGGCAAACTCAGCTTCATCATTCATTGAATCAGATGGCTCATTCATTACAAAACTGACTCATATTGCCAACTACTTTAATGATTTTTTCCATTGGCAAGATTAGCAAACTTAGGCATGACATGCCAGCAACAAACGTTGACACTACACATCCAAGTATATCTGACCAAATTATGAAAGACAAGAATTCTAATTTTGAATTCTGTAAAGTGAGTGTGGAAGAGGTGAAAAAAGTATTGTTGTCTATCAACAATGACAAGCCACCGGGGTCTGAAAACATGGATGGAAAATTATTGAGGATAAACATAACAATGGTCATTATGGCCAAACAGTTATATTTTTGTTTTATCAGACCAGAGGACATTTCACCAAAAAGTACATCCACAGGTACACCTCCAATTGGCTCAAATGATGTCAAATAGCCTATCAGTAGCTTCTAAAAAAAAATGAAATTTTCCAAACTGTTTAAAAGGCACAGTCAACTTAGTGTATGTAAACTTCTGACCCACTGGAATTGTGATACAGTGAATTATAAGTGAAATAATCTGTCTGTAAACAATTGTTGGAAAAATTACTTGTGTCATGCACAAAATAGATGTCCTAAAAGACTTGCCAAAACTATAGTTTGTTAACAAGACATTTGTTGAGTGGTTGAAAAAACAGTTTTAATGACTCCAACCTAAGTGTCTGTAAACTTCCGACTTCAACTGTACTTGTCTAACAGAACACAGAGAGTGTTCTTTAATGGAAGCCTCTCCAACATAATCCAGGTAGAATCAGGAAGGCAGCTGTCTAGGCCCCTTGCTTTGGCTTTGAGTAAAGCCAGAGTGTCTATGTATACGGATGACTCAACACTATACACGTCAACTACTACAGCAACTGAAATAACTGCAACACTTAAAGAGCTGCAGTTAGTTTCAGAATGGGTGGCAAGGAATAAGTTAGTCCTGATTCTGTAATGAATGCATTGTAATATTTTTTACAATAGTATAACAGCCTTAATTTTGCCGGACCCAGGAAGAGTAGCTGATGCCTTGGCAGGATCTAATGGGGATCCATAATAAATACAAATCCACTCAGCCAATCAGTACACCCCCTACACCCCCTGAATCCACTCACCCAATCAATCAATCAATACACCCCCTTAATCCACTCAATCAATACACCCCCTTAATCCACTCAATCAATACACCCCCTTAATCCACTCACCCACTCAAATCAATCAGTACACCCCCCGAATCCACTCAATCAATACACCGCTTGAATCCCCTCACTCAATCAATAAATCTGTAAATCCCCTCACTCAATCAATACCCCCCTGAATCCCCTCACTCAATCAATACGCCCCCTGAATCCAATCACATTGATTTTATATCCAGCCTAAAACCCCAAAGGGCCCCTTGTTTTAACATTTATTTATATTTGTATTTTATTTTATTTATTTATATTCACAGTCACTACCTACCCCTCTCACAGCTGCCTCCAGAGTAGCCCTCAGCACAGGAGCACTGGTACCTACCCCTCTCACAGCTGACCCCAGAGTAGCCCTCAGCACAGGAGCACTGGTACCTACCCCTCTCACAGCTGCCTCCAGAGTAGCCCTCAGCACAGGAGCACTGGTACCTACCCCTCTCACAGCTGACCCCAGAGTAGCCCTCAGCACAGGAGCACTGGTACCTACCCCTCTCACAGCTGACCCCAGAGTAGCCCTCAGCACAGGAGCACTGGTACCTACCCCTCTCACAGCTGACCCCAGAGTAGCCCTCAGCACAGGAGCACTGGTACCTACCCCTCTCACAGCTGCCTCCAGAGTAGCCCTCAGCACAGGAGCACTGGTACCTACCCCTCTCACAGCTGACCCCAGAGTAGCCCTCAGCACAGGAGCACTGGTACCTACCCCTCTCACAGCTGCCTCCAGAGTAGCCCTCAGCACAGGAGCACTGGTACCTACCCCTCTCACAGCTGACCCCAGAGTAGCCCTCAGCACAGGAGCACTGGTACCTACCCCTCTCACAGCTGCCTCCAGAGTAGCCCTCAGCACAGGAGCACTGGTACCTACCCCTCTCACAGCTGACCCCAGAGTAGCCCTCAGCACAGGAGCACTGGTACCTACCCCTCTCACAGCTGCCTCCAGAGTAGCCCTCAGCACAGGAGCACTGGTACCTACCCCTCTCACAGCTGACCCCAGAGTAGCCCTCAGCACAGGAGCACTGGTACCTACCCCTCTCACAGCTGCCTCCAGAGTAGCCCTCAGCACAGGAGCACTGGTACCTACCCCTCTCACAGCTGACCCCAGAGTAGCCCTCAGCACAGGAGCACTGGTACCTACCCCTCTCACAGCTGACCCCAGAGTAGCCCTCAGCACAGGAGCACTGGTACCTACCCCTCTCACATCTGCCTCCAGAGTAGCCCTCAGCACAGGAGCACTGGTACCTACCCCTCTCACAGCTGACCCCAGAGTAGCCCTCAGCACAGGAGCACTGGTACCTACCCCTCTCACAGCTGCCTCCAGAGTAGCCCTCAGCACAGGAGCACTGGTACCTACCCCTCTCACATCTGCCTCCAGAGTAGCCCTCAGCACAGGAGCACTGGTACCTACCCCTCTCACATCTGCCTCCAGAGTAGCCCTCAGCACAGGAGCACTGGTACCTACCCCTCTCACAGCTGCCTCCAGAGTAGCCCTCAGCACAGGAGCACTGGTACCTACCCCTCTCACAGCTGACCCCAGAGTAGCCCTCAGCACAGGAGCACTGGTACCTACCCCTCTCACAGCTGACCCCAGAGTAGCCCTCAGCACAGGAGCACTGGTACCTACCCCTCTCACAGCTGACCCCAGAGTAGCCCTCAGCACAGGAGCACTGGTACCTACCCCTCTCACAGCTGACCCCAGAGTAGCCCTCAGCACAGGAGCACTGGTACCTACCCCTCTCACAGCTGACCCCAGAGTAGCCCTCAGCACAGGAGCACTGGTATTTGTCAGGTCCTGTGTTGCTGCAGGTTCCTCCATTCAGACAGGGCTGTTTGGTCCCACAGAAGTTCAGATCTGAGAAAGAGGAAAAGAGAAGGACTACAGCTGTAACACTGGTGGAAATAGTAGCAGACTTATTTTCAGTTGCAACCATGGTGGTACTCTGAGTAATGGTGGTACTCTGAGTAATGGCGGTACTCTGAGTACTGGTGTTACTCTGAGTAATGGTGGTACTCTGAGTAATGGTGGTACTCTGAGTAATGGTGGTACTCTGAGTAATGGTGGTACTCTGAGTAATGGTGGTACTCTGAGTAATGGTGGTACTCTGAGTAATGGTGGTACTCTGAGTAATGGTGGTACTCTGAGTAATGGTGACAAGTGAAGTATTTAAGAGAATAGTTTCATTCCAACTGTACTGTAGAGAGAAAAGTGCCACTCAGTAGAATAACATTTGACAAAGAAAACGGACAGACAATCATATCACTATGTCTGAGAAGGGAGGTGTATGAAGAGACAGGATGATTACATTTACATTTTAGTCATTCAGCAGACGCTCTTATCCAGAGCGACTTACATATAGTGCATACATATTTTTTTTATTTTTTTTAAAATATTTTTTGATATCATTATTTTTTTTCTTTAACCTCCCCTACCCTAGACGACACTGGGCCAATTGTGCGCCGCCCCATGGGTCTCCCGGTCGCGGCCAGCTACGACAGAGCCTGGATTCGAACCAGGATCTCTAGTGGCACAGCTAGCATTGCGATGCAGTGCCTTAGACCACTGCGCCACTCGGGATTACTGAAGGATAGTAATAAGGTGTACCCCTACCTTTGTCACAGAGATGTCCTCCCCAGTTGGTATCACACAGACACTGCCATGGTTCAACACAGGTTCCATGGATACAGCCAGGGTGAGGAATACAGTGATCACAGTACTGCCCCTGCCAGCCATACAGACACCTGGAACACACCCCCACCCCCCCACAGTTAGGTCTTGGAGATTCAGTCCTGAACCTTTAGATCACATGTCAAACTCATTCCACAGAGGGCTGAGTGTCTGTGGGTTTTCGCTCCAACCTTATACTTGATTGATGAATTAAGGTCACTAATTAGTAAAGAACCTCCCTCACCTGGTTGTCTAGGGCTTAATTGAAAGGAAAAACCAATAACCTTCAGACACTCGGCCCTCAGTGGAATGAGTTTGATTCCCCTGCTTTAGATGGTTTTCAGTCTGATAGGAGTTTCCATCACTATTATTATGGACTGGAGTGTGGACCTCGTTCATCTTTCAATCACGTGGGTTAGTATACTCCTAAAAACCAATGAGGAGATGGGAGAGGCGGGACTTGCAGCACGTCAAGCACCTGGTTACGCAGACGTTCATTTTACGCATGCGAGCAGTTTGGATGAAATGATTGAATAACATGTGTGGGACAGAGAGAGAGAGAGACAGGAAGAGAGTATGAGGGGGGGAGGGAGAGAGAGTGACAGAGGGAGGGAGTGACAGAGGGAGTGACAGAGGGAGGGATTGACAGAGGGAGGGAGTGATAGGGAGAGGGAGTGACAGAGGGAGAGGGAGTGACAGAGGGAGAGAGATCGAGGGAGGGAGAGAGCGAGGGAGGGAGAGAGAGCGACAGAACGCGCACGAAAGAGAGCGCAAGCGAGAGCGCTTCGGTACTGTGGGATTCATTGATCAGTTTGGCTCATTAGACAGGTCAGAGCCTGTTGGAAGCTGCTGGAGGTTTTTGGCAATCCACTGTACAGAGAGTGTTCCAGAGTAGAGTGATCCAACCTGACAGAGCTTGAGAGGATCTGCAGAGAAGAATGGGAGAAACCAATATACAGGTGTGCCAAGCTTGTAGCGTCATACCCAAGAAGACTCGAGGCTGTAATTGCTGCCAAAGGTGCTTCAACAAAGTACTGAGTAAAGGGTCTGAATACTTATGTAAATATGATATCTGTTTTTTATTTTTAATACATTAAAAAAAGCATGCATGAGAACATCAGCTGTTCCGGATGACTATGTGATCACGCTCTCCGTAGACGATGTGAGTAAGACTTTTAAGCAGGTCCACATTCACAAGGCCGCAGGGCCAGACGGATTACCAGGACGTGTACTCCGAGCATGTGCTGACCAACTGGCAAGTGTCTTCACTGACATTTTCAACATGTCCCTGACTGAGTCTGTAATACCAACATGTTTCAAGCAGACCACCATAGTCCCTGTGCCCAATAACACTAAGTTAACCTGCCTAAATGACTACCGACCCGTAGCACTCACATCTGTAGCCATGAAGTGCTTTGAAAGGCTGGTCATGGCTCACATCAACACCATTATCCCAGAAACCCTAGACCCACTCCAATTTGCATACCGCCCCAACAGATACACAGATGATGCAATCTCTATTGCACTCCACACTGCCCTTTCCCACCTGGACAAGAGGAACACCTATGTGAGAATGCTATTCATTGACTATAGCTCAAATCTCATCACTAAGCTATGGACCCTGGGACTAAACACCTCCCTCTGCAACTGGATCCTGGACTTCCTGACGGGTCGCCCCCAGGTGGTAAGGGTAGGTAACAACATATCTGCCACGCTGATCCTCAACATAGGAGCCCCTCAGGGGTACGTGCTCAGTCTCCTCCTGTACTCTCTGTTCACTCATGACTGCATGGCCAGGCACGACTCCAACACCATCATTAAGTTTGCCGATGACACAACAGTGGTAGGCCTGATCACCGACAACGATGAGACAGCCTATAGGGAGGAGGTCCGTGACCTGGCCGTGTGGTGCCAGGATAACAACCTCTCCCTCAACGTGACCAAGACAAAGGAGATGATTGTGGACTACAGGAAAAAAAAGAGGACTGAGCACGCCCCCATTCTTATCGACTGGGCTGTAGTGGAGCAGGTTGAGAGCTTCAAGTTCCTTGGTGTCCACATCACCAAACTATCATGGTCCAAACACACCAAGACAGTCGTGAAGAGGGCATGACAAAGCCTATTCCCCCTCAGGAGACTTAAAATATTTGGCATGGGTCCTCAGATCCTCAAAAGGTTCTACAGCTGCACCATCGAGAGCATCCTGACTGGTTCCATCACTGCCTGGTATGGCAACTGCTCGGCCTCCGACCGCAAGGCACTACAGAGGGTAGTGCGTACGGCCCAGTACATCACTGGGGCCAAGCTTCCTGCCATCCAGGACCTCTATACCAGGCGGTGTCAGAGGAAGACCCTAAAAATTGTCAAAGAGTCCAGCCACCCTAGTCATAGACTGTTCTCTCTGCTACCGAAAGGTAAGCGGTACCGGAGCGCCAAGTCTAGGTCCAAAAGGCTTCTTAACAGCTTCTACCCCCAAGCCATAAGACTCCTGAACAGCTAATCATGGCTACCCGGACTATTTGCACTGCCCCCCCACCCCATCCCCCTCTTCTATTCTGCTGCTACTCTGTTTATTATTTATGCGTAGTCACTTTAACTCTACCCACATGTACATATTACCTCAATTACCTTGACTAACCGGTGCCCCCGCACATTAACTCTGTACCGGTACCCCCTGTATATAGCCTCCCTACTGTTATTTCCCAATGACTCTGTACCGGTACCCCCTGTATATAGCCTCCCTACTGTTATTTCACATTGACTCTGTACCGGTACCCCCCTGTATATAGCCTCCCTACTGTTATTTCACATTGACTCTGTACCGGTACCCCCTGTATATAGCCTCCCTACTGTTATTTCACATTGACTCTGTACCGGTACCCCCTGTATATAGCCTCCCTACTGTTATTTCCCATTGACTCTGTACTGGTACCCCCTGTATATAGCCTCTCTACTGTTATTTCACATTGACTCTGTACCGGTACCCCCCTGTATATAGCCTCCCTACTGTTATTTCCCATTGACTCTGTACCGGTAACCCCTGTATATAGCCTCTCTACTGTTATTTTATTTTACTGCTGCTCTTTAATTATTTATATACAGTGGGGAAAAAAAGTATTTAGTCAGCCACCAATTGTGCATGTTCTCCCACTTAAAAAGATGAGAGAGGCCTGTAATTTTCATCATAGGTACACGTCAACTATGACAGACAAATTGAGAAAAAAAAATGCAGAAAATCACATTGTAGGATTTTTTATGAATTTATTTGCAAATTATGGTGGAAAATAAGTATTTGGTCACCTACAAACAAGCAAGATTTCTGGCTCTCACAGACCTGTAACTTCTTCTTTAAGAGGCTCCTCTGTCCTCCACTCGTTACCTGTATTAATGGCACCTGTTTGAACTTGTTATCAGTATAAAATACACCTGTCCACAACCTCAAACAGTCACACTCCAAACTCCACTATGGCCAAGACCAAAGAGCTGTCAAAGGACACCAGAAACAAAATTGTAGACCTGCACCAGGCTGGGAAGACTGAATCTGCAATAGGTAAGCAGCTTGGTTTGAAGAAATCAACTGTGGGAGCAATTATTAGGAAATTGAAGACATACAAGACCACTGATAATCTCCCTCGATCTGGGGCTCCACGCAAGATCTCACCCCGTGGGGTCAAAATGATCACAAGAACGGTAAGCAAAAATCCCAGAACCACACGGGGGGACCTAGTGAATGACCTGCAGAGAGCTGGGACCAAAGTAACAAAGCCTACCATCAGTAACACACTACGCCGCCAGGGACTCAAATGCTGCAGTGCCAGACGTGTCCCCCTGCTTAAGCCAGTACATGTCCAGGCCCGTCTGAAGTTTGCTAGAGTGCATTTGGATGATCCAGAAGAGGATTGGGAGAATATCATATGGTCAGATGAAACCAAAATATAACTTTTTGGTAAAAACTCAACTCGTCGTGTTTGGAGGACAAAGAATGCTGAGTTGCATCCAAAGAACACCATACCTACTGTGAAGCATGGGGGTGGAAACATCATGCTTTGGGGCTGTTTTTCTGCAAAGGGACCAGGACGACTGATCCGTGTAAAGGAAAGAATGAATGGGGCCATGTATCGTGAGATTTTGAGTGAAAACCTCCTTCCATCAGCAAGGGCATTGAAGATGAAACGTGGCTGGGTCTTTCAGCATGACAATGATCCCAAACACACCGCCCGGGCAACGAAGGAGTGGCTTCGTAAGAAGCATTTCAAGGTCCTGGAGTGGCCTAGCCAGTCTCCAGATCTCAACCCCATAGAAAATCTTTGGAGGGAGTTGAAAGTCTGTGTTGCCCAGCGACAGCCCCAAAACATCACTGCTCTAGAGGAGATCTGCATGGAGGAATGGGCCAAAATACCAGCAACAGTGTGTGAAAACCTTGTGAAGACTTACAGAAAACGTTTGACCTGTGTCATTGCCAACAAAGTGTATATAACAAAGTATTGAGAAACTTTTGTTATTGACCAAATACTTATTTTCCACCATAATTTGCAAATAAATTCATTAAAAATCCTACAATGTGATTTTCTGGAGAAAAAAATTCTCAGTTTGTCTGTCATAGTTGACGTGTACCTATGATGAAAATTACAGGCCTCTCTCATCTTTTTAAGTGGGAGAACTTGCACAATTGGTGGCTGACTAAATACTTTTTTCCCCCACTGTATATATATATATATTTTTAACTGCATTGTTGGTTAAGGGCTTGTCAGTAAGCATTTCACTGTAAGGTCTACACCTGTTGTATTCGGCGCATGTGGCAAATAAAATGTGACTTGAAACCTGTTTTTGCTTTGTCATTATGGGGTATTGTGTGTATCAGAATACCTGACCACTGTGACTGACCCAAACTTAAGGAAAGCTTTGACTATGTACAGACTCAGTGAGCATAGCCTTGCTATTGAGAAAGGCCGCCGTAGGCAGACCTGGCTCTCAAGAGAAGACAGGCTATGTGCCCACTGCCCACAAAATGAGCTGGAAACTGAGCTGCACTTCCTAACCTCCTGCTAAATGTATGACCATATTAGAGACACATATTTCCCTCAGATTACAGAGATCCACAAAGAATTCAAAAACAAATCCAATTTTGTTAAACTCCCTTATCTACTGGGTGAAATACCACAGTGTGCCATCACAGCTGCGAAATGTGTGACCTGTTGCCACAAGAAAAGGGTAACCAGTGAAGAACAAACACCATTGTAAATACAACCCATATTTATGTTGATTTATTTTCCCATTTGTACTTTAACTATTTGCACATTGTTACAACACTGTATATATACATAATATGACATTTGAAATGTCTTTATTCTTTTGGAACTTCTGAGTGTAATGTTTACTGTTAATATTTATTGTTTATTTCACTTTTGTTTACTATCTACTTCACTTGCTTTGGCAATGTTAACATACGTTTCCCATGCCAATAAAGCAGAGAGAGAGAGAGAGAGAGAGAGAGAGAGAGAGAGAGAGAGAGAGAGAGAGAGAGAGAGAGAGAGAGAGAGAGAGAAAGAGAGAGAGAGAGAGAGAGAGAGAGAGAGAGAGAGAGAGAGAGAGAGAGAGAGAGAGAGCGAGAGAGAAAGCGAGAGAACCAGTCAAAAGTTTGGACACACCTACTCATTCCAGGGTTTTTCTTTAATATAGTGAAGACATCAAAACTATGAAATAACACATATGGAGTCATGTAGTAAACAAAAAAGTGTTAAATAAATCAAAATATATTTTATATTAGAGATTCTTCAAATAGCCACCCTTTGCCTTGATGACAGCTTTGCACACTCTTGGCATTCTCTCAGCCCGTCTGAAGTTTGCCAATGAACATCTGAATGATTCAGAGGAGAACTGGGTGAAAGTGTTGTGGTCAGATGAGACCAAAATGGAGCTCTTTGCCATCAACTCAACTCGCCGTATTTGGAGGAGGAGGAATGCTGCCTATGACCCCAAGAACACCATCCCCACCGTCAAACATGGAGGTGGAAACATTATGCTTTGGGGTGTTTTTCTGCTAAGGGGACAGGACAACTTCACTGCATCAAAGGGACGATGGACGGGGCCATGTACCGTCAAATCTTGGGTGAGAACCTCCTTCCCTCAGCCAGGGCATTGAAAATGGGTCGTGGATGGATATTCCAGCATGACAGTGACCCAAAACACACGGCCAAGGCAACAAAGGAGTGGCTCAAGAAGAAGCACATTAAGGTCCTGTAGTGGCCTAGCCAGTCTCCAGACCTTAATCCCATAGAAAATCTGTGGAGGGAGCTGAAGGTTCGAGTTGCCAAACGTCAGGCTCAAAACCTTAATGACTTGGAGAAGATCTGCAAAGAGGAGTGGGACAAAATCCCTCCTGAGATGTGTGCAAACCTGGTGGCCAACTACAAGAAACGGCTGACCTCTGTGGTTGCCAACAAGGGTTTTGCCACCAAGTACTAAGTCATGTTTTGCAGAGGGGTCAAATACTTATTTCCCTTATTAAAATGCAAAAATCAATTTATAACATTTTTAACATGTGTTTTTCTGGATTTTGTTGTTGTTATTCTGTCTCTCACTGTTCAAATAAACCTACCATTAAAATTATAGACTGATCATGTCTTTGTCAGTGGACAAACGTACAAAATCAGCAGGGGATCAAATACTTTTTTCCCCTCACTGTATGTATGTATGTATGTATGTATGTATATATATATATACAGTGGGGGAAAAAAGTATTTAGTCAGCCACCAATTGTGCAAGTTCTCCCACTTAAAAAGATGGGAGAGGCCTGTAATTTTCATCACAGGTACACGTCAACTATGACAGACAAAATTAGAAAAAGAAATCCAGAAAATCACATTGTAGGATTTTTAATGAATTTATTTGCAAATTATGGTGGAAAATAAGTATTTGGTCAATAACAAAAGTTTCTCAATACTTTGTTATATACCCTTTGATGGCAATGACACAGGTCAAACGTTTTCTGTAAGTCTTCACAAGGTTTTCACACACTGTTGCTGTTATTTTGGCCCACTCCTCCATGCAGATCTCCTCTAGAGCAGTGATGTTTTGGGGCTGTCGCTGGGCAACACGGACTTTCAACTCCCTCCAAAGATTTTCTATGGGGTTGAGATCTGGAGACTGGCTAGGCCACTCCAGGACCTTGAAATGCTTCTTACGAAGCCACTCCTTCGTTGCCTGGGCAGTGTGTTTGGGATCATTGTCATGCTGAAAGACCCAGCCACGTTTCATCTTCAATGCCCTTGCTGATGGAAGGAGGTTTTCACTCAAAATCTCACGATACATGGCCCCATTCATTCTTTCCTTTACACGGATCAGTCGTCCTGGTCCCTTTGCAGAAAAACAGCCCCAAAGCATGATGTTTCCACCCCCATGCTTCACAGTAGGTATGGTGTTCTTTGGATGCAACTCATCATTCTTTGTCCTCCAAACACGACGAGTTGAGTTTTTACCAAAAAGTTATATTTTGGTTTCATCTGACCATATGACATTCTCCCAATCCTCTTCTGGATCATCCAAATGCACTCTAGCAAACTTCAGACGGGCCTGGACATGTACTGGCTTAAGCAGGGGGACACGTCTGGCGCTGCAGGATTTGAGTCCCTGGCGGCGTAGTGTGTTACTGATGGTAGGCTTTGTTACTTTGGTCCCAGCTCTCTGCAGGTCATTCACTAGGTCCCCCCGTGTGGTTCTGGGATTTTTGCTCACCGTTCTTGTGATCATTTTGACCCCATGGGGTGAGATCTTGTGTGGAGCCCCAGATCGAGGGAGATTATCAGTGGTCTTGTATGTCTTCCATTTCCTAATAATTGCTCCCACAGTTGATTTCTTCAAACCAAGCTGCTTACCTATTGCAGATGCAGTCTTCCCAGCCTGGTGCAGGTCTACAATTTTGTTTCTGGTGTCCTTTGACAGCTCTTTGGTCTTGGCCATAGTGGAGTTTGGAGTGTGACTGTTTGAGGTTGTGGACAGGTGTCTTTTATACTGATAACAAGTTCAAACAGGTGCCATTAATACAGGTAACGAGTGGAGGACAGAGGAGCCTCTTAAAGAAGAAGTTACAGGTCTGTGAGAGCCAGAAATCTTGCTTGTTTGTAGGTGACCAAATACTTATTTTCCACCATAATTTGCAAATAAATTCATTAAAAATCCTACAATGTGACTTTCTGGATTTTTTTTCCTCAATTTGTCTGTCATAGTTGACGTGTACCTATGATGAAAATTACAGGCCTCTCTCATATTTTTAAGTGGGAGAACTTGCACAATTGGTGGCTGACTAAATACTTTTTTTCCCCACTGTATATATATATATATATATATATATATATATATATATACATACATATATATATATATATATATATATATATACACACACACACAGTGGGGAGAACAAGTATTTGATACACTGCCGATTTTGCAGGTTTTCCTACTTACAAAGCATGTAGAGGTCTGTAATTTCTATCATAGTTACACTTCAACTGTGAGAAAAAAAAAATCCAGAAAATCACATTGTATGATTTTTAAGTCATTCATTTGCATTTTATTGCATGACATAAGTATTTGATACATCAGAAAAGCAGAACTTAATATTTGGTACAGAAACCTTTGTTTACCTTTGATTACAGAGATCATACGTTTCCTGTAGGTCTTGACCAGGTTTGCACACACTGCAGCAGGGATTTTGGCCCACTAATCCATACAGACCTTCTCCAGATCCTTCAGGTTTCGGGGCTGTCGCTGGGCAATACAGACTTTCAGTTCCCTCCAAAGATTTTCTATTGGGTTCAGGTCTGGAGACTGGCTAGGCCACTCCAGGACATTGAGATGCTTCTTACGGAGCCACTCCTTAGTTGCCCTGGCTGTGTGTTTTGGGTCGTTGTCATGCTGGAAGACCCAGCCACGACCCATCTTCAATGCTCTTACTGAGGGAAGGAGGTTGTTGGCCAAGATCTCGCGATACATGGCCCCTTCCATCCTCCCCTCAATACGGTGCAGTCGTCCTGTCCCCTTTGCAGAAAAGCATCCCCAAATAATGATTTTTCCACCTCCATGCTTCATGGTTGGGATGGTGTCCTTGGGGTTGTACTCATCCTTCTTCTTCCTCCAAACACGGCGAGTGGAGTTTAGACCAAAAAGCTCTATTTTTGTCTCATCAGACCACATGACCTTCCCCCATTCCTCCTCTGGATCATCCAGATGGTCATTGGCAAACTTCAGACGGGCCTGGACATGCGCTGGCTTGAGCAGGGGGACCTTGCGTGCGCTGCAGGATTTTAATCCATGACGGTGTAGTGTGTTACTAATGGTTTTCTTTGAGACTGTGGTCCCAGCTCTCTTCAGGTCATTGACCAGGTCCTGCCGTGTAGTTCTGGGCTGATCCCTCACCTTCCTCATGATCATTGATGCCCCACGAGGTTAAACAGGTGCAGTTAATACAGGTAATGAGTGGAGAACAGGAGGGCTTCTTAAAGAAAAACTAACAGGTCTGTGAGAGCCGGAATTCTTACTGGTTGGTAGGTGATCAAATACTTATGTCATGCAATAAAATGCAAATTATTACTTAAAAATCATACAATGTGATTTTCTGGATTTTTGTTTTAGATTCCGTCTCTCACAGTTGAAGTGTACCTGTGATAAAAATTACAGACCTCTACATGCTTTGTAAGTAGGAAAACCTGCAAAATCGGCAGTGTATCAAATACTTGTTCTCCCCACTGTGTGTATATGTATATATATATATATATATATATATATATATATATATATATATATATATATACACACACACACACACACACACACACACACATATACATACATACATACATACACACACACACACAGCTCTGGAAAAAATTAAGAGACCACTGCATAATTATCAGGTTCTCTGGTTGTACTATTTATAGGTATGTGTTTGGGTAAAAATAACATATTTGTTTTATTCTATAAACTACTGACAACATTTCTCTCAAATAAAAATATTGTAATTTAGAGCATTTATTTGCAGAAAATGACAACTGATCAAAATAACAAAAAAGATGCAGTGTTGTCAGACATCGAATAATGCAAAGAAAATAAGTTCATGTTCATTTTTAAACAAGACAATACTAATGTTTTAACTTAGGAAGAGTTCAGAAATCAATATTTGGTGGAATAACACTGATTTTCAATCACAGCTTTCATGCGTCTTGGCATGCTCTCCACCAGTCTTTCACATTGATGTTGGGTGACTTTATGCCACTCCTGGCGCAAAAATTCAAGCAGCTCGGCTTTGTTTGATGGCTTGTGACCATCCATCTTCCTCTTGATCACATTCCAGATGTTTTCAATGGGGTTCAGGTCTGGAGATTGGGCTGGCCATTACAGGGTCTTGATCTGGTGGTCCTCCATCCACACCTTGATTGACCTGTCTGTGTGGCATGGCGCATTGTCCTGCTGGAAAAACCAATCCTCAGAGTTGGGGAACAATGTCAGAGCAAAAGGAAGCAAGTTTTCTTCCAGGACAATCTTGTACATGGCTTGATACATGCATCCTTCACAAAGACAAATCTGCCTGATTCCAGCCTTGCTGAAGCACCCCCAGATCATCACCGATCCTCCACCAAAGTTCACAGTGGGTGCGAGACGCTGTGGCTTGTAGGCCTCTCCAGGTCTCCATCTAACGACCAGGTGTTGGGTAAAGCTGAAAATTGGACTCATCAGAGAAGATGACCTTACTCCAGTCCTCTACGGTCCAATCCTTATGGTCTTTTGCAAACCTCAGCCTGGCTCTTCTTTGCTTCTCATTGATGAAGGGCTTTTTTCTAGCTTTGCACGACTTCAGCCCTGCCCCTAGGAGCCTGATTCGAACCGTCCTCGCCGTGCACTTCACCCCAGCTGCCGTTTGCCATTCTTTTTGTAGGTCATTTGATGTCATCCTACGGTTGTTGACTGATATTCGAATGAGTTGGCGGTCATTCCGGTCAGTAGAGAATCATTTTCGCCCTCTGCCAGTCTGTAGCTTTGTTGTCCCCAATGTCTGCTGCTTGACCTTGTTCTTATGAACCGCCGTCTTTGAAATTTTAAGGATGGAAGCAACCTGACGCTCACTGTATCCCTCTGCCGGTAAAGCCAGAATTGACCCCTTCTTTTCCTCAATCAAAACTTTCCTTTTCAACTCTTTTGGCATGGTCAATAGTTATTTTTTTGATTAATATTACTTTTGAGGTAATATAAGCACTGTTTTGCCATCCAGCTGGTACTATTGCAAGAGGATAGTGATGAACACAGCAGTGGTTTTTATACTTTTCCTCGTTAAATAAGATTTGGTTCAGGTGATCACCTAATCAGTACCTAATTCAGTAGAATGAGGTGTGCCTGTGTTGGAATTCAACAGACACTGGGATTGAATGGCTGTCATACATGTAGAGATGCTGATTTAAGAAAAATGTGCAGTGGTCTTAATTTTTTCCACAGCTGTATATTATTAATATATATATATATATATACAGTGGGGGAAAAAAGTATTTAGTCAGCCACCAATTGTGCAAGTTCTCCCACTTAAAAAGATGAGAGAGGCCTGTCATTTTCATCATAGGTAGACGTCAACTATGACAGACAAATTGAGGAGAAAAAAAATACAGAAAATCACATTGTAGGATTTTTAATGAATTTATTTGCAAATGATGGTGGAAAATAAGTATTTGGTCACCTACAAACAAGCAAGATTTCTGGCTCTCACAGACCTGTAACTTCTTCTTTAAGAGGCTCATCTGTCCTCCACTCGTTACCTGTATTAATGGCACCTGTTTGAACTTGTTATCAGTATAAAAGACACCTGTCCACAACCTCAAACAGTCACACTCCAAACTCCACTATGGCCAAGACCAAAGAGCTGTCAAAGGACACCAGAAACAAAATTGTAGACCTGCACCAGGCTGGGAAGACTGAATCTGCAATAGGTAAGCAGCTTGGTTTGAAGAAATCAACTGTGGGAGCAATTATTAGGAAATGGAAGACATACAAGACCACTGATAATCTCCCTCGATCAGGGGCTCCACGCAAGATCTCACCCCGTGGGGTCAAAATGATCACAAGAACGGTGAGCAAAAATCCCAGAACCACACGGGGGGACCTAGTGAATGACCTGCAGAGAGCTGGGAACAAAGTAACAAAGCCTACCATCAGTAACACACTACGCCGCCAGGGACTCAAATCCTGCAGTGCCAGACGTGTCCCCCTGCTTAAGCCAGTACATGTCCAGGCCCGTCTGAAGTTTGCTGGAGTGCATTTGGATGATCCAGAAGAGGATTGGGAGAATGTCATATGGTCAGATGAAACCAAAATAGAACTTTTAGGTAAAAACTCAACTCGTCGTGTTTGGAGGACAAAGAATGCTGAGTTGCATCCAAAGAACACCATACCTACTGTGAAGCATGTGGGTGGAAACATCATGCTTTGGGGCTGTTTTTCAGCAAAGGGACCAGGACGACTGATCCGTGTAAAAGAAAGAATGAATGGGGCCATGTATCGTGAGATTTTGAGTGAAAACCTCCTTCCATCAGCAAGGGCATTGAAGATGAAATGTGGCTGGGTATTTCAGCATGACAATGATCCCAAACACACCGCCCGGGCAACGAAGGAGTGGCTTCGTAAGAAACATTTCAAGGTCCTGGAGTGGCCTAGCCAGTCTCCAGATCTCAACCCCATAGAAAATCTTTGGAGGGAGTTGAAAGTCTGTGTTGCCCAGCGACAGCCCCAAAACATCACTGCTCTAGAGGAGATCTGCATGGAGGAATGGGCCAAAATACCAGCAAAAGTGTGTGAAAACTTGTGAAGACTTACAGAAAACGTTTGACCTGTGTCATTGCCAACAAAGGGTATATAACAAAGTATTGAGAAACTTTTGTTATTGACCAAATACTTATTTTCCACCATAATTTGCAAATAAATTCATAAAAAATCCTACAATGTGATTTTCTGGATTTTTTTCCCTCATTTTGTCTGTCATAGTTGACGTGTACCTATGATGAAAATTACAGGCCTCTCTCATCTTTTTAAGTGGGAGAACTTGCACAATTGGTGGCTGACTAAATACGTTTTTCCCCCCACTGTACACACATACACACACACATACATATACACACACACGTTTAGCCATGATGTTATGTAAGAGCATTTCAACAACGCGTGGGAAACACACAGAAGTATTTAGCGTGAAGTGAACCAACACAAAACCAAAATTACAGCTGGTTCCCAAGGGGACTGTTAGCAAGGCATAAAATTAGCATGATGTGGACAGACTGTCACAATACAACTCTCCTCAAAACACAGACCAGCATGTTATTGCGAGTGTAGCGAAATGCTTGCGCTTCTAGATCTGACAGTGCAGCAATATCCAGCAAGTCATATCTAACAGTTCTACAACAAAAACCTAATGCACACAAATCTAAGTAAAGGAATGGAATAAGAACCAGGGTGCTCATAGATAAATACTTAATTGATCCCCAAAGGGAAATTAATTACCAGCCATAAATGATACATATAGACAACGCACAATGAACCAAAAAAGTGACAAAGTGCCATGATTTATCAGTAACAACACAAACATAGGCACAGACACATGCATACACACACACACACACACACGATAACATACACACTATACACACACGTACACATGTATTTTGTATTGTAGATATGTGGTAGTGGTGGAGTAGGGGCCTGAGAGCACACTGTGTGTTGTGAAATCGGTTATGAATGTATTGTAATGTTTTTAAAATTGTATAACTGCCTTAAGATTTGCCGGACCCCAGGAAGAGTAGCTGCTGCCTTGGCAGGAACTAATGGGGATCCATAATAAACCCCAGGAAGAGTAGCTGCTGCCTTGGCAGGAACTAATGGGGATCCATAATAAACCCCAGGAAGAGTAGCTGCTGCCTCGGCAGGAACTAATGGGGATCCATAATAAACCCCAGGAAGAGTAGCTGCTGCCTTGGCAGGAACTAATGGGGATCCATAATAAACCCCAGGAAAGGTAGCTGCTGCCTTGGCAGGAACTAATGGGGATCCATAATAAACGCCAGGAAGAGTAGCTGCTGCCTTGGCAGGAACTAATGGGGATCCATAATAAACCCCAGGAAGAGTAGCTGCTGCCTTGGCAGGAACTAATGGGGATCCATAATAAACGCCAGGAAGAGTAGCTGCTGCCTTGGCAGGAACTAATGGGGATCCATAATAAACCCCAGGAAGAGTAGCTGCTGCCTTGGCAGGAACTAATGGGGATCCATAATAAACCCCAGGAAGAGTAGCTGCTGCCTTGGCAGGAACTAATGGGGATCCATAATAAAGCCCAGGAAGAGTAGCTGCTGCCTTGGCAGGAACTAATGGGGATCCATAATAAACCCCAGGAAGAGTAGCTGCTGCCTTGGCAGGAACTAATGGGGATCCATAATAAATACAACCACAAAACAATGAAGATGGTCTCTGTCTCAACAGAGTGTTTCATCAGTGGTTTGGCAGGAGTAAGTCACCCATGGCAGAAACACACTGAAATACAATATTATACTGTGCTCTCTATTTAATTAGAGCATCTGCCTGCTTACTGGTGTTGTAGTGGTGGTTGTTCCAACCAAATCGGCCTACATGCTCAGATCTAGAGACGCTACCCATCAGTGAGGGGATGGCCTCGACAGGCCGGGTTCAATAAAGAGAAAATAATGCATTCAAAATCCATAAATGTATAATTCTTGTGCAATTCATATCTGGAGGTTTTCTTCATAATTTTGTATGTGGTGTTAGTGTGTGGCATAACCATCAGCTCTAGGGTCGAACTGTTCCGTGCCAAATGCACACCAACTGCCAAAGGACTTTGGGAACTTGGGCAGAAAATGTTGATCCACTGAGGCAGAAAATACAATGTCAGAGTTTAATTCCATAAGAGAAAAGCTGTGAAATGGAGAGAAGGGAGGGTCAGAACAGTAGTCTAATGTTATAGAAGGGAAGGTCAGAACAGTAGTCTAATGTTATAGAAGGGAGGATCAGAACAGTAGTCTAATGTTATAGAAGGGAGGGTCAGAACAGTAGTCTAATGTTATAGAAGGGAGGGTCAGAACAGTAGTCTAATGTTATAGAAGGGAGGATCAGAACAGTAGTCTAATGTTATAGAAGGGAGGGTCAGAACAGTAGTCTAATGTTATAGAAGGGAAGGTCAGAACAGTAGTCTAATGTTATAGAAGGGAGGGTCAGAACAGTAGTCTAATGTTATAGAAGGGAGGGTCAGAACAGTAGTCTAATGTTATAGAAGGGAGGGTCAGAACAGTAGTCTAATGTTATAGAAGGGAGGATCAGAACAGTAGTCTAATGTTATAGAAGGGAGGGTCAGAACAGTAGTCTAATGTTATAGAAGGGAGGGTCAGAACAGTAGTCTAATGTTATAGAAGGGAGGGTCAGAACAGTAGTCTAATGTTATAGAAGGGAGGGTCAGAACAGTAGTCTAATGTTATAGAAGGGAGGGTCAGAACAGTAGTCTAATGTTATAGAAGGGAGGGTCAGAACAGTAGTCTAATGTTATAGAAGGGAGGGTCAGAACAGTAGTCTAATGTTATAGAAGGGAGGGTCAGAACAGTAGTCTAATGTTATAGAAGGGAGGGTCAGAACAGTAGTCTAAGGTTATATCCCTGCTTGTGCCATTAAACCCCTACAACTCATCCAGAACGCTGCAGCCCGTCTGGTGTTCAACCTTCCCAAGTTCTCTCACGTCACCCCCCTCCTCCGCACACTCCACTGGCTTCCAGTTGAAGCTCGCATCTGCTACAAGACCATGGTGCTTGCCTACGGAGCTGTGAGGGGAACGGCACCTCCTTTCCTTCAGGCTCTGATCAGACCCTACACCCAAACGAGGGCACTACGTTCATCCACCTCTGGCCTGCTAGCCCCCCTACCTCTACAGAAGCACAGTTCCCGCTCAGCCCAGTCAAAGCTATTCGCTGCTCTGGCACCCCAATGGTGGAACAAGCTCCCCCACGACGCCAGGACAGCGGAGTCACTGACCACCTTCCGGAAACACTTGAAACCCCACCTCTTTAAGGAATACCTGGAATAGTATAAAGCAATCCTTCTACCCCCCCTTTACTACCACTGTCTTTTGTCTAAACTAACACCTCACTTATTTCACCTGCTAGCACTGACTTGTTTAAAGAAGTGTACTTACTGTGATCAAGATGTGGTTGTCCTACTGGCTATCCTAAGTTGAATGCACCAATTTGTAAGTCGCTCTGGATAAGAGCGTCTGGTAAATGTAAATGTAGAAGGGAGGGTCAGAACAGTAGTCTAATGTTATATATCTTCATATCCTCTCATATAGCATATATTGCAGTAAAATGATACACCAAATGTACATTTTGACTCGGGAACAGGTGTAGAGAAATATGATTTATTTATTTCAGCATCTTGAGAGAATGAATGGTGAATGCACATTTAGGGACCGTCTGTAAAAGCGGCGGTGGTATCTTGATCAACATTGTAAAAGTGGATAGCATTTCAACCACATAAAAATATGCATCCAAGCCGAAACTTAAATCTGATCAAAAACATGTTGGGTCGTTTTTTAAAAGCTTTTAATTTCCTTAAAGCCTGTCAAACTGATGTCATTTGGAAACTTTTGACAGAAAAGTTCTCTTTTTATTTTATTTTCTCCCCGGTCCCTAAACGTCTTTGCTGCGCGATAGAAGCAGAGATGGGAGAAAATCAAGTTTAGCGATGGTCAACTAGACTGAAGCATCATTCTATCGATGCGTGACATTCTGGTGACCAAGAGTTTATAGAGAGTCTAGTAGGGCAACAAGTAATGACACAAGAGAAGCTGCATATCTAACTATAGACAGGTTGACTAACAAATAGCCTAAACAAAATGTCCGAAATGATCATCAGAAACATGGGCCCATCTAAAAAGGCCCGTTAACAAATCGTTCCGCCATCTGACTTTACAGCGCATTTTCTATATTTGCAGGTTAGGGTCAGATGCGGGCCACTTTATCACAGTAAGGCGGTTGTGGATGGTTATTGGTTAATTGCGGGCAGGTGAACAAACAGCTGACCCCGCGCATCACTAACACACACAGCCCACCAGGGACGAGCGAGCCGGGAGAGAGAGACGTGATTAGCGGAGAGAGAAACACACTGGCTGAAGAAAATAAAGGTGGTGGTTAAGGTCAACCTCTCTCTGTGATCAAAGAGGCTATTCTCAACACCGTGCTCATCATGTATCTACACCATGAGAAACAGAGCAGAGAGTAGGGATCACAGCCCTTCTGTTTAACACAGCCCTTTCAGTCCTTCCAGCCAAACTGTTAACAAGGCCCTCAATGCTTCCAGCCAAACTACTACAAACTTCTAGTATGTGTAATGTGATTTGGACTCAGTGACACTTTCAGAAGTACTGTCCCCGTCATTTCTCAGCAGTTTGGCTGACAAATGCCATCAACTTTAACACTGGCCTCCACTCTGCTCTGCTCTCAGCCCTCCACTCTGCTCTGCTCTCAACCCTCCACTCTGCTCTGCTCTCAGCCCTCCACTCTGCTCTGCTCTCAGCCCATTTCTGTTTAAGACCATCTTCTCCTTTCTGCCAAACTGCAGAGGGACAGGACTGTGCTTCTGAAAGAATCCATTTGCAATGCTAGGGGATACCAAGTCTGGTCTTTAGCCTAACCTAAACGATACCGGTAGTCTGGTCTTGGCTGTAGCTTACATCGTTTTCACTGTACAGTGTCATTCATCCATAGAGCAGGGTAAATCAGATAACGTTGATGAAAGTGTCACTCCTCAATATCACAACATTTGACAAACAAAATACACGGGGAAACAACATTGAGGATGACTCAATGTGAAAAGTAAAGAAGGCCACAGCGTGGTTTCAGCCCCAGGGGTTCCCCAACAGATGTTACTGGCCTGCCTGACAGCAGGGCATATAGCAAGCACAGGAAAGCACCTGCCTGACAGCCATTCAGCTGGAAGCACTAGACACTGTATGTTTGTGTCTGTGTTTCTGCCTGCTGTGTGAGGCGGTCATGACATTTCCCTTATGGTGGGAAAGTATCTCTTCTGAGTAAATACGAGAGCTTGCCGCAGTTTGCCTAGACCAGTTATCTGGCTGGCAGAGTCCATCTAAAAACAGAGTCAGTCAACCTGGCGAGGTCACAGCTTGGAACTCTTTTAGAGGGCTGCACCCTTATCCACCCTAAAGCCTCGGTTCCATTGGCACTTTAAAGTCAACACAGGCTGGACTGGCCCTGGTGTGGGCTGGCTGGCCCTGGTGTGGGCTGGCTGGCCCTGGTGGGCTGGCCCTGGCCCTGGTGTGGGCTGGCTGGCCCTGGTGGGCTGGCTGGTCCTGGTGGGCTGGCTAGCCCTGGTCCTGGTGGGCTGGCTGGTCCTGGTGGGCTGGCTGGTCCTAGTGGGCTGGCTCTAATTGTATTTCCACTGCCTATAGAACTTAGAAAGTTTATAAAGTTGCTAGGTAGCCAATGTGAATGTGCAGCTAGCTAGCTTTGCTAATGTTGCTAGCTAACTAGCTAGAATTTGTAGGAAGTCCTTTGGCTACAACTAGCTAGATAACTAGGTACTGTGGCGAGCGAGATGTTGAAGAAATAAATCTATTTCACCCTCACCACGCTGTAACTAACGTTACTCCATACTCTTGCCAGTGTCAGTTAGCCAAGTCTTCGCTAGCATAACACGCTAGTTTAATTCCTACCTTGCTTGCCATGGCATTTAGCTCTAGCTAGCTAGGTTAGCTTTCAATAATGTATCAATATGACCTGACTAGCGAAAACCTCTGCTAGTTAACGTTAGCACGCTAGCTATCATTCGAGGGCTGACTGTTCTCATAACAGTTTATTGTGTAGTGCAAAAACAAATGAAGGATCGAGCTACAGTGGTAATTCGTGTCATGTCTAACTACTGCTAGATAACCACAACAAACCCAGACGAGGTAAACATGGTGGTTGCATAGTAACAGAGTCAGCAGCACGAATTCGAAATGAGCTAGAATTCGTTCTAAAACTGTGCTGGCCCGGCCCGGGTTTCCCCTGTCCAAGGACGTATTCCATTCGTCCCACCTCGAATTTGGCCCAGAAGCTCCAATCGAAACGGGGCTTAAGTCTTGCACACTTTCTCACATACAGCGCCTTCAGAAAGTATTCACACCCCTGGACTTGTTCTACATTTTGTTGTGTTACAGCTTGAATTTCAAATGGATTCAATTGAGATTTTGTGTCACTGGCCTACAAACAATACCGCATAATGTCAAAGTGGAATTTGGATTTTAGACATTTTAACAAATTAAAAATGAAAAGCTGAAATGTCTTGAGTCAATAAGTACTCAACCCCTTTGGGATGGCAAGCCTAAATAAGTTCAGGAGTAAAGAATGTACATAATAATTCACATAATAAGTTGCATGGACTCATTCTTTGTACAATAATAGTGTTTAACATGATTTTTGAATGACTACCTCATCTCTGTACCCCACACATACAATTATCTGTAAAGTCTCTCAGTCGAGCAGGGAATTTCAAACACAGATTCAACCACAAAGACCAGGGAGGTTTTCCAATGCTTCAAAAGGTATTTGAGTAAAAATGTAAAAAAGCAGACA
Source organism: Coregonus ussuriensis (assembly GCA_031479575.1). Taxonomy (NCBI): domain Eukaryota; kingdom Metazoa; phylum Chordata; class Actinopteri; order Salmoniformes; family Salmonidae; genus Coregonus; species Coregonus ussuriensis. Next base: position 50,163,038 of record CM062503.1, on the reverse strand, counting down.
TTGAATATGCTTTTGAGTATGATGATGTTTTCTTTATTACACATTGGATGGTGTATCAATACACCCAGTCACTACAAAGATACAGGCGTCCTACCTAAGGAAGGAAACCGCTCAGGGATTTCACCATGAGGCCAAAGGTGACTTTAAAACTGAGGATGGATCAAAAACATTGTAGTTACTCCACAATACTAACCTAAATTACAGAGTGAAAACAAGGAAGTCTGTACAGAAAGCAAATATTTAAAAAAAACATGCATCCTGTTTGCAATAAGGCACAAAAGTAAAACTGCTAAAAATTTGGCAATTTTTTTTTACTTTATGTCCTACAAAGCGTTATGTCAGGGACAAACCAAACACAACACATGGCTGAGTGCCACTCTTCATATTTTCAAGCATGGTGGCTGCATCATGTTATGCTTGTCATCGGCAAGGACTGGGGAGTTTTTTTGGGATAAAAACAAATGGAATAGAGCTAAGCTAACCTCAACTAGCCGGTGCCTCCCGCACATTGACTCTGCAACGGTACCCCCCTGTATATATAGCCTCCCTACTGTTATTTTATTTTACTTCTGCTCTTTTTTTTCTCAACACTTTTTTTGTTGTTGTTTTATTTTTACTTTTTTTGTTAAAAATAAATGCACTGTTGGTTAAGGGCTGTAAGTAAGCATTTCACTGTGATGTCTGCACCTGTTGTATTCGGCGCATGTGACCAATACAATTTGATTTGATTTGATTTGATTTAAGCACAGGCAAAATCTTAGAGGAAAACTTGGTTCAGTCTGCTTTCCAACAGACACTGGGAGATGAATTCACCTTTCAGCAGGACAGTAACCTAAAACACAAGGCCAAATATACACTGGAGTTTTTTACCAAGAAGACATTGAATGTTCCTGAGTGGCCTAGTTACAGTTTGTTGAGAATCTATGGCAAATCAACAACCAACTTGACAGAGCTGTGAAAATATTGTACAATCCAGGTGTGCAAAGCTCTTAGAGACTTACCCAGAAAGACTCGCAGCTGTAATCGCTGCCAAAGGTGATTCTAACATGTATTGACTCAGGGGTGTGAATACTTACATAAATGAGATGTTTCTGTATTTCATAGTCAATACATTTGCAAACATTTCTAAAAACATGTTTTCACTTTGTAGTTATGGGGTATTGTGTGTAGAAAAAAAAACATATTTAACCTATTTTGAATTCAGGCTGTAACACAACATGTGGAACGAGTCAAGGGGTATGAATACTTTCTGAAGGCATTGTAGATGTAACAATGGTGGAAACCCCCTCAAGCCAATGTTTACACCAATCCATTGCTTTTAAAGCAATCATGGGGAGTGTACATGTGCATGAATATAGCCACACCTAGCTAGGCACAGCAACACAGACCAGTTGGACCTGGACCTGTTACAACACAACACAGACCAAGGCTTTTTTCCCAATAGCACCCTATTCCCTATATAGTGCACTACTTTTGACAAGGGCCCATAGGGAAATAGGGTGCCATTTGGGACTCCGATATAAAATAACATGCACACTACCATGCTTCTTTTATCTGTGGAATATCAGCCCACAGAGTTGACTTTGTATCCAACAGCAGAAATACCTTCTCCAACCTTGCTGGAGGCATTTGTACATTGTCTGAACTTCCTGTTTTTCATGCCGAAGCTCGGCTGAGTAAGATCCTGGGGTTTTTTGTTCGTTTTTTACAGTTGAAGTCGGAAGTTTACATACACTTAGGTTTGAGTCATTAAAACTTGTTTTTCAACCACTCCACAAATTTATTTTTAACAAACTATAGTTTTGGCAAGTCGGTTAGGACATCTACTTTGTGCATGACACAAGTAATTTTACCAACAATAGTTTACAGACAGATTATTTCACTTATAATTCACTGTATCACAATTCCAGTGGGTCAGAAGTTTACATACACTAAGTTGACTGTGCCTTTAAACAGCTTGCAAAATTCCAGAAAATGATGTCATGGCTTTGGAAGCTTCTGATAGGCTAATTGACATAATTTGAGTCAATTGGAGGTGTACCTGTGGATGTATTTCAAGGCCTACCTTCAAACTCAGTGCCTCTTTGCTTGACATCATAGGAAAATCGAAATAAATCATACAAGACCTCAGAAAAAATATGGTAGACCTCCACAAGTCTGGTTCATCCTTGGGAGCAATTTCCAAACGCCTGAAGGTACCACGTTCATCTGTACAAACAATAGTACGCAAGTATAAACACCATGGGACCACGCAGCCGTCATACCGCTCAGGAAGGAGACGTGTTCTGTATCCTAGAGATGAATGTACTTTGGTGCGAAAAGTGCAAATTAATCCCAGAACAAAAGCAAAGGACCTTGTAAAGATGCTGGAGGAAACAGGTACAAAAGTATCTATATCTACAGTAAAACGAGTCCTATATCGGCATAACCTGAAAGGCCGCTCAGTAAGGAAGAAGCCACTGCTCCAAAACCGCCATTAAAAAGCCAGACTACGGTTTGCAACTGCACATGGGGACAAAGATCGTACCTTTTGGAGGAAAAAGGGGGTTGCTTTCAAGCCAAAGAACACCATCCCAACCGTGAAGAACAGGGGTGGCAGCATTATGCTGTGGGGGTGCTTTGCTGCAGGAGGGACTGGTGCACTTCACAAAATAGATTGTATCATGAGGAAGGGAAATTATGTGGATATATTGAAGCAACATCTCAAGACATCAGTCAGGAAGATAAAACTTGGTCTTCCAAATGGATCTTCCAAATGGACAATGGCCCCAAGCATACTTCCAAAGTTGTGGCAAAATGGCTTAAGGACAACAAAGTCAAGGTATTGGAGTGGCCATCACAAAGCCCTGACCTCAATCCTATAGAACATTTGTGGGCAGAACTGAAAAAGTGTGTGCGAGCAAGGAGGCCTACAAACCTGACTCAGTTAAACCAGCTATCAAATCAAATCAAATCAAATTTTATTGGTCACATGCGCCGAATACAACAGGTGCAGACATTACAGTGAAATGCTTACTTACAGCCCTTAACCAACAGTGCATTTATTTTAAACAAAAAAGTAAAAATAAAACAACAACAACAAAAAAAGTGTTGAGAAAAAAAGAGCAGAAGTAAAATAAAATAACAGTAGGGAGGCTATATATACAGGGGGTACCGGTGCAGAGTCAATGTGCGGGGGCACCGGCTAGTTGAGGTAGTTGAAGTAATATGTACATGTGGGTAGAGTTAAAGTGACTATGCATAAATACTTAACAGAGTAGCAGCAGCGTAAAAAGGATGAGGTGGGGGGGGCAGTGCAAATAGTCCGGGTAGCCATGATTAGCTGTTCAGGAGTCTTATGGCTTGGGGGTAGAAGCTGTTGAGAAGTCTTTTGGACCTAGACTTGGCACTCCGGTGTCAGGAGGAATGGGCCAAAATTCACCCAACTTATTGTGGGAAACTTGTGGAAGGCTACCCGAAACGTTTGACCCAAGTTAAACAATTTAAAGACAATGCTACCAAATACTAATTGAGAGTATGTAAACTTCTGACCCACTGGGAATGTGATGAAATAAATAAAAGCAGAAATAAATCATTCTCTCTACTATTATTCTGTTATTTCACATTCTTAAAATAAAGTGGTGATCCTAACTGACCTAAGACAGGGAATTTTCACTAGGATTAAATGTCAGGAATTGTAAAAAACTGAGTTTATATGTATTTGGCTAAGGTGTATGTAAACTTCCAACTTCAACTGTACATATGGCACATCAAGTTGAGATGTGCTTCTCCTTTGTCTGTGTCTCTGGGTCTCAGTTCAACTAGACTGGCTGTGTCTCTGGGTCTCAGTTCAACTAGACTGGCTGTGTCTCTGGGTCTCAGTTCAACTAGACTGGCTGTGTCTCTGGGTCTCAGTTCAACTAGACTGGCTGTGTCTCTGGGTCTCAGTTCAACTAGACTGGCTGTGTCTCTGTCTCTGTTCAACTAGACTGGCTGTGTCTCTGGGTCTCAGTTCAACTAGACTGGCTGTGTCTCTGTCTCTGTTCAACTAGACTGGCTGTGTCTCTGGGTCTCAGTTCAACTAGACTGGCTGTATCCCTGGGTCTCAGTTCAACTAGACTGGCTGTGTCTCTGGGTCTCAGTTCAACTAGACTGGCTGTGTCTCTGGGTCTCTGTTCAACTAGACTGGCTGTGTCCCTGGGTCTCAGTTCAACTAGACTGGCTGTGTCCCTGGGTCTCAGTTCAACTAGACTGGCTGTGTCTCTGTCTCTGTTCAACTAGACTGGCTGTGTCTCTGGGTCTCAGTTCAACTAGACTGGCTGTGTCTCTGTCTCTGTTCAACTAGACTGGCTGTGTCTCTGTCTCTGTTCAACTAGACTGGCTGTGTCTCTGTCTCTGTTCAACTAGACTGGCTGTGTCTCTGGGTCTCAGTTCAACTAGACTGGCTGTGTCTCTGGGTCTCAGTTCAACTAGACTGGCTGTGTCTCTGTCTCTGTTCAACTAGACTGGCTGTGTCTCTGTGTCTCAGTTCAACTAGACTGGCTGTGTCTCTGTCTCTGTTCAACTAGACTGGCTGTGTCCCTGGGTCTCAGTTCAACTAGACTGGCTGTGTCCCTGGGTCTCAGTTCAACTAGACTGGCTGTGTCCCTGGGTCTCAGTTCAACTAGACTGGCTGTGTCTCTGTCTCTGTTCAACTAGACTGGCTGTGTCTCTGGGTCTCAGTTCAACTAGACTGGCTGTGTCTCTGTCTCTGTTCAACTAGACTGGCTGTGTCTCTGTCTCTGTTCAACTAGACTGGCTGTGTCTCTGGGTCTCAGTTCAACTAGACTGGCTGTGTCTCTGGGTCTCAGTTCAACTAGACTGGCTGTGTCTCTGTCTCTGTTCAACTAGACTGGCTGTGTCTCTGGGTCTCAGTTCAACTAGACTGGCTGTGTCTCTGTCTCTGTTCAACTAGACTGGCTGTGTCTCTGGGTCTCAGTTCAACTAGACTGGCTGTGTCTCTGTCTCTGTTCAACTAGACTGGCTGTGTCTCTGGGTCTCAGTTCAACTAGACTGGCTGTGTCTCTGGGTCTCAGTTCAACTAGACTGGCTGTGTCCCTGGGTCTCAGTTCAACTAGACTGGCTGTGTCTCTGGGTCTCAATTCAACTAGACTGGCTGTGTCCCTGGGTCTCAGTTCAACTAGACTGGCTGTGTCCCTGGGTCTCTGTTCAACTAGACTGGCTGTGTCCCTGGGTCTCAGTTCAACTAGACTGGCTGTGTCTCTGTCTCAGTTCATCTAGACTGGCTGTGTCCCTGGGTCTCAGTTCAACTAGACTGGCTGTGTCTCTGGGTCTCAGTTCAACTAGACTGGCTGTGTCCATGGGTCTCAGTACAACTAGACTGGTTGTGTCTCTGGGTCTCAGTTCAACTAGACTGGCTGTGTCCCTGGGTCTCAGTTAAACTAGACTGGCTGTGTCCCTGGGTCTCAGTTCAACTAGACTGGCTGTGTCCCTGGGTCTCAGTTCAACTAGACTGGCTGTGTCCCTGGGTCTCAGTTCAACTAGACTGGCTGTGTCTCTGTCTCTGTTCATCTAGACTGGCTGTGTCCCTGGGTCTCAGTTCAACTAGACTGGCTGTGTCCCTGGGTCTCAGTTCAACTAGACTGGCTGTGTCCCTGTCTCAGTTCAACTAGACTGGCTGTGTCCCTGGGTCTCAGTTCAACTAGACTGGCTGTGTCTCTGGGTCTCAGTTCAACTAGACTGGCTGTGTCTCTGGGTCTCAGTTCAACTAGACTGGCTGTGTCTCTGGGTCTCAGTTCAACTAGACTGGCTGTGTCTCTGTCTCTGTTCAACTAGACTGGCTGTGTCTCTGTCTCTGTTCAACTAGACTGGCTGTGTCCCTGGGTCTCAGTTCAACTAGACTGGCTGTGTCTCTGTCTCAGTTCAACTAGACTGGCTGTGTCCCTGGGTCTCAGTTCAACTAGACTGGCTGTGTCTCTGTCTCAGTTCAACTAGACTGGCTGTGTCTCTGTCTCAGTTCAACTAGACTGGCTGTGTCTCTGTCTCAGTTCAACTAGACTGGCTGTATCCCTGGGTCTCAGTTCAACTAGACTGGCTGTGTCCCTGGGTCTCTGTTCAACTAGACTGGCTGTGTCCGTGGGTCTCTGTTCAACTAGACTGGCTGTGTCTCTGTCTCTGTTCAACTAGACTGGCTGTGTCTCTGTCTCAGTTCAACTAGACTGGCTGTGTCTCTGGGTCTCAGTTCAACTAGACTGGCTGTGTCCCTGTCTCAGTTCAACTAGACTGGCTGTGTCTCTGGGTCTCAGTTCAACTAGACTGGCTGTGTCTCTGTCTCAGTTCAACTAGACTGGCTGTGTCTCTGTCTCTGTTCAACTAGACTGGCTGTGTCCCTGGGTCTCAGTTCAACTAGACTGGCTGTGTCCCTGGGTCTCTGTTCAACTAGACTGGCTGTGTCTCTGTCTCAGTTCAACTAGACTGGCTGTGTCTCTGTCTCAGTTCAACTAGACTGGCTGTGTCTCTGTCTCAGTTCAACTAGACTGGCTGTGTCCCTGGGTCTCAGTTCAACTAGACTGGCTGTGTCCCTGGGTCTCAGTTCAACTAGACTGGCTGTGTCCCTGGGTCTCAGTTCAACTAGACTGGCTGTGTCCCTGGGTCTCAGTTCAACTAGACTGGCTGTGTCCCTGGGTCTCAGTTCAACTAGACTGGCTGTGTCTCTGGGTCTCAGTTCAACTAGACTGGCTGTGTCTCTGTCTCAGTTCAACTAGACTGGCTGTGTCCCTGGGTCTCAGTTCAACTAGACTGGCTGTGTCTCTGTCTCAGTTCAACTAGACTGGCTGTGTCTCTGGGTCTCAGTTCAACTAGACTGGCTGTGTCCCTGGGTCTCTGTTCAACTAGACTGGCTGTGTCTCTGGGTCTCAGTTCAACTAGACTGGCTGTGTCTCTGTCTCAGTTCAACTAGACTGGCTGTGTCTCTGTCTCAGTTCAACTAGACTGGCTGTGTCCCTGGGTCTCAGTTCAACTAGACTGGCTGTGTCCCTGGGTCTCAGTCCAACTAGACTGGCTGTGTCCCTGGGTCTCAGTTCAACTAGACTGGCTGTGTCCCTGTCTCAGTTCAACTAGACTGGCTGTGTCCCTGGGTCTCAGTTCAACTAGACTGGCTGTATCCCTGGGTCTCAGTCCAACTAGACTGGCTGTGTCCCTGTCTCAGTTCAACTAGACTGGCTGTGTCCCTGGGTCTCAGTTCAACTAGACTGGCTGTGTCTCTGGGTCTCAGTTCAACTAGACTGGCTGTGTCCCTGGGTCTCAGTTCAACTGGCTTTGTTTGATTTACTGTTCTGGTTTGGCCACATGTCAAAGTCAAGCGTTCCGGAGAAGATCACGTTTGATCTTTTAAATCAGTCGCCTTGTTTTTCTCACACTCTGACGTCACTAGTTTTCCTCTGAATGTTTTGGTGTTTATCCCAAATGGCTGTTCCCTACTTAGAGCACTACTTTAGACCAGAGAATGGCACCCTATTCCCTACTTAGAGCACTACTTTAGACCAGAGAATGGCACCCTATTCCCTACTTAGAGCACTACTTTAGACCAGAGAATGGCACCCTATTCCCTACTTAGTGCACTACTTTTGTCTAGATCCCTATGGACCCTTGTCTAAAGTAGTGCTCTATATAGGGAATAGGGTGCCATTCTCTGGTCTAAAGTAGTGCACTATATAGGGAATAGGGTACCATTCTCTGGTCTAAAGTAGTGCACTATATAGGGAATAGGGTGCCATTCTCTGGTCTAAAGTAGTGCACTATATAGGGAATAGGGTGCCATTCTCTGGTCTAAAGTAGTGCTCTATATAGGGAATAGGGTGCCATTCTCTGGTCTAAAGTAGTGCACTATATAGGGAATAGGGTGCCATTCTCTGGTCTAAAGTAGTGCACTAAATAGGGAATAGGGTACCATTCTCTGGTCTAAAGTAGTGCACTATATAGGGAATAGAGTGTCATAGGGCTCTGGTCTAAAGTAGTGCACTAAATAGGGAATAGGGTGCCATTCTCTGGTCTAAAGTAGTGCACTATATAGGGAATAGGGTGCCATTCTCTGGTCTAAAGTAGTGCACTATATAGGGAATAGGGTGCCATTCTCTGGTCTAAAGTAGTGCACTATATAGGGAATAGGCTGCCATTCTCTGGTCTAAAGTAGTGCTCTATATAGGGGATAGGGTGCCATTCTCTGGTCTAAAGTAGTGCACTATATAGGGAATAGGGGGCCATTAGAGACGCATCCTGTCATCTCTAATTGTCAAGTGGAACTGCAGTACACAACGCCCCTCTGATATCCATCTCAGCTTGGCTCTATCCCTCTCCCTCAGGCGGTATCATAAACAACATTGTGAAACCATTAGCTACACAAAACATCACTTTAACACACATCCAAGACTAAATAACATTACATTTACATTTTCGTCATTTAGCAGACGCTCTTATCCAGAGCCACTTACAAATTGGTGCATTCACCTTATTGCCAGTGGGACAACCACTTTACAATATATGTTTTTATTTTTATTTTTATTTTTTGGGGTGGGGTAAGGGGGGGTAGAAGGATTACTTTATCCTATCCCAGGTATTCCTTAAAGAGGTGGGGTTTCAAATGTCTCCGGAAGGTGGTGAGTGACTCTGCTGTCCTGGCGTCGTGAGGGAGCTTGTTCCACCATTGGGGTGCCAGAGCAGCGAACAGTTTTGATCCATCTGACTAATAAGGACTGTTCTATTACAGAACCATTCCAACAGAGCTGGCTGCTTGGCTGTTTGGCATTTAGCCCATCACACACGACCTCATACAGGCAAGCTCCAAGCCAAGACTCCATCACTCATTTCGGAATTGCTCAGAATTCCATAGTGATTATCTGTTAATACTCTATTAGGCAAAAAGTGGAACCGCCGAGCACACATGCCCAATCCCTTGGCCAGCACGCAGACACAACCATGAACAGCCCTTGGCCAGCACGCAGACACATCCATGAACAGCCCTTGGCCAGCACGCAGACACAACCATGAACAGCCCTTGGCCAGCACGCAGACACATCCATGAACAGCCCTTGGCCAGCACGCAGACACAACCATGAACAGCCCTTGGCCAGCACGCAGACACATCCATGAACAGCCCTTGGCCAGCACGCAGACACATCCATGAACAGCCCTTGGCCAGCACGCAGACACATCCATGAACAGCCCTTGGCCAGCACGCAGACACAACCATGAACAGCCCTTGGCCAGCACGCAGACACAACCATGAACAGACAGTGGGACAAGGGTTGGGTTTAGTTCAGACCCCATACCAGCACTTACTACCGCCACAGGCCCCTGCTCCCTCGCACACATAACCCTTACTATGATCTTATAACCAGCTGGAACACAGCTCCACTCCCTCAGACCCTATAGCCAGCTGGAACACAGCTCCACTCCATCAGAACCTATAGCCAGCTGGAACACAGCTCCACTCCCTCAGACCCTATAACCAGCTGGAACACAGCTCCACTCCCTCAGACCCTATAGCCAGCTGGAACACAGCTCCACTCCCTCAGACCCTATAGCCAGCTGGAACACAGCTCCACTCCCTCAGACCCTATAACCAGCTGGAACACAGCTCCACTCCCTCAGACCCTATAGCCAGCTGGAACACAGCTCCACTCCCTCAGACCCTATACCCAGCTGGAACACAGCTCCACTCCCTCAGACCCTATAGCCAGCTGGAACACAGCTCCACTCCCTCAGACCCTATAGCCAGCTGGAACACAGCTCCACTCCCTCAGACCCAATAGCCAGCTGGAACACAGCTCCAATCCCTCAGACCCTATAGCCAGCTGGAACACAGCTCCACTCCCTCAGACCCTATAACCAGCTGGAACACAGCTCCACTCCCTCAGACCCTATAGCCAGCTGGGACACAGCTCCACTCCCTCAGACCCTATAACCAGCTAGAACACAGCTCCACTCCCTCAGACCCTATAACCAGCTGGAACACAGCTCCACTCCCTCAGACCCTATAACCAGCTGGAACACAGCTCCACTCCCTCAGACACTATAACCAGCTGGAACACAGCTCCACTCCCTCAGACCCTATAGCCAGCTGGAACACAGCTCCACTCCCTCAGACCCTATAGCCAGCTGGAACACAGCTCCACTCCCTCAGACCCTATAACCAGCTGGAACACAGCTCCACTCCCTCAGACCCTATAGCCAGCTGGGACACAGCTCCACTCCCTCAGACCCTATAACCAGCTGGAACACAGCTCCACTCCCTCAGACCCTATAACCAGCTGGAACACAGCTCCACTCCCTCAGACCCTATAACCAGCTGGAACACAGCTCCACTCCCTCAGACCCTATAGCCAGCTGGAACACAGATCCACCCCCTCAGACCCTATAACCAGGCAGCTCCACTCCCTCAGACCCTATAACCAGCTGGAACACAGCTCCACTCCCTCAGACCCTATAACCAGATAGCTCCACTCCCTCAGACCCTATAACCAGCTGGGACACAGCTCCACTCCCTAAGACCCTATAGCCAGCTGGAACACAGCTCCACTCCCTCAGACCCTATAGCCAGCTGGAACACAGCTCCACTCCCTCAGACCCTATAGCCAGCTGGAACACAGCTCCACTCCCTCAGACCCTATAGCCAGCTGGAACACAGCTCCACTCCCTCAGACCCTATAACCAGCTGGAACACAGCTCCACTCCCTCAGACCCTATAGCCAGCTGGAACACAGCTCCACTCCCTCAGACCCTATAGCCAGCTGGAACACAGCTCCACTCCCTCAGACCCTATAGCCAGCTGGAACACAGCTCCACTCCCTCAGACCCTATAGCCAGCTGGAACACAGCTCCACTCCCTCAGACCCTATAGCCAGCTGAAACACAGCTCCACTCCCTCAGACCCTATAGCCAGCTGGGACACAGCTCCACTCCCTCAGACCCTATAACCAGCTGGAACACAGCTCCACTCCCTCAGACCCTATAGCCAGCTGGGACACAGCTCCACTCCCTCAGACCCTATAACCAGCTGGAACACAGCTCCACTCCCTCAGACCCTATAGCCAGCTGGAACACAGCTCCACTCCCTCAGACCCTATAACCAGCTGGAACACAGCTCCACTCCCTCAGACCCTATAGCCAGCTGGAACACAGCTCCACTCCCTCAGACCCTATAGCCAGCTGGGACACAGCTCCACTCCCTCAGACCCTATAACCAGCTGGAACACAGCTCCACTCCCTCAGACCCTATAGCCAGCTGGGACACAGCTCCACTCCCTCAGACCCTATAGCCAGCTGGAACACAGCTCCACTCCCTCAGACCCTATAACCAGGCAGCTCCACTCCCTCAGACCCTATAACCAGCTGGAACACAGCTCCACTCCCTCAGACCCTATAGCCAGCTGGAACACAGCTCCACTCCCTCAGACCCTATAGCCAGCTGGAACACAGCTCCACTCCCTCAGACCCTATAGCCAGCTGGAACACAGCTCCACTCCCTCAGACCCTATAGCCAGCTGGAACACAGCTCCACTCCCTCAGACCCTATAGCCAGGCAGCTCCACTCCCTCAGACCCTATAGCCAGGCAGCTCCACTCCCTCAGACCCTATAGCCAGCTGGAACACATCACCACTCCCTCAGACCCTATAGCCAGCTGGAACACAGCTCCACTCCCTCAGACCCTATAACCAGCTGGAACACAGCTCCACTCCCTCAGACCCTATAGCCAGCTGGAACACAGCTCCACTCCCTCAGACCCTATAGCCAGCTGGAACACAGCTCCACTCCCTCAGACCCTATAGCCAGCTGGAACACAGCTCCACTCCCTCAGACCCTATAGCCAGGCAGCTCCACTCCCTCAGACCCTATAGCCAGCTGGAACACAGCTCCACTCCCTCAGACCCTATAGCCAGGCAGCTCCACTCCCTCAGACCCTATAGCCAGCTGGAACACATCACCACTCCCTCAGACCCTATAGCCAGCTGGAACACAGCTCCACTCCCTCAGACCCTATAACCAGCTGGAATACAGCTCCACTCCCTCAGACCCTATAGCCAGCTGGAACACAGCTCCACTCCCTCAGACCCTATAGCCAGCTGGAACACAGCTCCACTCCCTCAGACCCTATAGCCAGCTGGAACACAGCTCCACTCCCTCAGACCCTATAGCCAGGCAGCTCCACTCCCTCAGACCCTATAACCAGGCAGCTCCACTCCCTCAGACCCTATAACCAGGCAGCTCCAATCCCTCAGACCCTATAGCCAGCTGGAACACAGCTCCACTCCCTCAGACCCTATAGCCAGCTGGAACACAGCTCCACTCCCTCAGACCCTATAACCAGCTGGAACACAGCTCCACTCCCTCAGACCCTATAGCCAGGCAGCTCCACTCCCTCAGACCCTATAACCAGCTGGGACACAGCTCCACTCCCTCAGACCCTATAGCCAGCTGGGACACAGCTCCACTCCCTCAGACCCTATAACCAACTGGAACACAGCTCCACTCCCTCAGACCCTATAGCCAGCTGGAACACAGCTCCACTCCCTCAGACCCTATAACCAGCTGGAACACAGCTCCACTCCCTCAGACCCTATAGCCAGCTGGCAGCTCCACTCCCTCAGACCCTATAACCAGCTGGGACACAGCTCCACTCCCTCAGACCCTATAGCCAGCTTGGAACACAGCTCCACTCCCTCAGACCCTATAGCCAGCTGGGACACAGCTCCACTCCCTCAGACCCTAATAGCCAGCTGGAACACAGCTCCACTCCCTCAGACCCTATAACCAGCTGGAACACAGCTCCACTCCCTCAGACCCTATAGCCAGGCAGCTCCACTCCCTCAGACCCTATAACCAGCTGGGACACAGCTCCACTCCCTCAGACCCTAAAGCCAGCTGGAACACAGCTCCACTCCCTCAGACCCTATAGCCAGCTGGAACACAGCTCCACTCCCTCAGACCCTATAGCCAGCTGGGACACAGCTCCACTCCCTCAGACCCTATAGCCAGCTGAAACACAGCTCCACTCCCTCAGACCCTATAGCCAGCTGGAACACAGCTCCACTCCCTCAGACCCTATAACCAGCTGGAACACAGCTCCACTCCCTCAGACCCTATAGCCAGCTGGGACACAGCTCCACTCCCTCAGACCCTATAACCAGCTGGAACACAGCTCCACTCCCTCAGACCCTATAGCCAGGCAGCTCCACTCCCTCAGACCCTATAACTAGGCAGCTCCACTCCCTCAGACCCTATAGCCAGCTGGAACACAGCTCCACTCCCTCAGACCCTATAGCCAGCTGGAACACAGCTCCACTCCCTCAGACCCTATAACCAGCTGGAACACAGCTCCACTCCCTCAGACCCTATAGCCAGCTGGAACACAGCTCCACTCCCTCAGACCCTATAGCCAGCTGGAACACAGCTCCACTCCGTCAGACCCTATAACCAGCTGGAACACAGCTCCACTCCCTCAGACCCTATAGCCAGCTGGAACACAGCTCCACTCCCTCAGACCCTATAGCCAGGCAGCTCCACTCCCTCAGACCCTATAGCCAAGCAGCTCCACTCCCTCAGACCCTATAACCAGCTGGAACACAGCTCCACTCCCTCAGACCCTATAGCCAGCTGGAACACAGCTCCACTCCCTCAGACCCTATAACCAGCTGGAACACAGCTCCACTCCCTCAGACCCTATAGCCAGCTGGAACACAGCTCCACTCCCTCAGACCCTATAGCCAGCTGGAACACAGCTCCACTCCCTCAGACCCTATAGCCAGCTGGAACACAGCTCCACTCCCTCAGACCCTATAGCCAGCTGGAACACAGCTCCACTCCCTCAGACCCTATAACCAGCTGGAACACAGCTCCACTCCCTCAGACCCTATAGCCAGCTGGAACACAGCTCCACTCCCTCAGACCCTATAGCCGAGCTGGGACACAGCTCCACTCCCTCAGACCCTATAACCAGCTGGAACACAGCTCCACTCCCTCAGACCCTATAGCCAGCTGGAACACAGCTCCACTCCCTCAGACCCTATAGCCAGCTGGAACACAGCTCCACTCCCTCAGACCCTATAACCAGCTGGAACACAGCTCCACTCCCTCAGACCCTATAACCAGCTGGAACACAGCTCCACTCCCTCAGACCCTATAGCCAGCTGGAACACAGCTCCACTCCCTCAGACCCTATAGCCAGGCAGCTCCACTCCCTCAGACCCTATAACCAGCTGGGACACAGCTCCACTCCCTCAGACCCTATAGCCAGGCAGCTCCACTCCCTCAGACCCTATAGCCAGCTGGAACACAGCTCCACTCCCTCAGACCCTATAGCCAGCTGGAACACAGCTCCACTCCCTCAGACCCTATAGCCAGCTGGGACACAGCTCCACTCCCTCAGACCCTATAACCAGCTGGAACACAGCTCCACTCCCTCAGACCCTATAGCCAGCTGGAACACAGCTCCACTCCCTCAGACCCTATAGCCAGCTGGGAACACAGCTCCACTCCCTCAGACCCTATTAGCCAGCCTGGAACACAGCTCCACTCCCTCAGACCCTATATACCAGCTTGGAACACAGCTCTCACTCCCTCAGACCCTATAGCAGCTGGGACAGCAGCTCCACTCCCTCAGACCCAATAGCCAGCTGGAACACAGCCCACTCCCTCAGACCCTATAGCCAGCTGGAAAACAGCTCCACTCCCTCAAGACCCTATAGCCAGCTGGAACACCAGCTCCACTCCCTCAGACCCAATAACCAGCTGGAACACCACAGCTCCCACTCCCTCAGACCCTATAGCCCGCCTGAACACAGCTCCACTCCCTCAGACCCTAAGCCAGCTGGGACACAGCTCACTCCCTCAGCCCAATAACCAGCTGGAACACACAGCTCCACTCCCTCCAGCCCACTATACTCCCGCTGGAAAATTCAGCTCCACATCCCTCAGAACCCTATAGCCAGCCTGGAACACAGCTCCACTCCCTCAACCCTATAACCAGCTGGAACACACTCCACTCCCTCAAGACCCTATAACCAGCTGGAACACAGCTCCACTCCCACAACCCTATAGCCAGCTGGAACACAGCTCCACTCCCTCAACCCTATAGCCAGGCAGCTCCACTCCCTCAGACCCTATAACCAGCTGGAACACAGCTCCACTCCCTCAGACCCTATAGCCAGGCAGCTCCACTCCCTCAGACCCTATAGCCAGCTGGAACACATCACCACTCCCTCAGACCCTATAGCCAGCTGGAACACAGCTCCACTCCCTCAGACCATATAACCAGCTAGAATACAGCTCCACTCCCTCAGACCCTATAGCCAGCTGGAACACAGCTCCACTCCCTCAGACCCTATAGCCAGCTGGAACACAGCTCCACTCCCTCAGACCCTATAGCCAGCTGGAACACAGCTCCACTCCCTCAGACCCTATAGCCAGGCAGCTCCACTCCCTCAGACCCTATAAAAAGGCAGCTCCACTCCCTCAGACCCTATAACCAGGCAGCTCCACTCCCTCAGACCCTATAGCCAGCTGGAACACAGCTCCACTCCCTCAGACCCTATAAACAGCTGGAACACAGCTCCACTCCCTCAGACCCTATAACCAGCTGGAACACAGCTCCACTCCCTCAGACCCTATAAGCCAGCTGGAACACAGCTCCACTCCCTCAGACCCTATAACCAGGCAGCCTCCACTCCCTCAGACCCCTATAGCCAGCTGGAACACAGCTCCACTCCCTCAGACCCAATAAGCCAGCTGGAACACAGCTCCACTCCCTCAGACCCTATAACCAGCTGGAACACAGCTCCACTCCCTCAGACCCTATAGCCAGCTGGAACACAGCTCCACTCCCTCAGACCCTATAGCCAGCTGACACAGCTCCACTCCCTCAGACCCTATAACCAGGACAGCTCCACACCCTCAGACCCTATAACCAGCTGGAACACAGCTCCACTCCCTCAGACCCTATAACCAGCTGGAACACAGCTCCACTCCCTCAGACCCTATAACCAGCTGGAACACAGCTCCACTCCCTCAGACCCTATAGCCAGGCAGCTCCACTCCCTCAGACCCTATAGCCAGCTGGAACACATGCTCCACTCCCTCAGACCCTATAACCAGCTGGAACACAGCTCCACTCCCTCAGACCCTATAGCCAGCTGGGAACACAGCTCCACTCCCTCAGACCCTATAACCAGCTGGAACACAGCTCCACTCCCTCAGACCCTATAAACCAGCTGGAACACAGCTCCACTCCCTCAGACCCTATAACCAGCTGGAACAACACAGCTCCACTCCCTCAGACCCTATAGCCAGCTGGGACACAGCTCCACTCCCTCAGACCCTTAACCACTGGAACACAGCTCCACTCCCTCAGACCCTATAGCCAGCTGGAAAACACAGCTCCACTCCCTCAGACCCTATAAACCAGCTTGGAAACACAGCTCCACTCCCTCAGACCCTATACCAGGCAGCTCCACTCCCTCAGACCCTATAACCAGCTGGGACACAGCTCCACTCCCTCAGACCCTATAGCCAAGCTGGAACACAGCTCCACTCCCTCAGACCCCCCCCCCCTATAGCCAGCTGGAACACAGCTCCACTCCCTCAGATCCTATAACCAGTGGAACACAGCTCCACTCCCTCAGACCCTATATGCCAGGCAGCTCCACTCCCTCAGACCCTATAACCAGCTGGGACACAGCTCCACTCCCTCAGACCCTATAAGCCAGCTGGAACACAGCTCCACTCCCTCAGACCCTATAGCCAGCTGGAACACAGCTCCACTCCCTCAGACCCTATAGCCAGCTGGGAACACAGCTCCACTCCCTCAGGGACCCTATAGCCCAGCTGGAACACAGCTCCACTCCCTCAGACCCTATAGCCCAGCTGGAACACAGCTCCACTCCCTCAGACCCTATAAGCCAGCTGGAACACAGCTCCACTCCCTCAGACCCTATAGCCAGCTGGGACACAGCTCCACTCCCTCAGACCCTATAACCAGCTGGAACACAGCTCCACTCCCTCAGACCCTATAGCCAGGCAGCTCCACTCCCTCAGCAAGGTACCCTATAACGCAGGCAGCTCCACTCCCTCAGACCCTATAGCCAGCTGAACACAGCTCCACTCCCCTCAGACCCTATAGCCAGCTGGAACACAGCTCCACTCCCTCAGACCCTATAACCAGCTGGAACACAGCTCCACTCCCTCAGACCCTATAGCCAGCTGGAACACAGCTCCACTCCCTCAGACCCTATATACCAGCTGGAACACAGCTCCACTCCCTCAGACCCTATAACCAGCTGGAACACAGCTCCACTCCCTCAGACCCTATAGCCAGCTGGAACACAGCTCCACTCCCTCAGACCCTATAGCCAGTCAGCTCCACTCCCTCAGACCCTATAACCAGGCAGCTCCACTCCCTCAGACCCTATAGCCAGCTGGAAAACACAGCTCCACTCCCTCAGACCCTATATACCAGCTGGAACACAGCTCCACTCCCTCAGACCCTATAGCCAGCTGGAACACAGCTCCACTCCCTCAGACCCTATAACCAGCTGGAACACAGCTCCACTCCCTCAGACCCTATAGCCAGCTGGAACACAGCTCCACTCCCTCAGACCCTATAGCCAGCTGGAACACAGCTCCACTCCCTCAGACCCTATAAGCCAGCTGGAACACAGCTCCCACTCCCTCAGACCCTATAGCCAGCTGGACACCAGCTCCACTCCCTCAGACCCTATAACCAGCTGGAACACAGCTCCACTCCCTCAGACCCTATAGCCAGCTGGAACACAGCTCCACTCCCTCAGACCCTATAGCCAGCTGGGACACAGCTCCACTCCCTCAGACCCTATAACCAGCTGGAACACAGCTCCACTCCCTCAGACCCTATAGCCAGCTGGAACACAGCTCCACTCCCTCAGACCCTATAGCCAGCTGGAACACAGCTCCACTCCCTCAGACCCTATAACCAGCTGGAACACAGCTCCACTCCCTCAGACCCTATAACCAGCTGGAACACAGCTCCACTCCCTC
This sequence comes from Coregonus ussuriensis, assembly GCA_031479575.1. Classification (NCBI taxonomy): domain Eukaryota; kingdom Metazoa; phylum Chordata; class Actinopteri; order Salmoniformes; family Salmonidae; genus Coregonus; species Coregonus ussuriensis. The sequence goes on along the minus strand of CM062503.1, from coordinate 50,144,995 downwards.
AGACCCTATAGCCAGCTGGAACACAGCTCCACTCCCTCAGACCCTATAGCCAGGCAGCTCCACTCCCTCAGACCCTATAACCAGCTGGGACACAGCTCCACTCCCTCAGACCCTATAAACCAGCCAGGAACACAGCCTCCACTCCCTCAGACCCCTATAGCCAGCTGGAACACAGCTCCACTCCCTCAGACCCTATAGCCAGCTGGGGACACAGCTCCACTCCCTCAGACCCTATAGCCAGCTGGAAAACACAGCTCCACTCCCTCAGACCCTATAACCAGCTGGAAACACAGCTCCACTCCCTCATACCCTATAGCCAGCTGGAACACAGCTCCACTCCCTCAGACCCTATAGCCAGCTGGAAACACAGCTCCACTCCCTCAGACCCTATAAGCCAGGACACACAGCTCCACTCCCTCTGACCCTATAGCCAGCTGGAACACAGCAGCTCCACTCCCTCAGACCCTATAGCCAGCTGGAACACAGCTCCACTCCCTCAGACCCTATAACCAAGCTGGAACACACAGCTCCACTCCCTCAGACCCTATAACCAGCTGGAACACAGCTCCACTCCCTCAGACCCAATATAAGCCAGCTGGAACACAGCTCCACTCCCTCAGACCCTATAGCCAGGAAACACAGCTCCACTCCCTCAGACCCTATAACCAGCTGGCAGCTCCACTCCCTCAGACCCTATACCAGGCAGCTCCACTCCCTCAGACCCTATAACCAGCTGGAACACAGCTCCACTCCCTCAGACCCTATAGCCAGCTGAACACAGCTCCACTCCCTCAGACCCTATAACCATCTGGAACACACAGCTCCACTCCCTCAGACCCTATAGCCAGCTGGAACACAGCTCCACTCCCTCAGACCCTATAGCCAGCTGGAACACAGCTCCACTCCCTCAGACCCTATAGCCAGCTGGAACACAGCTCCACTCCCTCAGACCCTATAGCCAGCTGGAACACAGCTCCACTCCCTCAGACCCTATACCAGCTGGAACACAGCTCCACTCCCTCAGACCCTATATAGCCAGCTGGAACACAGCTCCACTCCCTCAGACCCTATAGCCAGCTGGACACAGCTCCACTCCCTCAGACCCTATAACCAGCTGGAACACAGCTCCACTCCCTCAGACCCCCTATAGCCAGCTGGAACACAGCTCTCCACTCCCTCAGACCCTATTGCCAGCTGGAACACACGCTCCACTCCCTCAGACCCTATAGCCAGCTGGAACACAGCTCCACTCCCTCAGACCCTATAGCCAGCAGGACCAGCTCCACTCCCTCAGACCCATAGCCAGCAGGAACCAGCTCCACTCCCTCAGACCCTATAGCCAGCTGACCATCACCAACTCCCTCAGACCCTATAAGCCGATCAGGGACACAGCTCCACTCCCTCAGACCCTCATAACCAGCTGGAACAGCTCCACACCATCAGAACCCTATTATGCCAAGCTGGAACACCAGCTCCACTCCCTCAGACCCTATAGCCAGCTGGAACACAGCTCCACTCCCTCAGACCCTATAGCCAGCTGGAACACAGCTCCACTCCCTCAGACCCTATAACCAGCTGGAACACAGCTCCACTCCCTCAGACCCTATAGCCAGCTGGAACACAGCTCCACTCCCTCAGACCCTATAGCCAGCTGGACACAGCTCCACTCCCTCAGACCCTATAACCAGCTGGAACACAGCTCCAATCCCTCAGACCCTATAGCCAGCTGGAACACAGCTCCAACTCCCTCAGACCCTATAGCCAGCTGGAACACAGCTCCACTCCCTCAGACCCTATAGCCAGCTGGAACACAGCTCCACTCCCTCAGACCCTATAGCCAGGCAAGGCTCCACTCCCTCAGACCCTATAGCCAGGCAAGCTCCACTCCCTCAGACCCCTATAGCCAGCTGGAACACATCTCCACTCCCTCAGACCCTATAGCCAGCTGGAACACAGCTCCACTCCCCTCAGACCCACTATAACCAGCTGGAACACAGCTCCACTCCCTCAGACCCTATAGCCAGAGGCAACAGCTCCCACTCCCTCAGACCCTATAGCCAGCTGGACACAGCTCCACTCCCTCAAGACCCTATAGCCAGCTGGAACACAAGCTCCACTCCCTCAGACCCTATAGCCCCAGGCAGGCTCACTCCCCTCAGACCCTATAAGCCAGCTGGACACCAGCTCCCACTCCCTCAGACCCTGATAGCCAGGACAGCTCCATCTCCCTCAGACCCTATAGCCAGCTGGAACACATCACCTACTCCCTCAGACCCTCATAGCCAGCTGGAACACAGCTCCAACTCCCATCAGACCATATAACCAGCTAGAATACAGCTCCACTCCATCAGACCCTATAGCCAGCTGGAACACAGCCTCCACTCCCTCAGACCCCTATAGCCAGCATGGACACAGCTCGCCACTCCCTCAGACCCTATAAGCCAGCTGGAACACAGGCTCCACTCCCTCAGACCCTATAGCCAGGCAGCTCCACTCCCTCACGACCCTATAAAGAGGGCAGAGCTCCACTCCCTCAGACCCTATAACCAGGCAGCTCCACTCCCTCAGACCCTATAGCCAGCTGGAACACAGCTCCACTCCCTCAGACCCTATAACCAGCTGGAACACAGCTCCACTCCCTCAGACCCTATAGCCAGCTGGAACACAGCTCCACTCCCTCAGACCCTATAGCCAGCTGGAACACAGCTCCACTCCCTCAGACCCTATAACCAGGCAGCTCCACTCCCTCAGACCCTATAGCCAGCTGGAACACAGCTCCACTCCCTCAGACCCTATAACCAGCTGGAACACAGCTCCACTCCCTCAGACCCTATAACCAGCTGGAACACAGCTCCACTCCCTCAGACCCTATAGCCAGCTGGAAACACAGCTCCACTCCTCAGACCCTATAGCCAGCTGGAACACAGCTCCACTCCCTCAGACCCTATATAACCAGCTGGAATACAGCTCCACTCCCTCAGACCCTATAAACCAGCTGGAACACAGCTCCACTCCCTCAGACCCTATAACCAGCTGGAACACAGCTCCACTCCCTCAGACCCTATAACCAGCTGGAACACAGCTCCACTCCCTCAGACCCTATAGCCAGGCAGCTCCACTCCCTCAGACCCTATAGCCAGCTGGAACACAGCTCCACTCCCTCAGACCCTATAACCAGCTGGAACACAGCTCCACTCCCTCAGACCCTAGAGCCAGCTGGAACACAGCTCCACTCCCTCAGACCCTATAGCCAGCTGGAACACAGCTCTCACTCCCTCAGACCCTATAGCAAGCTGGAACACAGCTCCACTCCCTCAAGACCCTATAGCCAGCTGGAAACACAGCTCCACTCCCTCAGACCCTATAGCCAGGCAGCTCCACTCCCTCAGACCCTATAGCCAGCTGGAACACATCACCACTCCCTCAGACCCCTATAGCCAGCTGGAACACAGCTCCACTCCCTCAGACCCTATAACCAGCTGGAACACAGCTCCACTCCCTCAGAACCCTATAGCCAGCTGGAACACAGCTCCACTCCCTCAGACCCTATAGCCAGCTGGAACACAGCTCCACTCCCTCAGACCCTATAGCCAGCTGGAACACAGCTCCACTCCCTCAGACCCTATAGCCAGGCAGCTCCACTTCCTCAGACCCCTATAGCCAGCTGGAAAACACAGCTCCACTCCCTCAGACCCTATAGCCAGGCAGCTCCACTCCCTCAGACCCTATAGCAGCTGGAACACATCACCACTCCCCTCAGACCCTATAGCCAGCTGGACACACAGCTCCACTCCCTCAGACCATATAACCAGCTGGAATACACAGCTCCACTCCCTCAGACCCTATAGCCAGCTGGAACACACAGCTCCACTCCCTCAGACCCTATAGCCAGCTGGAACACAGCTCCACTCCCTCAGACCCTATAGCCAGCTGGAACACAAGCTCCACTCCCTCAGACCCTATAGCCAGGCAGCTCCACTCCCTCAGACCCTATAAGCCAGGCAGCTCCACTCCCTCAGACCCTATAAGCCAGGCAGCTCCACTCCCTCAGACCCTATAGCCAGCTGGAACACAGCTCCACTCCCTCAGACCCTATAAACCAGCTGGAACACAAGCTCCACTCCCTCAGACCCTATAACCAGCTGGAACACAGCTCCACTCCCTCAGACCCTATAGCCAGCTGGAACACAGCTCCACTCCCTCAGACCCTATAACCAGGCAGCTCCACTCCCTCAGACCCTATAGCCAGCTGGAACAACAGCTCCACTCCTCAGACCCTATAACCAGCATGGAACACAGCTCCACTCCCTCAGACCCTATAGCCAGCTGGAACACAGCTCCACTCCCTCAGACCCTATAGCCAGCTGGAACACAGCTCCACTCCCTCAGACCCTATAACCAGCTGGAACACAGCTCCACTCCCTCAGACCCTATAACCAGCTGGAACACAGCTCCACTCCCTCAGACCCTATAACCAGCTGGAACACAGCTCCACTCCCTCAGACCCTATAACCAAGCTGGAACACAGCTCCACTCCCTCAGACCCTTATAGCCAGGAACACAGCTCCACTCCCTCAGACCCTATAGCCAGCTGGAACACAGCTCCACTCCTCAGACCCTATAACCAGCTGGAACACAGCTCCACTCCCTCAGACCCTATAGCCAGCTGGGACACAGCTCCACTCCCTCAGACCCTATATCCAGCCTGGAACACAGCTCCACTCCCTCTGACCCTATAACCCAGCTGGAAACAGCTCCACTCCCTCAGGACCCTATAACCAGCTGGAAACACAGCTCCACTCCCTCAGGACCCTATAGCCAGCTGGGGACACAGCTCCCAATCCCTCAGACCCTATAGCCAGCTGGGAACACAGCTCCACTCCCTCAGACCCTATAGCAGCTGGAACACAGCTCCACTCCCTCAGACCCTATAAACCAGCTGGAAACACAGCTCCACTCCCTCAGACCCTATAGCCAGGCAGTCCACTCCCTCAGACCATATAACCAGCTGGGAACCACAGCTCCACTCCTACAGACCCTATAGCAGCTCGGAACACAGCTCCACTCCCTCAGACCCTATAGCCAGCTGGAACACAGCTCCACTCCCTCAGACCCTATAACCAGCTGGAACACAGCTCCACTCCCTCAGACCCTATAGCCTGGCAGCTCCACTCCCTCAGACCCTATAACCACTGGACACAGCTCCACTCCCTCAGAACCCTATAGCCAGCTGGAACACAGCTCCACTCCCTCAGACCCTATAGCCAGCTGGAACACAGCTCCACTCCCTCAGACCCTATAGCCAGCTGGACACAGCTCCACTCCCTCAGACCCTATAGCCAGCTGGAACACAGCTCCACTCCCTCAGACCCTATAAAGCCAGCTGGAACACAGCTCCACTCCCTCGGACCCTATAACCAGCTGGAAACACAGCTCCACTCCCTCAGACCCTATAGCCAGCTGGGACACAGCTCCACTCCCTCAGACCCTATAACCAGCCTGGAACACAGCTCCACTCCCTCAGACCCTATAGCCAGGCAGCTCCACTCCCTCAGACCCTATAACCAGGCAGCTCCACTCCCTCAGACCCTATAGCCAGCTGGAACACAGCTCCACTCCCTCAGACCCTATAGCCAGCTGGAACACAGCTCCACTCCCTCAGACCCTATAACCAGCTGGAACACAGCTCCACTCCCTCAGACCCTATAGCCAGCTGGAACACAGCTCCACTCCCTCAGACCCTATAGCCAGCTGGAACACAGCTCCACTCCCTCAGACCCTATAACCAGCTGGAACACAGCTCCACTCCCTCAGACCCTATAGCCAGCTGGAACACAGCTCCACTCCCTCAGACCCTATAGCCAGTCAGCTCCACTCCCTCAGACCCTATAACCAGGCAGCTCCACTCCCTCAGACCCTATAGCCAGGCAGCTCCACTCCCTCAGACCCTATAACCAGCTGGAACACAGCTCCACTCCCTCAGACCCTATAGCCAGCTGGAACACAGCTCCACTCCCTCAGACCCTATAACCAGCTGGAACACAGCTCCACTCCCTCAGACCCTATAGCCAGCTGGAACACAGCTCCACTCCCTCAGACCCTATAGCCAGCTGGAACACAGCTCCACTCCCTCAGACCCTATAGCCAGCTGGAACACAGCTCCACTCCCTCAGACCCTATAGCCAGCTGGAACACAGCTCCACTCCCTCAGACCCTATAACCAGCTGGAACACAGCTCCACTCCCTCAGACCCTATAGCCAGCTGGAACACAGCTCCACTCCCTCAGACCCTATAGCCAGCTGGGACACAGCTCCACTCCCTCAGACCCTATAACCAGCTGGAACACAGCTCCACTCCCTCAGACCCTATAGCCAGCTGGAACACAGCTCCACTCCCTCAGACCCTATAGCCAGCTGGAACACAGCTCCACTCCCTCAGACCCTATAACCAGCTGGAACACAGCTCCACTCCCTCAGACCCTATAACCAGCTGGAACACAGCTCCACTCCCTCAGACCCTATAGCCAGCTGGAACACAGCTCCACTCCCTCAGACCCTATAGCCAGGCAGCTCCACTCCCTCAGACCCTATAGCCAGCTGGAACACAGCTCCACTCCCTCAGACCCTATAGCCAGCTGGGACACAGCTCCACTCCCTCAGACCCTATAACCAGCTGGAACACAGCTCCACTCCCTCAGACCCTATAGCCAGCTGGAACACAGCTCCACTCCCTCAGACCCTATAGCCAGCTGGAACACAGCTCCACTCCCTCAGACCCTATAGCCAGGCAGCTCCACTCCCTCAGACCCTATAGCCAGCTGGAACACAGCTCCACTCCCTCAGACCCTATGGCCAGCTGGAACACAGCTCCTCTCCCTCAGACCCTATAACCAGCTGGAACACAGCTCCACTCCCTCAGACCCTATAACCAGCTGGAACACAGCTCCACTCCCTCAGACCCTATAGCCAGGCAGCTCCACTCCCATACCAGGGACCTGGGGCTTAAGCTGCATAGCACATTATGAAATGCTGTTTGTCAAGTGATTAATCATGGTCGCATAAATATTATAGCAGACATTAAAGATCAAAAGCATATTCCAGTTAGTCATGGAGAGCAGAGAGGAGAGGCGAACATTTACATTTTAGTCATTTAGCAGACGCTCTTATCCAGAGCGACTTACAGTTAAGTTAATACATATATTTTTTTTGTATACTGGCCCCCCGTGGGAATCGAACCCACAACCCTGGCGTTGCAAACGCCATGCTCTATCAACTGAGCTACATCCCTGCCGGCCATTCCCTCCCCTACCCTGGGCCAATTGTGCGCCGCCCATGAGTCTCCCGGTCGCGGCCGGCTGCGACAGAGCCTAGATTCGAACCAGGATCTCTAGTGGCACAGTTAGCACTGCGATGCAGTGCCTTAGACCACTGCGCCACTCAGGAGACTCCTCCACCCCCTAACTCCTCCACCCCCTCTCCCTCCTCCTTCCTCCAAGAGAGGGGAGGAGAAGAGAGGGGTGAGGAGGAGAGAAGAGAGGAGGAGAGGAGAGAGGAGAGGAGAGGAGAGGAGAGGAGAGGAGAGGAGAGGAGAGGAGAGGAGAGGAGAGGAAAAAAAGAGCCACTTACTTGCAGCCACCTGGCTCTTTGCAGTGTCCATGTTCTGTACTGCAGCCCTGCCGGCAGATAGCTGGAGGGGAGAGAGGGAGGGAAGGAGGGGTGGAGGGATAGAGGGAGGGAAGGAGGGGAGAGAGGGAGGGATAGAGGGAGGGGAGATGGGGTGGAGGAGAGAGAGGGGGTGGAGGAGGGGAGAGAGGGAGGGAAGGAGGGGTGGAGGGATAGCGGGAGGGAAGGAGGGGAGAGAGGGAGAGGGGGTGGAGGAGGGAGGGGAGATGGGGTGGAGGAGGGAGAGAGGGTGGAGGAGGGAGAGGGATGGAGGGAGGGAAGGAGGGGAGAGAGGGAGAGAGGGAGGGATAGAGGGAGGGGAGATGGGGTGGAGAGGGGAGAGGGAGGGAAGGAGGGGAGAGAGGGAGATGGGGTGGAGAGGGGAGAGGGAGGGAAGGAGGGGAGAGAGGGAGATGGGGTGGAGGAGTTAGGGGGTGGAGGAGTTAGAGGGTTGAGGAGGGAGAGGGGGTGGAGGGGGTGGAGGAGGGAGAGGGGGTGGAGGAGGGAGAGGGGGTGGAGGAGGGAGAGGGGGTGGAGGAGGGAGATGGGGTGGAGGAGTTAGGGGGTGGAGGAGTTAGGGGGTGGAGGAGGGAGAGGGGGTGGAGGGGTTAGGGGGTGGATGAGGGAGAGGGTGGAGGAGGGAGAGGGGGTGGAGGAGTTAGAGGGTGGAGGAGGGAGAGGGGGTGGAGGAGGGAGAGGGGGTGGAGGAGGGAGAGGGGGTGGAGGAGGGTTAGGGGGGTGGAGGAGTTAGGGGTGGAGGAGTTAGAGGGTGGAGGAGGGAGAGGGGGTGGAGGAGGGAGAGGGGGTGGAGGGTATAGGGGGTGGAGGAGGGTTAGGGGGTGGAGGAGTTAGGGGTGGAGGAGTTAGAGGGTGGAGGAGGGAGAGGGGGTGGAGGAGTTAGATGGTGGAGGGGTTAGGGGGTGGAGGAGGGAGAGGGGGTGGAGGAGGGAGATGGGGTGGAGGAGGGAGAGGGGGTGGAGGAGTTAGGGGTGGAGGAGGGTTAGGGGGTGGAGGAGTTAGGGGTGGAGGAGGGTTAGGGGGTGGAGGAGGGTTAGGGGGTGGAGGAGGGAGAGGGGGTGGAGGAGGGAGAGGGGGTGGAGGCGGGAGAGTGGGTGGAGGAGTTAGGGGGTTGAGGAGGGTTAGGGGGTGGAGGAGGGTTAGGGGGTGGAGGAGGGAGAGGGGGTGGAGGAGGGAGAGGGGGGTGGAGGAGGGTTAGGGGGTGGAGGAGTTAGGGGTGGAGGAGGGTTAGGGGGTGGAGGAGTTAGAGGGTGGAGGAGGGAGAGGGGGTGGAGGAGTTAGAGGGTGGAGGAGGGAGAGGGGGTGGAGGAGTTAGGGGTGGAGGAGGGTTAGGGGGTGGAGGAGTGTTAGGGGGTGGAGGAGGGTTAGGGGGTGGAGGAGGGAGAGGGGGTGGAGGAGGGAGAGGGGGTGGAGGAGTTAGGGGGTGGAGGAGGGTTAGGGGGTGGAGGAGGGAGAGGGGGTGGAGGAGTTAGAGGGTGGAGGAGTTAGGGGGTGGAGGAGGGGTTAGGGGGTGGAGGAGTTAGGGGGTGGAGGAGGGAGGGGGGTGGAGGAGTTAGAGGGTGGAGGAGTTAGGGGGTGGAGGAGGGGTTAGGGGGTGGAGGAGTTAGGGGGTGGAGGAGGGAGAGGGGGTGGAGGAGGGAGAGGGGGTGGAGGAGGGTTAGGGGGTGGAGGAGTTAGGGGTGGAGGAGTTAGAGGGTGGAGGAGTTAGATGGTGGAGGGGTTAGGGGGTGGAGGAGGGAGAGGGGGTGGAGGAGGGAGATGGGGTGGAGGAGGGAGAGGGGGTGGAGGAGGGTTAGGGGGTGGAGGAGTTAGGGGTGGAGGAGGGTTAGGGGGTGGAGGAGTTAGAGGGTGGAGGAGGGAGAGGGGGTGGAGGAGTTAGGGGTGGAGGAGGGTTAGGGGGTGGAGGAGTTAGGGGTGGAGGAGGGAGAGGGGGTGGAGGAGTTAGAGGGTGGAGGAGGGAGAGGGGGTGGAGGAGTTAGGGGTGGAGGAGGGTTAGGGGGTGGAGGAGTTAGGGGTGGAGGAGGGAGAGGGGGTGGAGGAGTTAGAGGGTGGAGGAGTTAGAGGGTGGAGGAGTTAGGGGGTGGAGGAGGGAGAGGGGGTGGAGGAGGGAGAGGGTGGAGGGTATAGGGGGTGGATGAGTTAGGGGTGGAGGAGTTAGAGGGTGGAGGAGGGAGAGGGGGGTGGAGGAGTTAGGGGTGGAGGAGTTAGAGGGTGGAGGAGGGAGAGGGGGTGGAGGAGTTAGATGGTGGAGGGGTTAGGGGGTGGAGGAGGGAGAGGGGGTGGAGGAGGGAGAGGGGGTGGAGGAGGGAGATGGGGTGGAGGAGGGAGAGGGGGTGGAGGAGTTAGGGGTGGAGGAGGGTTAGGGGGTGGAGGAGTTAGGGGTGGAGGAGGGTTAGGGGGTGGAGGAGGGTTAGGGGGTGGAGGAGGGAGAGGGGGTGGAGGAGGGAGAGGGGGTGGAGGAGGGAGAGGGGGTGGAGGAGTTAGGGGGTGGAGGAGGGTTAGGGGGTGGAGGAGGGTTAGGGGGTGGAGGAGGGAGAGGGGGTGGAGGAGGGAGAGGGGGTGGAGGAGGGAGAGGGGGTGGAGGAGGGAGATGGGGTGGAGGAGGGAGAGGGGGTGGAGGAGGGTTAGGGGGTGGAGGAGTTAGGGGTGGAGGAGGGTTAGGGGGTGGAGGAGTTAGAGGGTGGAGGAGGGAGAGGGGGTGGAGGAGTTAGAGGGTGGAGGAGGGAGAGGGGGTGGAGGAGTTAGGGGTGGAGGAGGGTTAGGGGGTGGAGGAGTTAGGGGTGGAGGAGGGTTAGGGGGTGGAGGAGGGTTAGGGGGTGGAGGAGGGAGAGGGGGTGGAGGAGGGAGAGGGGGTGGAGGAGGGAGAGGGGGTGGAGGAGTTAGGGGGTGGAGGAGGGTTAGGGGGTGGAGGAGGGAGAGGGGGTGGAGGAGTTAGGGGGTGGAGGAGGGTTAGGGGGTGGAGGAGGGGTTAGGGGGTGGAGGAGGGGTTAGGGGGTGGAGGAGTTAGGGGGTGGAGGAGGGAGAGGGGGTGGAGGAGTTAGAGGGTGGAGGAGTTAGAGGGTGGAGGAGTTAGGGGGTGGAGGAGGGAGAGGGGGTGGAGGAGGGAGAGGGGGTGGAGGAGGGTTAGGGGGTGGAGGAGTTAGGGGTGGAGGAGTTAGAGGGTGGAGGGGGTTAGGGGGTGGAGGAGGGAGAGGGGGTGGAGGAGTTAGAGGGTGGAGGGTATAGGGGGTGGAGGAGTTAGGGGTGGAGGAGTTAGAGGGTGGAGGGGTTAGGGGGTGGAGGAGGGAGAGGGGGTGGAGGAGTTAGATGGTGGAGGGGTTAGGGGGTGGAGGAGGGAGAGGGGGTGGAGGAGGGAGATGGGGTGGAGGAGGGAGAGGGGGTGGAGGAGGGTTAGGGGGTGGAGGAGGGTTAGGGGTGGAGGAGGGTTAGGGGGTGGAGGAGGGAGAGGGTGGAGGAGGGAGAGGGGGTGGAGGAGTTAGAGGGTGGAGGAGGGAGAGGGGGTGGAGGAGTTAGGGGTGGAGGAGGGTTAGGGGGTGGAGGAGTTAGGGGTGGAGGAGGGTTAGGGGGTGGAGGAGGGAGAGGGGGTGGAGGAGGGAGAGGGGGTGGAGGAGTTAGGGGGTGGAGGAGGGTTAGGGGGTGGAGGAGGGAGAGGGGGTGGAGGAGTTAGAGGGTGGAGGAGGGTTAGGGGGTGGAGGAGGGGTTAGGGGGTGGAGGAGTTAGGGGGTGGAGGAGGGAGAGGGGGTGGAGGAGTTAGGGGGTGGAGGAGTTAGGGGGTGGAGGAGGGTTAGGGGTGGAGGAGGGAGAGGGGGTGGAGGAGGGAGAGGGGTGGAGGAGTTAGAGGGTGGAGGAGGGTTAGGGGGTGGAGGAGGGAGAGGGGGTGGAGGAGTTAGAGGGTGGAGGAGTTAGGGGGTGGAGGTGGTGGAGGGGGAGGTGGTGGAAGGGGAGGTGGTGGAGGGGGAGGTGGTGGAAGGGGGAGGTGGTGGAAGGGGAGGTGGTGGAGGGGGAGGTGGTGGAAGGGGAGGTGGTGGAAGTGGATGTGGGGGAGGGGGAGGTGGTGGAAGGGGAGGTGGTGGAAGGGGAGGTGGGGGAGGGGAGGTGGTGGAAGGGGAGGTGGTGGAAGGGGAGGTGGGGGAGGGGGAGGTGGTGGAAGGGGAGGTGGTGGAAGGGGAGGTGGTGGAAGGGGAGGTGGTGGAGGGGGAGGTGGTGGAAGGGGAGGTGGTGGAGGGGGAGGTGGTGGAAGGGGAGGTGGTGGAAGTGGAGGTGGTGGAAGGGGAGGTGGTGGAGGGGGAGGTGGTGGAAGGGGAGGTGGTGGAAGGGGAGGTGGTGGAAGGGGAGGTGGTGGAAGGGGAGGTGGTGGAAGAAAGCATGAACGTCACTAACAGCTGAAATATTGGCAGTTTGGCAGTTTGGCAGTTTGGCACCTGATGTCTATTGACAAGATAGTAAGTTCATCAACAACTTGAACATCCTTCCTAGTGTTTTCAAAACCTTGTATTCCCCTTTCTCCAACACCCGAAACAATCAATATTATCATCATTCTATAGCCTCAAACTGTCCCTGTCTCTTCCGCTCTCTGGATAGAGACCATCTTTCTGTCTACGTACAGACGGCCCCTCTCTCCCAGCCTACATGTACTTTATCCATTTAACCAGAAGAAGAGCCTTTAGGTTGAACCCTTCCGCGAAGGGATAACAACAAGGTTAGCAGGAAGTAGCCAGTGTATACATACGTGTGTTACATTCTAGTCCAGACCAGCCCTCCAGACAGGTCTTATTCCCGTTGTAGTCGCAGGTGTAGTGTCCGAAGAACTCGTCTCGGGGCCGGCAGAACTTGTTGCATCCGAAGCCATAGTAGTGGTCGTCACAGCTGACCCGGATCTGATAGTCAAACTGACCAATAGGACCGTTGTGGCTGAGCTTCTGCCACTGGTGACTGGGGTTGATCATCCCACTGTGGGACGCCTTCTCGATCACCTGACCATCGCCACCTAGTGAGTTAAAGATATATAACCGGTTAGAATATATAGTTAACAGGTTACTATCCTTACGAGAAAGACAGACATTCACCGTTTGCAAAAAAAATAAAGACTGTTCAATGCATGGCTGACCGCGTATAGGGTACCACAGTAGGAGTCACAAAGTCCCATAAAACCAAGAGGTCAAACAGGGAAATGGTTCCAATCGTTTTTCCCATAGGGGGATTTTGGAAACACTTAAAATAAGGGCTGTGTTTCGTGTAGGCTTGCCCTAGCATGAAGTTTTGATAACCATCTAAATCTCTCTAGGACAAGGTGACTTTTATCAATATATTCACCTGTATTTACCCCCCAAAAATGAAATACTAATTAGCTGCTAATGTCGCTATCATAAAGAACTACAAATGCCATGATGATCTGGACGAGACTGCCGAATCAAGGCAAAGGTAAGAATCTCTGGATTAACTATCTATTGTTAGCTAAATTTAGTAATTAATAAATCGGCTACATTTCTTTAAATGCACAACTTTGTGAACTGTCTTGTGCAAGTTTTAAATTGACACAATACCTGTTAGCAAAGGTGTCCTCTAGAGATGGCGTGCAGGAGCTTGCAGGGATTTGTAGTTTTTCATTATGTTTACTTAGCATTTTTGAATCTCAGAGTAAATAGAGCCGACTATATTGATAAAAAGTCACCTTGTCAGAGAGATTTAGATGGTTATCAAAACATCACGCCAGGGTAAGCCTACACGAAACACAGCCCTTATTTGAAGTGTTTCTAAAATCCCCCTGTGGGAAAAATAAATGGTGGAAAAACTATTGAAACCATTTCCCTGTTTGACCGCAAGGTGTGATGGGTATTAACACACCTCCACTGTGGGGCGCTTTTGTACATGAACCATTAAAATGCAAAAATAAATGTTGGTTATATCAGTTTGTCCTAGTGTCATATCTATACTGAACAAAAATAAAAAAAATTACAGTTCATATAAGGAAATCAGTCAATTGAAATAAATTAATTAGGCCCTAATCTATGGATTTCACATGACTGGGAATACAGATATGAGTCTGTTGGTCACAAATACAGTCCCTTAAAAAACAGAATGGGCCTCACAATGGGCCTGAGGATCTCGTCATGGAATTTCTGTGTATTCAAATTGCCATCGATAAAATGCAATTGTGTTCGTTGTCTGTAGCTAATGCCTGCCCATACCATAACCCCACTGCCACCATGGGGCACTCTGTTCACAACGTTGACATCAGAAAACCATGCTGTTTAATCAGCTTCTTGATATGCCACACTTGTCAGGTGGATGGATTATCTGCCTGCCCATACCATAACCCCACCATGGGGCACTCAGCTCGTTGACATCAGCAAACAGCTCGCCCACACAACGCCATAAATGGTCTGCAATTGTGAGGCAGGTTGGACGTAATAGTCCATATAATAGACCTATGACACTAATATAATATGATGTTGTCCATATACAGTGGGGGAAAAAAAGTATTTAGTCAGCCACCAATTGTGCAAGTTCTCCCACTTAAAAAGATAAGAGAGGCCTGTAAATTTCACGTCAACTATGACAGTCAAAATGAGATTTTTTTTCTCCAGAAAATCACATTGTAGGATTTTTTATGAATGTATTTGCAAATTATGGTGGAAAATAAGTATTTGGTCAATAACAAAAGTTTCTCAATACTTTGTTATATACCCTTTGTTGGCAATGACACAGGTCAAACGTTTTCTTTAAGTCTTCACAAGGTTTTCACACACTGTTGCTGATATTTTGGCCCATTCCTCCATGCAGATCTCCTCTAGAGCAGTGATGTTTTGGGGCTGTCGCTGGGCAACACAGACTTTCAACTCCCTCCAAAGATTTTCTATGGGGTTGAGATCTGGAGACTGGCTAGGCCACTCCAGGACCTTGAAATGCTTCTTACGAAGCCACTCCTTCGTTGCCCGGGCGGTGTGTTTGGGATCATTGTCATGCTGAAAGACCCAGCCACGTTTCATCTTCAATGCCCTTGCTGATGGAAGGAGGTTTTCAATCAAAATCTCACGATACATGGCCCCATTCATTCTTTCCTTTACACAGATCAGTCGTCCTGGTCCCTTTGCAGAAAAACAGCCTCAAAGCATGATGTTTCCACCCCCATGCTTCACAGTAGGTATGGTGTTCTTTGGATGCAACTCAGCATTCTTTGTCCTCCAAACACGACGAGTTGAGATTTTACCAAAACGTTCTATTTTGGTTTCATCTGACCATATGACATTCTCCCAATCCTCTTCTGGATCATCCAAATGCACTCTAGCAAACTTCAGACAGGCCTGCACATGTACTGGCTTAAGCAGGGGGACACGTCTGGCACTGCAGGATTTGAGTCTCTGGCGGCGTAGTGTGTTACTGATGGTAGGCTTTGTTACTTTGGTCCCAGCTCTCTGCAGGTCATTCACTAGGTCCCCCTGTGTGGTTCTGGGATTTTTGCTCACCGTTCTTGTGATCATTTTGACCCCATGGGGTGAGATCTTGCGTGGAGCCCCAGATCGAGGGAGATTATCAGTGGTCTTGTATGTCTTCCATTTCCTAATAATTGCTCCCACAGTTGATTTCTTCAAACCAAGCTGCTTACCTATTGCAGATTCAGTCTTCCCAGCCTGGTGCAGGTCTACAATTTTGTTTCTGGTGTCCTTTGACAGCTCTTTGGTCTTGGCCATAGCGGAGTTTGGAGTGTGACTGTTTGAGGTTGTGGGCAGGTGTTTTTTATACTGATAACAAGTTCAAACAGGTGCCATTAATACAGGTAGCGAGTGGAGGACAGAGGAGCCTCTTAAAGAAGAAGTTACAGGTCTGTGAGAGCCAGAAATCTTGCTTGTTTGTAGGTGACCAACTACTTATTTTCCACCATAATTTGCAAATAAATTCATTAAAAATCCTACAATGTGATTTTCCGGAGAAAAAAAATTCTCAATTTGTCTGTCATAGTTGACGTGTACCTATGATGAAAATTACAGGCCTCTCTCATCTTTTTAAGTGGGAGAATTTGCACATTTGGTGGCTGACTAAATACTTTTTTCCCCCACTGTATAACAGGCTCAGAGATCATTAAGCATCTTCATTTATAACACGTATTGATGAAGTCACAATACATTTACATTTAGGCCATTTAGCAGATGCTCATATCCAGAGCAACTAATAGGAGACCAGACGAGGAATCAGTGGTTTAGGATAAACATAAATATGAGAAGTATATAATATGATAGTTTAAAAACAAGTAGCACCCAACAATGAGAAATAGTGAACATGTGTCTGATGCTATCTGCTGGTGCCAACAAGATCTATAAGGTCTACGGTTGTACACACACTACCAGTCAAAAGTTTGGACAAACCTACTCATTCAAAGGTTTTTTCTTAATTTTTACTATTTTCTACATTGTCGAATAATAGTGAAGACATCAAAACTATGAAATAACACATATGGAATCATGTAGTAACCAAAAAAGTGTTAAACAAATCAAAATATATTTTATATTTTAGATTCTTCAAATAGCCACCCTTTGCCTTGATGACAGCTTTGCACACTCTTGACATTCTCTCAACCAGCTTCACCTGGAATGCTTTTCAAACAGTGTTGAAGGAGTTCCCACATATGCTGAGCACTTGTTGGCTGCTTTTCCTTCACTCTGCGGTCCAACTCATCCCAAACCATCTCAAATGGGTTGAGGTCGGGGGATTGTGGAGGCCAGGTCATCTGATGCAGCCCTCCATCACTCTCCTTCTTGGTAAAATAGCCCTTACACAGCCTGGAGGTCTTGTCTTGATCATCCGTTCACCAACTCTGCGTCTCACAAAGACACAGCGGTTGGAACCAAAAATCTCAAATTTGGACTCATCAGACCCAAAGACAGATTTCCACCGGTCTAATGTCCATTGCTCATGTTTCTTGGCCCAAGCAAGTCTCTTCTTATTATTGGTGTCCTTTAGTAGTGGTTTCTTTGCAGCAATTCGACCATGAAGGCCTGATTCACGCAGTCTCCTCTGAACAGTTGATGTTGAGATGTGTCTGTTGCTTGAACTCTGTGAAGCATTTATTTGGGCTGCAATTTCTGAGGCTGGTAACTAATGAACTTATCCTCTGCAGCAGAGGTAACTCTGGGTCTTCCATTCCTGTGGCTGTCCTCATGACAGCCAGTTTCATCACAGCGCTTGATGGTTTTTGCGACTGCACTTGAAGAAACTTTCAAAGTTCTTGAAATGTTCCGTATTGACTGACCTTCATGTCTTAAAGTAATGATGGACTGTCGTTTCTCTTTGCTTATTTGAGCTGTTCTTGCCATAATATGGACTTGGTCTTTTACCAAATAGGGTTATCTTCTGTATACCCACCCTAACCTTGTCACAACACAACTGATTGGCTCAAACGCATTAAGGAAAGAAATTCCACAAATTAACTTTAAACAAAGCACACCTGTTAATTGAAATGCATTCCAGGTGACTACCTTATGAAGCTGGTTGAGAGAATGCCAAGAGTGTGCAAAGCTATGTTAAGATCAGATAAAATTAAGAATAGTCTGATGGGTGAGAATATTGTAAAGTGCTTGTCAAATTGTGAACGACAGACTGATGAAGTGTGTGCAGCCTGCGTAAGCAGAGATCATGCAACTTTTTTCAAATCATTAGTCGCATCATGCAGCCATAGAATGTATAGAAAATCTAAAACATATAGCCCAACATTATCACAACTAAAGTTGCATAAATAACTCTAAATTAAGCATATAGGAGGACCTGTTTCAACACAGAACAGCCGCATATGTGCACTCCCTTGGACATCTTTCAGAGAAAATATCCTTTCTATTTTATTCAGCTATGTTCAATTGTATTCTTCATACTATAAAATAATATAAAATAATGCCATCGACTTCCACGCAAATCTTGTCTGCTAAATGAACTAGTGTAGCTCACAATCATATGGCATAGCCACATCAGGACAACACAGAATCCGCTATTCTGTTCTTCTGAAATAGACTACATTTTACATTAACATTTTAGTCATTTAGCAGACGCTCTTATCCAGAGCGACGTACAGTTAAGTGAATGCATACATGTTTTTTTCTTTTTCTTTTCTTTTTTTCATACGGGCCCCCCGTGGGAAACGAACCCACATCCCTGCCGGCCCTACCTTGGACGACGCTGGACCAATTGTGCGCCGCCCATGGGTCTCTCGGTCGCGGCCGGCTGCGACAGAGCCTGGACTCGAACCAGGATCTCTAGTGGCACAGCTATAGCCCACTGCGCCACTCTGAAATAGACCACATTTTCTTCATATCAGGTTTCTTTAGAACTGTCTCAAATAAATAATGGATTTATTGTGAAGGTGTAGGCTATATTACATGAGTTTTTGTTCGAAACTAAACGCACTGGTTATGAGAAACTAAACGCACTGGTTATGAGAAACTAAACCCACTGGTTATGAGAAACTAAACGCACTGGTTATGAGAAACTAAACGCACTGGTTATGAGAAGCTAAATGCACTGGTTATGAGAAGCTAAATGCACTGGTTATGAGAAGCTAAATGCACTGGTTATGAGAAGCTAAATGCACTGGTTATGAGAAACTAAACGCACTGGTTATGAGAAACTAAATGCACTGGTGAATGCCTACTCTATAATGGTAGTATAATAATGTGTTTGGAGGATTCAGAGCTCAACAAGGTTCTGACCGTCCCAAACATTGCGAGAACAACATAACATAACAGACCCAATCGGAGTGAGTTGGCAGTTTATCACATTGCTGTGTAATTCAAATGGTCCAATACAGCAGTTTTTATCCCAATATCAAATCATTTCTGGGTAACAATTAATCACTTTACCGTGATTGTTTTCAATTAAAAATGGTCTAAATGAAACAAAAATAGGTTCTTAGCAAAAAAGCTATTTCTCAAGCAAGAACGTTGCTAGGACTGTCTGGGAGTGGTCTGATTGGGGGAGGGGGAACTGAAAACTGTCTGGGAGTGGTCTGAGTGGGGGAGGGGGAACTGAAAACTGTCTGGGAGTGGTCTGATTGGGGGAGGGGGAACTGAAAACTGTCTGGGAGTGGTCTGATTGGGGGAGGGGGAACTGAAAACTGTCTGGGAGTGGTCTGAGTGGGGAGGGGGAACTGAAAACTGTTCATGGCAGAGAGATTTGGGTTTCTTGTTGGTCTATTTACTAATTCACCGCCTGGTGATGTCACCAGGCAGGCCAAAACTCCATCCCACCAAAATGGGCTGTAATGGTCACCTGTCTTTTCAAACTGCTCTTACACTAAAAGGGCATTATAATTTTCACAATATTATTCCAACCTCATATATTTGTTGTAATATATATACACAGTGCTTTCAGAAAGTATTCATACCCCTTGATTTATTCCACATTTTGTCGGGTTACAGCCTGAATTCAAAATGGATTAAAAAATATATACTTTCGCCCATCTGCAAATAGTACCCCATAATGACAAAAGTGAAAACATGTTATTAGAAGTTTTATGCAAATTTATTGAAAATGAAATACAGAAATACCTCATTTACATAAGTATTCACACCCTTGAGTCATTACATGTTAGAATCACCTTTGGCAGTGATTACAGCTGTGAGTCTTTCTGGGGAGCTTTGAACACCTGGATTGTACAATACAATTCTTCATGCTCTGTCAAGTTCAAATCAAATTTTATTTGTCACATGGTCCGAATACAACAGGTGTAGACCTTACAGTGAAATGCTTACTTACAAGCCCTTAACCAACAATGCAGTTTTAAGAAAGAATACACACAACAAAAAATCACACAAAAAATACAATATAAAATAATACGAAATAAAAGTAACAAATAATTAAAGAGCAGCAGTAAAAATAACAGTAGAGAGGCTATATACAGTAGAGGCTATATACAGTAGAGGCTATATACAGTAGAGAGGCTATATACAGTAGAGGCTATATACAGTAGAGGCTATATACAGTAGAGAGGCTATATACAGTAGAGGGGCTATATACAGTAGAGGGGCTATATACAGTAGAGGGGCTATATACAGTAGAGGGGCTATATACAGTAGAGGCTATATACAGTAGAGAGGCTATATACAGTAGAGAGGCTATATACAGTAGAGGCTATATACAGTAGAGAGGCTATATACAGTAGAGAGGCTATATACAGTAGAGGCTATATACAGTAGAGAGGCTATATACAGTAGAGGCTATATACAGTAGAGAGGCTATATACAGTAGAGAGGCTATATACAGTAGAGAGGCTATATACAGTAGAGAGGCTATATACAATAGAGGGGCTATATACAGTACAGGGGCTATATACAGTAGAGGCTATATACAGTAGAGGCTATATACAGTAGAGAGGCTATATACAATAGAGGGGCTATATACAGTAGAGAGGCTATATACAATAGAGGGGCTATATACAGTACAGGGGCTATATACAGTAGAGAGGCTATATACAGTAGAGAGGCTATATACAGTAGAGAGGCTATATACAATAGAGGCTATATACAGTAGAGAGGCTATATACAGTAGAGAGGCTATATACAGTAGAGGCTATATACAGTAGAGAGGCTATATACAGTAGAGAGGCTATATACAGTAGAGGCTATATACAGTAGAGAGGCTATATACAGTAGAGCGGCTATATACAGTAGAGATGCTATATACAGTAGAGAGGCTATATACAGTAGAGGCTATATACAGTAGAGAGGCTATATACAGTAGAGAGGCTATATACAGTAGAGGCTATATACAGTAGAGAGGCTATATACAGTAGAGGCTATATACAGTACAGGCTATATACAGTAGAGAGGCTATATACAGTAGAGAGGCTATATACAGTAGAGGCTATATACAGTAGAGAGGCTATATACAGTAGAGAGGCTATATACAGTAGAGGCTATATACAGTAGAGAGGCTATATACAGTAGAGGCTATATACAGTAGAGAGGCTATATACAGTAGAGAGGCTATATACAGTAGAGGCTATATACAGTAGAGAGGCTATATACAGTAGAGAGGCTATATACAGTAGAGAGGCTATATACAGTAGAGAGGCTATATACAGGGGGTACCGGTACAGAGTCAATGTGAAATAACAGTAGAGAGGCTATATACAGGGGGTACCGGTACAGAGTCAATGGGAAATAACAGTAGGGAGGCTATATACAGGGGGTACCGGTACAGAGTCAATGTGAAATAACAGTAGAGAGGCTATATACAGTAGGGAGGCTATATACAGTAGGGAGGCTATATACAGTAGAGAGGCTATATACAGTAGAGGCTATATACAGTAGAGGCTATATACAGTAGAGATGCTATATACAGTAGAGATGCTATATACAGTAGAGAGGCTATATACAGTAGAGAGGCTATATACAGTAGAGAGGCTATATACAGTAGAGGCTATATACAGTAGAGGCTATATACAGTAGAGAGGCTATATACAGTAGAGAGGCTATATACAGTAGAGACTATATACAGTAGGGAGGCTATATACAGGGGGTACCGGTACAGAGTCAACGTGAAATAACAGTAGAGAGGCTATATACAGGGGGTACCGGTACAGAGTCAATGTGAAATAACAGTAGAGAGGCTATATACAGGGGGTACCGGTACAGAGTCAATGGGAAATAACAGTAGGGAGGCTATATACAGGGGGTACCGGTACAGAGTCAATGTGAAATAACAGTAGGGAGGCTATATACAGGGGGGTACCGGTACAGAGTCAATGTGAAATAACAGTAGGGAGGCTATATACAGGGGGTACCGGTACAGAGTCAATGTGAAATAACAGTAGGGAGGCTATATACAGGGGGTACTGGTACAGAGTCAATGTGCGGGGGCACCGGTTAGTCAAGGTAATTGGGGTAATATGTACATGTGGGTAGAGTTAAAGTGACTATGCATAGATAATAAACAGAGTAGCAGCAGCGTAAAAGAGGGGTGGGGGGGGGGGGGCAATGCAAATAGTCTGTGTGGCCATTTGATTAGATGGTATAGAAGTCCTGGATGGCAGGAAGCTTGGCCCCAGTGATGTATTGGGCCGTACGCACTACCCTCTGTAGTGCCTTGCGGACGGAGGCCGAGCAGTTGCCAAATCAGGCGGTGATGCAGCCAGTCAGGATGCTCTCGATGGTGCAGCTGTAGAACCTTTTGAGGATCTGACGACCCATGCCAAATCTTTTCAGTCTCCTGAGGGGGAATAGGCTTTGTCTTGCCCTCTTCACGACTGTCTTGGTGTGTTTGGACCATGATAGTTCGTTGGTGATGTGGACACCAAGGAACTTGAAGCTCTCAACCTGTTCCACTACAGCCCCGTCGATGAGAATGGGGGCGTCCTCAGTCCTCTTCTTTTTCCTGTAGTCCACAATCATCTCCTTTCTCTTGTTGTGGGAGAAGTTGTTGTCCTGGCACCACACGGCCAGGTCTCTGAGCTCCTCCCTACAGACTGTCTCATCGTTGTCGGTGATCAGGCCTACCACTGTTGTGTCATCGGCAAACTTAATGATGGTGTTGGAGTCGTGCCTGGCCATGCAGTCATGAGTGAACAGGGAGTACAGGAGGAGACTGAGCACGCACCCCTGAGGGGCCCCCGTGTTGAGGATCAGCGTGGCAGATATGTTGTTACCTACCCTTACCACCTGGGGGCGACCCATCAGGAAGTCCAGGATCCAGATGCAGAGGGAGGTGTTTTAGTCCCAGGGTCCTTAGCTTAGTGATGAGCTTTGAGGACACTATGGTGTAGAACGCTGAGCTGTAGTCAATGATTAGCATTCTCACATAGGTGTTCCTTTGGGCCAGGTGTGAAAGGACAGTGTGGAGTGCAATAGAGATTGCATCATCTGTGGATCTGTTGGAGCGGTATGCAAATTTGAGTGGGTCTAGGTTTCTGGGATAATGGTGTTGATGTGAGCCATGACCAGCCTTTCAAAGCACTTCATGGCTACAGACGTCAGTGCTACGGGTCGGTTGTTGGTTGCTAGACAACCATTTTCAAGTCTTGCCATAGATTTTCAAGCCGATTTAAGTCAAAACTGTAACTAGGCCACTCAGGAACAGTCAATGTCGTCTTGGTAACAACTCCAGTGTATATTTGGCCTTG
Source organism: Coregonus ussuriensis (assembly GCA_031479575.1). Taxonomy (NCBI): domain Eukaryota; kingdom Metazoa; phylum Chordata; class Actinopteri; order Salmoniformes; family Salmonidae; genus Coregonus; species Coregonus ussuriensis. The sequence goes on along the minus strand of CM062503.1, from coordinate 50,122,212 downwards.
TGTTTTAGGTTATTGTCCTGCTGAAAGGTGAATTTGTGAATTTGTCTCTCAGTGTCTGTTGGAAACCAGACTGAACCAGGTTTTCCTGTGCTTAGCTCTAATTCATTTTTTTTTATCCTACAAAAACTCCCCAGTCCTTGCCGATGACAAGCATAACATGATGCAGCCACCATGCTTGAAAATATGAAAAGTGGTACTCAGTAATGTGTTGTGTTGGATTTGCCCCAAACACTTTGTATTCAGGACATGAAGTTTATTTCTTTGCCACATTTTTTGCAGTTTTATTTTAGTGCCTTAGGATGCATGTTTTGGAATATTTTAATTCTGTACAGACTTCCTTCTTTTCACTAAGTCATTTGGGTGGAGTAACTAAACTGAGGATGGATCAACAACATTGTTCTCCAATCACAACCATTCAACTCTGTAACTGTTTTAAAGTCACCATTGGCCTCATGGTAAAATCTCTGAGCAGTTTCCTTCCTCTCTGGCAACTGAGTTAGGAAGGACGCCTGTATCTTCATAGTGACTGGGTGTATTGATACACCATCCAGAGTGTAATTAATAACTTCACCATGCTCAAAGGGATAGTCAATGTCTGCTTTTTATTGTATTTTTACCCATCTTGTCACGCCCTGACTTATGGAGCTCTTGAATGTTGATTCAGGGTGTGGAGATCTACACTGCTCAAAAAAATTAAGGGTACACTTAAACAACAATGTAACTCCAAGTCAATCACACTTCTGTGAAATCAAACTGTGTCAGCAGTTCCTGCAAGAGGAAGGCATTGATGCTATGGACTGGCCCGCCCGTTCCCCAGACCTGAATCCAATTGAGCACATCTGGGACATCATGTCTCGCTCCATCCACCAACGCCACGTTGCACCACAGACTGTCCAGGAGTTGGCGGATGATTTAGTCCAGGTCTGGGAGGAGATCCCTCAGGAGACCATCCGCCACCTCATCAGGAGCATGCCCAGGCGTTGTAGGGAGGTCATACAGGCACGTGGAGGCCACACACACTACTGAGCCTCATTTTGACTTGTTTTAAGGACATTACATCAAAGTTGGATCAGCCTGTAGTGTGGTTTTCCACTTTAATTTTGAGGGTGACTCCAAATCCAGACCTCCATGGGTTGATAAATTTGATTTCCAATGATAATTTGTGTGATTTTGTTGTCAGCACATTCAACTATGTAAAGAAAAATGTATTTAATAAGATTATTTCATTCATTCAGATCTAGGATGTGTTGTTTAAGTGTTCCCTTAATTTTTTTGAGCAGTGTATGTTATTATTTCTAGGTATTGTGTTTCTATGTTTGGCCGGGTGTGATTCCCAATCAGAGGCAGCTGTCGCTCGTTGTCTCTGATTGGGGATCATACTTAAGTAGCCTGTTTGCACTCTTTAGTTGTGGGATCTTGTTCCGTGTATAGGCTTGTATTGTGTTTAGCCTGAGGACTTCACGTTACGTTGTTTTTGTTCGTATGTTTATTTTAATAAATAAACATGTTCACATCGCACGCTGCACCTTGGTCTGACCCGTCCTTCAACGACCATGACAGAAGATCTCACCACCAATGGACCAAGCAGCGTGCCCAGGAGGAGCAGAGAGTATGGACTTGGAGGGAGATAAGAGAGGATCTGGGCAAGCAGATGGAGGCCCTGAAAGGGATCAGGGTGGAGAAGGAGAGACAGCCCCAATAATTTTTTTTGAGGGGGCTAAAAGGGTGGTTGGGGATCGACAGAGAGGAGCCCCGACCACTGCACTCGTGGGGGCTCAAGGAGGAGTCCTCACTGGAGGAGGACGGGGCGCGGAGTGTAAAGGACGGAGACAGTCGTAGACCTCCAGCGTCGGTTCCCAGTCCGGTACGCCCCGTACCTGCTCCCCGCACCAAGACAGTGGTGCGTGTTCCCAGCCCGACCCGGCCCATTCCTGCTCCTCGCACCAGACCAGTGGTGCGTGTTCCCGGTCCGGCCCGGCCCGTTCCTGCTCCTCGCACCAGACCAGTGGTGCGTGTTCCCGGTCCGGCCCGGCCCGTTCCTGCTCCTCGCACCAGACCAGTGGTGCGTGTTCCCGGTCCGGCCCGGCCCGTTCCTGCTCCTCGCACCAGACCAGTGGTGCGTGTTCCCAGCCCGGCCCGGCCCATTCCTGCTCCTTGCACCAGACCAGTGGTACGTGTTCCCGGTCCGGCCCGGCCCGTTTCTGCTCCTCGCACCAGACCAGTGGTGCGTGTTCCCGGTCCGGCCCGTTCCTGCTCCTCGCACCAAGCCAGTGGTGCGTGTTCCACTCAGCGGCTCCACTCCGGAGCCAGAGCAGTCCGCTCCACCGGTGCCTTGTCCAGCTCCGGTCAGCGGCTCCAGTCCAGACCCAGACGTCAGCCCCTCTCCAGGTTCGGGGTCTCCCACACCAGGGTCCAGAAAGGACTTGGTGCATCGTGGGGGGAAGGAGAGGGGAAGCAGCGCACTGAGGTCCAGACCAGACCAGGGGCGCAACGGGGAGGCTGAGAGAATGAGGTCGTCACGCCCGGAGCCGGAGCCGCCTCCGAGGCGGAATGCCCACCCGGACCCTACCCTGTTATGTCAGGTTTGTGCAGTCAGAGTCCGCACCTTTGTGGAACTCTTTTATGTTGAGTCAGGGTGTGGAGATCTATGTTATTATTTCTAGGTTTACATTCTAGGTATTGTGTTTCTATGTTTGGCCGGGTGTGATTCCCAATCAGAGGCAGCTGTCGCTCGTTGTCTCTGATTGGGGATCATACTTAGGCAGCCTGTTTGCAATCTTTAGTTGTGGGATCTTGTTCCGTGTATAGGCTTGTATTGTGTTTAGCCTGAGGACTTCACGTTACGTTGTTTTTGTTCGTATGTTTATTTTAATAAATAAACATGTTCACATCGCACGCTGCACCTTGGTCTGACCCGTCCTTCAACGAACGTGACACATCTACCAATAGGTGCCCTTCTTTACGAGGCATTGGAAAACCTCCCTGGTCTTTGTGGTTGAATCTGTGTTTGAAATTCACTGCTCGACTGAGGGACCTTACAATTATCTGTATGTGTGGGGTACGGAGATGAGGTAGTCATTCAAAAAGTAATGTTAAACACTATTATTGCACACAGAGTGAGTCCATGCAACTTATTATGTGACTTGTTCAGCAAATGTTTACTTCTGAACTTATTTAGGCTTGCCATAACAAAGAGATTTTTTATTAATTTGAAAAGAAATCTTAACATAATTCCAATTTCACATTACTGGTTATTGTGTATAGGCCATTGACACAATCTCAATCGAATCATTTTAAAATTCAGGCTGTAACACAACATTTTGAAAAAGTCAAGGGGTGTGAATACTTTCTGAAGGCACTGGGGCTTTAAAAACAGACAAGAATCTAAAAGAAAAGATTGGCTGAATCCCCTTCCCTGACCCCTCCATTTGCACAAGTGTCCCAAGGCTGAGGGAGTGAAAATGAAGGAGCAAATTACACCCTCCAATAGCCACTTTGACCAAGCCAGCAAGGCTGCAGGCTCCAGAGCGAAATGGTATCCCAAAATGCACCGAGATATGTTTTTTGAGCAATTTTGTACAAAATAATGGAGGCCTAATTATATGCCACATGCATTTGTTTGTTTTTTATCCGATTTCAAAGCTTGACACGTAACACATCAGAAATTAAATGTCAGAGGTTTAGGCCTATAAGACGAGGGAATTTGTTCATTTGAATTTCATGTTAGTTTTATTATTATAAAAAAGCCTCCCTCGGAATTTCGTAAGAAACCCGTGAAAACGGAGGGCCCTCTGAGCGAGTTGGTGGCTTGGTATGCACTGCTCATCTCTAATTAATCTAATCTAATCTCTAATGAATCTCCTTTTTGCTCTTCCTCTACCTTCCTCCTCCCTCAACCCACAGACCTCTCTTTCCTTCCCTCTCCTTCCCTCTCCTTCCCTCTCCTTCCCTCTCGCTGGCTTGTGGCAGCCATCTCATTTACATTTACGTCATTTAGCAGACGCTCTTATCCAGAGCGACTTACAAATTGGTGCATTCACCTTATAGCCAGTGGGATAACCAGTTTACAATATGTTTTAATTTTTTTTGGGGGGGTAGGGTAAGGGGGGGTAGAAGGATTACTTTATCCTATCCCAGGTATTCCTTAAAGAGGTGGGGTTTCAAATGTCTCCGGAAGGTGGTGAGTGACTCCGCTGTCCTGGCGTCGTGAGGGAGCTTGTTCCACCATTGGGGTGCCAGAGCAGCGAACAGTTTTGACTGGGCTGAGCGGACATGGCATGGCCACCAAACCTTTAATCGGACATGGCATGCTACATCTCTCCTTCCAACCTAAAACTACCAGGTGAATGATGTCTGTCGGATCGAAAGCCAGCAGTAGGTTATTTAGACCAGGGGCCTCATTTATCCATCGTGTGTTATCCAGTGTGGGGGATAATTTGATTATCAATATGAAAGTTTGCTTGAGAGTGCGTGTAAATATACATACAGCCATGAGGCCCAGTGCTTAGGCCTCCTCGTAGCTCAATTGATAGAGCATGGCGCTTGCAACGCCAGGGTTGTGGGTTCGATTCCCACGGGGGGCCAGTATGAAAATGTATGCACTCACTAACTGTAAATCGCTCTGGATTAGAGCGTCTGCTAAATGACTAAAATGTGGGTTAAGGGAACTGCATGTCAAGAGTAGGATGGGCAAAATACTGTATATGTTGAAAATGTGTTAATTTGTGAGAGTAATAATATATTTTTTTAATCTATTATTATTATAATACTATTTAGTTGTTTTTCCATTGTGAATTCATGCAACATACTGTCTCTTGACAGGCTATGGAATATCATTTCACCACATCAGGGCATTTGTCACAATAATAATCCATATAAAGTACAGTCATTGGTTAAATTAGACGTACTGTATGTGTGAAAGTGAAACCATTGTGTAAATACTGTAAAAGACTGAGATAATGAGACGTCCAATGAGATGCTGATCTGTTGGAGTATTTGGCACACGCTGCGTTTTCAGTGGATCGGCATCTCACAGCCTTCGACGAGACGATGTTTTGGATGCAATCATCAGTAAAACTAACTGTAACATACCATTTCCATACAGCATCGCACACAACAGGTTGAAGTCAAGAGGGGTTTCTTTGCCATCGACGGGTTTCCAAATACGAACGGAGCAACAGACGGCCCCCCACACCGCAATAAAAGCACCAAAACTATTTGAACAGAAAAAGCTCTTAATGTGCAGGTGATCAAAAGACATTCTGAATGTGGTAACCAGGTGACCAGGTGACCAGGTGGAACGCGCGACTCGTTCATTCTGTAGAACATCATGTTGGCCTACCGGCCTACAGGGGGAGCTGTTGAGGATGTATGTCTTATTGGTGAGTTTTGTCTACTCATTTGGAAGTATATTTGTCATTGTTAAAGCAACTTGAGTTGTCCTAATGGTATTTTCTTTGTAGCTATGTTTTTCTTTGTACTGGGTCAATCCACAATTGAGCGAGACAAATAAAACCTTTTGGTTGTACTCAATCTCTGACACTAGCACCTATATTTCAGTCTCTGAAAAGTTTTCTTTTTTCGTAGCTTATTTTGGTTGTGCCGTTGTATTCCATGGTACAGTGTTGTCCAGCACAGGATTTAAAGGGATGATTTTGACCATGTCTGCTTAATTAGGTGCATTTCACGATGCAAATAGCCAAGGTGGTGTACTGGCACTGAGGCTGAGAACTATTGGCATGTATCAATGATTATCTCCTACCAATGTGCATATGATGCTCGTAGGATTGTTTGATAAATCACACTTTTTCTATGCTTACGAACATTCTAAATTCCATTCGTAAGTAGTATTTTAGAATAGTTCCTACGCAAAATTAATAAATGAGGCCCCTGGAGTGGAGTAGGGAGAGACTAGGCCCCTGGAGTGGAGTAGGGGGAGACTAGGCCCCTGGAGTGGAGTAGGGGGAGACTAGGCCCCTGGAGTGGAGTAGGGGGAGGCCCCTGGAGTGGAGTAGGGGGAGACTAGGCCCCTGGAGTGGAGTAGGGGGAGACTAGGCCCCTGGAGTGGAGTAGGGGGAGACTAGGCCCCTGGAGTGGAGTAGGGGGAGACTAGGCCCCTGGAGTGGAGTAGGGGGAGACTAGGCCCCTGGAGTGGAGTAGGGGGAGACTAGGCCCCTGGAGTGGAGTAGGGGGAGACTAGGCCCCTGGAGTGGAGTAGGGGGAGACTAGGCCCCTGGAGTGGAGTAGGGGGAGACTAGGCCCCTGGAGTGGAGTAGGGGGAGACTAGGCCCCTGGAGTGGAGTAGGGGGAGACTAGGCCCCTGGAGTGGAGTAGGGGGAGGCCCCTGGAGTGGAGTAGGGGGAGACTAGGCCCCTGGAGTGGAGTAGGGGGAGACTAGGCCCCTGGAGTGGAGTAGGGGGAGACTAGGCCCCTGGAGTGGAGTAGGGGGAGACTAGGCCCCTGGAGTGGAGTAGGGGGAGACTAGGCCCCTGGAGTGGAGTAGGGGGAGACTAGGCCCCTGGAGTTGAGTAGGGGGAGACTAGGCCCCTGGAGTGGAGTAGGGGGAGACTAGGCCCCTGGAGTGGAGTAGGGGGAGACTAGGCCCCTGGAGTGGAGTAGGGGGAGGCCCCTGGAGTGGAGTAGGGGGAGACTAGGCCCCTGGAGTGGAGTAGGGGGAGACTAGGCCCCTGGAGTGGAGTAGGGGGAGACTAGGCCCCTGGACATTAAAGTATGAAACATATCAATGACATTTGAATACAGAAATGTTTGAAATATCTCAACTCTCCTTCTCAAAACCACCTTGACTGTGACAAAATAAAATGATGTATCACAACCACATTTGTATATCAAAAGTTTTGAAATATCTTAGGTGCTCCTTATTCAAAACCAATATATTTCTTGGCCTTTTTTCATTGACTTGATAAGCATGAACATGCTCATAAAAATATTTAAACCCAGAATAGCTGTGAGCCACAACCCTCTTGAACACAATTGAATCTTGATTTCTTTCCGGGGTAAAGCCTGCGATTTAACTAGAGATGCCGAATCAATTGTAGACTTGTTCCTTGTAATGACTTGCAAACAAAACAGAATCCATCCACTTGACAGGTGTGGTATATCAAGATCTGATTAAATAGGGGGTTCCGGTTGTGTTCCACAACAGAAATCTAATCCTTGTATGAGGTCATTCGTGGTTGCAACACTGTGGAGGGTGTGTGTGTGTTTCGTTTTACTGTCCTTGTGGTGACCATAAGTCCTCACAAGGATAGTAAAACAAGGAAAATTCTGACAAGTCCCCACAAGGAAAAAGGCTATTTTAGGCTTAGGGGTTAGAATTAGGATTAGGGTTAGAATTAGGGTTAGAATTAGGATTAGGGTTAGGGTTAGTGTTAGAATTAGGATTAGGGTTAGGGTTAGGGTTAGGGTTGGTAGCGTAGGTTATGTTGGGTATGGTAGGGTATGGTAGGGTAGGGTAGGGTAGGGTAGGGTAGGGTAGGGTAGCGTATGGTAGGGTAGGGTAGGGTAGGGTATGGTAGGGTAGGGTAGGGTAGGGTAGGGTAGGGTAGAGTAGGGTAGGGCCCGGGTATGGTAGGTTAGGGTATGGTAGGGGTATGGTAGGTAGGGTAGGGTAGGGTAGGGTAGGGTTGGGTAGCGTTATGGTAGGGTAGGGTAGCGTATGGTAGCATAGGTAATGTTAGGGTATGGTAGGGTATGGTAGGGAAGGGTATGTTATGGTATGGTAGGGTAGGGTAGGGTAGGGTAGGGTAGGGTAGGGTAGGGTAGGGTAGCGTATGGTAGCATAGGTAATGTTAGGGTATGGTAGGGTATGGTAGGGAAGGGTATGTTATGGTATGGTAGGGTAGGGTAGGGTAGGGTAGGGTAGGGTAGGGTATGGTAGGGTAGGATAGGATAGGATAGGGTAGGGTAAGGTAGGGTAGGGCAGGGCAGGGCAGGGCAGGGTAAGGAAGGGTAGGGTATGGTAGGGTAGGGCAGGGTAAGGTAGGGTAGGGTAGGGTAGGGTAGGGTAGGGTATGGCAGGGTAGGGTAGGGTAGGGTAGGGGTAGGGTAGTGTAGGGTAGAGTATGGTATGGTAGGGTAGGGCATGGTAGGGTAGGGTAGGGTATGTATGGCATGGTAGGGTATGGTAGGGTAGGGTATGGTAGGGTAGGGTGTGAGTCTAGGGTATGGTAGGGTAGAGTATGGTATGGTAGGATATGGTAGGGTTGGGCATGGTAGAGCAGGGTAGGGTAGGGTATGTATGGCATGGTAGGGTAGGTAGGGTATGGTAGGGTATGGTAGGGTATGGTAGGGTATGGTAGGGTAGGGTAGGGTATGGTAGGGTAGGGTAGGGTAGGGTAGGGTAGGGTATGGTAGGGTAGGGTATGGTAGGGTAGGGTAGGGTAGGGTATGGTAGGGTATGGTAGGGTATGGTAGGGTATGGTAGGGTAGGGTATGAGTGTAGGGTATGGTAGGGTAGGGTAGGGTAGGGTAGTGTAGGGTACACCTCTGTACCTTCGGGCTCTGATCAGTCCCTACACCCAAACGAGGGCATTGCGTTCATCCACCTCTGGCCTGCTGGCTCCCCTTCCTCTGTGGAAGCATAGCTCCCGCTCAGCCCAGTCAAAACTGTTCGCTGCTCTGGCACCCCAATGGTGGAACAAGCTCCCTCACGACGCCAGGACAGCGGAGTCACTCACCACCTTCCGGAGACACTTGAAACCCTACCTCTTTAAGGAATACCTGGGATAGGATAAAGTAATCCTTCTACCCCCCCCCAAAAAAAATTGTAAAGTGGTTATCCCACTGGCTATAGGGTGAACGCACCAATTGGTGAGTCGCTCTGGATAAGAGCGTCTGCTAAATGACGTAAATGTGCCCTTGAGCAAGGCACTTAACCCTAATTGCTCCTGTAAGTCGCTCTGGATAAGAGCGTCTGCTAAATGACTAAAATGTAATGTAAATGTAGGGTATTGTAGGGTAGGGTAGGGTTATTTTTTCTATGGGGGGTGGGGGAAGAAGGATTACTTTTATACTATTCCAGGTATTCCTTAAAGAGGTAGGGTTTCAAGTGTCTCCGGAAGGTGGTGAGTGACTCCGCTGTCCTGGCGTCGTGAGGGAGCTTGTTCCACCATTGGGGTGCCAGAGCAGCGAACAGTTTTGACTGGGCTGAGCGGGGAACTATGCTTCCGCAGAGGAAGGGGAGCCAGCAGGCCAGAGGTGGATGAACGCAATGCCCTCGTTTGCGTGTAGGGACTGATCAGAGCCTGAAGGTACGGAGGTGCCGTTCCCCTCACAGCTGGCTTGTGGCATTCCTCTCCTCTCTCCCCTTCTCTCTCCCCTTCTCTCTCCCCTTCTCTCTCCCCTTCTCTCTCCCCTTCTCTCCCCCCTTCTCTCTCCCCTTCTCTCTCCCCTTCTCTCTCCCCTTCTCTCTCCCCTTCTCTCTCCCCTTCCCTCTCGCTGATACTCGGAAGAGAAAGAGTCCGTGATAGAGGCGGTTACACTAATGAAACTACGGCCTGATAACCTTTACCCTCTGCTGTACTGACGAACAAACTGGACTCCGTTCCAGACTATCCTATCAACAGGACCTGAAGAACTGTACTATCCTATGTTTTATCGGAAACTTGGCTGAACAAGGACTTGAATAATATTCTAGCTGGTTTTTCTATACAATCGGCAGGACAGAACGGCAGCGTCGGGTGGCGTGTGTATCTTTGTCAAAATCAGCTGGTGTCTCAAGGTGTAGACCATACTGAACAAAAATATAAAACGTAAAGTGTTGGTCCCATGTTTCATGAGATGAAATAGAAGTTCCCAGAAATGTTCCATTTGCACAAAAAGCTCATTTACTTTCCAATGTTGAGCACAAAGTTGTTTACATCCCTGTTAGTGAGCATTTCTCCTTTGCCAAGATAATCCATCCACCTGACAGGTGCGGCATATCAAGAAGCTGATTAAACAGCATGATCATTACACAGGTGCACCTTGTGCCGGGGACATTAAAAAGGCCACTCTAAAATGTGCAGTTGTGTCACACAACACAATGCCACAGGTGACTCAAGTTTTGATAGAGCGTGCAATTGGCATGCTGACTGCAGGAATGTCCACTGTCTCATACACTTTCCAACCCAACACTAATGTCTCACACATTTCCAACCCAGACAGTCAACGTGGTGCTACACAACAGTGCCATGAGTGGCGCAGTGGTCTAAGGCACTGCATCGCAGTGCTAACTGTGCCACTAGAGATCCTGGTTCGAATCCAGGCTCTGTCACAGCCGGCCGCGACCGGGAGACTCATGGGCGGCGCACAGTTGGCCCAGCGTCGTCCAGGGTAGGGGAGGGAATGGCCGGCAGGGATGTAGCTCAGTTGATAGAGCATGGCGTTTGCAACGCCAGGGTTGTGGGTTTGATTCCCACGGGGGGCCAGTATAAAAAAAAGATATGTATTCACTAACTGTAAGTCGCTCTGGATAAGAGCGTCTGCTAAATGACTAAAATCTAAAATCTAGACTGTCTCGGTACAGTCCTTCTAGTTCATCTGAAACGTAAACCAACACACTGACACTACCGCACAATCTCATACGCTGTACTGTGTAAGCTTGGGAATTAAACAGTATAGCCACGGGATGGTTTTCAATACCGTTGAAACTGTTTCTTTGAAATGTTTCAATAAATTGTAATATTTGTAGCTACTTTTTAAAGTTAATACCTGCAGTCGACTTGTGCAGTACGTTAGCAGATAAAGCAGACTGCGTTCTTCATTTCACCGGTCACATTATTTTACATTATGAAGCTTACCGTAGTCCCCCAGAACAGTTGAGCCAATCACGTGTTTGTTTGTAGATAATAATAATAATAATAATAATAATAATAATAATAATAAGCCATTTAGCAGACGCTTTTATCCAAAGCGACTTACAGTCATGCGTGCATACATTTTTTTGTGTATGGGTGGTCCCGGGGATCGAACCCACTACCTTGGCGTTACAAGCGCCGTGCTCTACCAGCTGAGCTACAGAGGACCACCCCATAACACAACAGGAGAACGAGGGAGCAGGTGAGTCCAGCTGTGTCGTTAGTTTAACTTGCTAGTTATCTCAGTAACTGGCTGAATTAATAAGGAGATGGGGCATCATATAGTGTCAGCTTTCTGCCGTGTTTGAGAAGTCAAAGCCCTTTGGATGAGTTATCTGTACAGCTTTCTGCCACCTCAGCCAGCTCTTCCCCTCTCTCCTCCAAGCAGAGAGGCAGGCCGTTGCCCTAGCAACTCCACACAGTGTACACCGTAGGGAGCATATTCCATTCCTAGAGGAGCCGTGTCATTAACCCTAAAAGTTCCAGATTGGGGTGAAAATGGAAGCCATATTGGTCAGGGAGAAATCCAAACCAGTCTAATTGGAATGAACGGCAGTAGAGTTATAATCCAGGTTTTACTAATGCAGGAAAATAAAAAGACGTGTGATATATCAGAAATGGTGGAATATAATTACTGTCAACCTGAAATAGTCATAATTATAAATACAGTTTAAACCGGTTTTATACCAATTGTCTGTATAAATAGCCTCTAAAATATATGTAAAACAGATGATAGATGTTTAAATGTTTTGTTTTCTTGGAAAGCGGTGAGTGCTGTTATATGATACAATATTAGTACTGATTGCATTTACAACTTGTCTAAGTCCTGTCATCAACTGATTTCAGCCAGTGTACGGCTGTGGATTGATAGCATTGTTTGAATGGTAATACATTAAACCGGTAACACACATTTTATTTGTCACATGCTTGGTGTGGAAGGACGGTCTGTTTCCATCATATTTTACACTTTCCCCTTTACCTTCCAGATTGACAGACAACATGGTGCCGCATAACTACATCACTGTTGCCATAATGACATGTAGAAGGTTCCATACAGTCCACCTACTGTATCTGATAGGTCAGGTAGCATAGCAGACACCCCCCCCCCCCCATCCCCCCTCCCCCCACCACCACCACACCACACCCCACAGAGCTACTCACCGCTCGTGTCGTTAGTAGCATCCAAGGCTTCCACTATCAACGTGTACGACCTCTGGGGAAGACAAAAAAGAGTTCAGGGTCAGCAACTAAACAGCAGCCAAAACAACATCCGAACATCAACACAACATCAAAAGAGAAACACTGAAAGCAACCTCTAACAGCAACAGTTCAAACTGATAGCAACACCGTCTAGTGTCCCTGCGTTAGTATCTAGTATCTGTGTGAACCATAGAATTAGGATTTAGAACACTAGAATGGACAACCTTCTTGTGATGGTGTAAAGGTCGGCCATGTTGGTCAGGGAGTTGGTCAACCATGGTTTGCCAGTGATGTGATAAGATAGTGTATAACAATGGATTTAAATAATTTATCTGCACTGTGTGTTAGCTAGCAAGACAGTTTAAGGAATTATTCCATAAATTGTTCAAATTAACTGCCAATATGCCAACATACCATTCAAACAATGCAGTTCAAACCACAGCCACACACTAGTTGAAATCAGCTGATGACAGGCCTTAGACAAGTTGAAAAAAGCAACAAGTACTGATAGTGTCATATACAGTATATATGCACATAATAGCATTTTTCATGAGCATTCATTACTATTTTTTGCCAATTTAAAGTATGGGTTTTTCCTGCTAGCAGTCGTGGCCTGCCCATGTCATAGTCTCACAGTAGCAGCATAACTGAACTACAACAAGATAATAGATTTCAGGCATTCACAGCTTGCATTTTGTCTTAATTTACTGTTAAGTGAACCTTGCATCATTATACATAGATACCATTTTTGTAAATGTGTCATTTATCTCTGGGGGGGCTTTGTCAAGATCGTCTAACAGAGAGGACCAATGCGCAGCGTTGAATGCAAACATATTTATTCACACTGAACAAAACAACGAACGATACGTGACAGTTCACGGTTACCATAAACAGACTAGAAACAAAAACCCACAAACACGAATGAAAACCCGACTGTTTAAATATGGCTCCCAATCAGAGACAACCAGCTGACACTCGTTGCCTCTGATTGGGAGTCACTCAGGCCAACATAGAAATAAGTAAACTAGACCCACAACCTACAACAAAAACATAGAAACTAAACACCCTGGCTCAACATACGAGAGTCCCCAGAGCCAGGGCGTGACAGTACCCCCCCCTAAAGGCGCAGACTCTGACCGCGCCAACGAAACACAACAGGGGAGGGACCGGGTGGTCACTCCGCCTAGGCGGCGGATCCGGCTCCGGGCATGATCCCCACTCGCTCTCTAACCCCCCAAAGTACCCCTGGTCCGGTCTGGTCCTGCTGACCGGAGCTGGACTGCACACTGGTGGAGCGGATTGCTCTAGCTCCGGCGTAACGCATCTGACCGGCGCCGGACCAGGCACCAGTGGAACAGGCACGGGCCGTGCCGGACCGACGACGCACACCACTGGCTTGGTGTGGAGAACAGGCACGGGCCGTGCTGAACTGACGACGCACACCACTGGCTTGGTGTGGGGAGCAGGAGCGGGCCGGACAGGGCTGACGAAACGCACCACAGACTTGGTGCTGGGAGCAGGAATGGGCCGGACTGGGCTGGCGACGCGCACCACAGACTTGGTGCGGGGAGCAGGAACGGGCCGGACAGGGCTGACGAAACGCACCACAGACTTGGTGCGGAGAGCAGGAACGGGCCGGACTGGGCTGGCGACGCGCACCACAGACTTGGTGCGGGGAGCAGGGACGGGCCGGACAGGGCTGACGAAACGCACCACAGACTTGGTGCGGGGAGCAGGAACAGGCCGGACCGTACTGGGGACACACACCACTGGCCCTACATCGGGATCTGGAATGGGCCGGACCGGACTGGTAACACACCCCAGTACCTCTCGCCGTGCCTCTCCACCTTCCACCCCCTCTTCGACCAGTGGCCCCCGTAACCTGGCGGCCTCCTCTGCCAACCCGCTGGACCGCTCTACCGCGGCCTCCTGCTGCCCCGACGTCGTGAGCCCCCCCCTAAAAAATTTCTGGGGGTCTCTCCTCCCCGTGGGCCAGGACTCTATAGTTCTCGCCCAACTCTCGCTCTTCTGCTTCCAACTCCCGCTATTCAGCTCCTCAATTGGCTTGACCCAGTCGAAACTCTTACTCCATTGTTCCAAAGTCCACTCTCTCCGCTCTTCAATCGGCTGGACCCAGTCGAGGCTGCCACGGAGATCTGCTAGGGATTTCCCTGGCGATGGCTCCTCGACTCGCTGCTTGGTCCAGTTGTGGTGGGTTTTTCTGTCACGGTCGTCTAAATAAATATTGTTCAATATGTATATATATATACACACAGTGGTGTGAAAAAGTGTTTGCCCCCTTCCTGATTTCTTATTTGTTTGCATGTTTGTCACACTTAAATGTTTCAGATCAAACAAATTTAAATATTAGTCAAAGATAACACAATTAAACACAAAATGCAGTTTTGAAATGAAGGTTGTTATTATTAAGGGAAAACAAAATCCAAACCCACATGGCCCTGTGTGAAAAAGTGATTGCCCCCTACAACCTAATAACTGGTTGGGCCACCCTTAGCATCAACAACTGCAATCAAGCATTTGCGATAACTTGCAATGAGTCTTTTACAGCGCTGTGGAGGAATTTTGGCCCACTCATCTTTGCCGAATTGTTGTAATTCAGCCACATTGGAGGGTTTTCAAGCATGAACTGCCTTTTTAAGGATTCAGGTCAGGACTTTGACTAGGCCACTCCAAAGTCTTCATTTTGTTTTTCTTCAGCCATTCAGAGGTGGACTTGCTGGTGTGTTTTGGATCATTGTCCTGCTGCAGAACCCAAGTTCGCTTCAGCTTGAGGTCACGAACAGATGGCCGGACATTCTCCTTCAGGATTTATTGGTAGACAGCAGAATTCATGGTTCCATTTATCACAGCAAGTCTTCCAGGTCCTGAAGCAGCAAAACAGGCCCAGACCATCACACTGCCACCACCATATTTTACTGTTGGTATGATGTTCTTTTTCTGAAATGCGGTGTTACTTTTACGGCAGATGTAATGGGACACACACCTTCCAAAAAGTTCAACTTTTGTCTCGTCAGTCCACAGAGTATTTTCCCAAAGGTCTTGGGGATCATCAAGATGTTTTCTGGCAAAAATGAGACGAGCCTTAATGTTCTTTTTGCTCAGCAGTGGTTTTCATCTTGGAACTCTGCCATGCAGGCCATTTCTGCCCAGTCTCTTTCTTATGGTGGAGTAATGAACACTGACCTTAACTGAGGCAAGTGAGGCCTGCAGCTCTTTGGATGTTGTTGTGGGGTCTTTATTGACCTCTTGGATGAGTCGTCACTGCGCTCTTGGGGTAATTTTGGTCGGCCGGCCACTTCTGGGAAGGTTCACCACTGTTCCATGTTTTCGCCATTTGTGGATAATGGCTCTCACTGTGGTTCGCTGGAGTCCCAAAGCTTTAGAAATGGCTTTATAACCTTTTCCAGACTGATGGATCTCAATTACTTTCTTTCTCATTTGTTCCTGAATTTCTTTGGATCTCGGCATGATGTCTAGCTTGTGAGGATCTTTTGGTCTACTTCACTTTGTCAGGCAGGTCCTAGTTAAGTGATTCCTTGATTGAGAACAGGTGAGGCAGTAATCAGGCCTGGGTGTGGCTAGAGGAATTGAACTCAGGTGTGATAAACCACAGTTGAGTTCTGTTATAACAGGGGGGGCAAACACTTCACACAGGGCCATGTGGGTTTGGATTTTGTTTTCCCTTAATAATAACAACCTTCATTTCAAAACTGCATTTTGTGTTTACTTGTGTTATCTTAAATTTAAATATTTAAATTTGTTTGATGATCTGAAACATTTAAGTGTGACAAACATGCAAACAAATAACTAATCAGGAAGGGGGCAAACACTTTTTCACACCACTGTATATATTCAATATATATCATAAAAAGTCATAAAACTTCATGTGAGATTAATCTTTCATGTTATCTCCACTTTTCTTACAAAGATTAGGGCAATACAGTGCCTTCAGAAAGTATTCACACCCCTTGACTTAACATTTTGTTGTGTTACAGCCTGAATTTAAAATGGATAAAATTGAGATTTTGTGTCACTGGCCTACACACCATACCCTATAATGTCAAAGTGGAATTATGTTTTTCAAAATTTTTACAAATTAATAAAAAATGAAAAGCTGAAATGTCTTGAGTGAATAAGTATTCAACACCTTGACTATGGCAAGCCTAAATAAGTTCAGGAGTAAACACTTGCTTAACAAGTCACATAATAAGTTAATGGACTCACTGTGTGCAATAAGTGTTTAACATGATTTTTGCAGCCAGGTCACCAGTGATACAAGTCATTATTCGACGTCCATCCATGTCTAAGGACGTCGGGAGATGACGTGGAAATGTGCCACAAGGGGCAACAGTGAGCGCTGTTACCTTCAAGTAGGGTGTTGTGGAAGGGGATGGCGAATGGGCTTAAGCATCTGCCTCTGGTGCCAAAGGTTGCATGTTCAAATCCAGTGAGTCCCCCCCCCACCCCCCCCCCCCACCCCCCTTTTGTATTTTTTAAGCCTATCCCAAACCTTAACCCTTACCTTAACCATTAGGAGTTAATACCTAACCTTGAGATTTCAGAGTTAACGCCTAAACGTAACCCTAAAAAAACGTACATTTGACATTTCGAACAACTTCGAAATGTTAAGTTTGAGAAACATGGATGAACGTCTAATTCTGACAAGAGACAGAGCTTGTTATATTTTTGAATGACTACCTCATCTCTGTACCCCACACATACAATTATCTGTAAGGTCCCTCAGTCGAGCAGAGAATTTCAAACACAGATTCAACCATAAAGACCAGGGAGGTTTTCCAATGCCTCACAAAGAAGGGCACCTATTGGTAGATGGGTAAAAATACAATAAAAAGAAGACATTGAATATCCCTTTGAGCATGGTGAAGTTATATCAATACACCCAGTCACTACAAAGATACAGGCGTCCTTCCTAACTCAGTTGCCGGAGAGGAAGGAAACTGCTCAGGGATTAAACCATGAGGCCAATGGTGACTTTAAAACAGTTACAGAGTTCAATGGCTGTGATAGGAGAAAACTGAGGACGGATCAACATTGTTGTATGAAAAATAATGTATGCACTCACTAACTGTAAGTCGCTCTGGATAAGAGCGTCTGCTAAATGACTAAAATGTAAATGTAGTTACTCCACAATACTAACCTAAATGACACAGTGAAAACAAGGAAGCCTGTACAGAATAAACAATATCATAAACATGCATCCTGATTGCAACAAGGCACTAAAAGTAATTCTGCAAAATATGTGGCAAAGCAATTCACTTTTGTCCTGAAAACAAAGTGTTATGTTTCTGGGGCAAATCCAATACAACATATTACTGAGTACCCCTCTCCATATTTTCAAGCATAGTGGTGGCTGCATCATGTTATGGGTATGCTTGTAATCGTTAAGGACTGGGGAGTTTTTCAGGATAAAAAATAAACGGAAAGGGGCTAAGCACAGACAAAATCCTAGAGGAGACCCTGGTTCAGTCTGCTTTCCACCAAACACTGGGAGATTAATTCACTTTTCAGCAGGACAATAACCTAAAACACAAGGCCAAATCTACACTGGAGTTGCTTACCAAGAAGACAGTGGATGATCCTAAGTGGCCGAGTTACAGTTTTGACTTAAATCTACTTGAAAATCTATGGCAAGACCTGAAAATGGTTGTCTAGCAATGATCAACAACCAATTTGACAGAGCTTAAATAATTTAGAAAATAATAAATGGGCAGATATTGCACAATCCAGGTGTGGAAAGATCTTAGAGACTGACCCAGAAAGACTCACAGCTGTAATCACTGCCAAACGTGCTTCTACAAAGTATTGACTCAGGGGTTTGAACACTTACGCAAATGAGATATTTTTGCGTTTCATTTTAAATTAAATTAAATAAAAAACCAAAAAATGTCACTGTCATTTTGGGCTATTGTGTGTATATTTGTGAGAAAATCAATTTTGAATCCAGGCTGTAACAACAAAATGTGGAATGAGTCAAGGGGTATGCATACTTTCTGAAGGCACTGTATATAATGTTAGAAATGTCTCAATTTAGATTTTAGTTGGATTAATAGGTACACTTACCCAATTTACAATTATATTCCACCATTTCTGATATATCACGTCTTATTTTCGTGCATTAGTAAAACCTGGATTATAACTCTACTGCCATTCATTCCAATTAGACTGGTTTGGATTTCTTCCTGACCAATATGGCTTCCAATAGGGCCGAGATTGTATTATCTTCTCACGTAATCCAATTATAGTAGTTACCTATTATAGAAGTAATATAGTAGTATTATAGTAGTTCCCTATTATAGTAGTATTATAGTAGTTCCCTATTATAGTAGTATTATAGTAGTTCCCTATTATAGTAGTATTATAGTAGTTCCCTATTATAGTAGTATTATAGTAGAATTATAGTAGTTCCCTATTATAGTAGTATTATAGTAGTTCCCTATTATGGTAGTATTATAGTAGTATTATAGTAGTTCCCTATTACAGTAGTATTATAGTAGTATTATAGTAGTATTATAGTAGTTCCCTATTATAGTAGTATTATAGTAGTATTATAGTAGTATTATAGTAGTATTATAGTAGTTCCCTATTATAGTAGTATTATAGTAGTATTATAGTAGTTCCCTATTATAGTAGTATTATAGTAGTATTATAGTAGTTCCCTATTATAGTAGTATTATAGTAGTTCCATATTATAGTAGTATTATAGTAGTATTATAGTAGTTCCCTATTATAGTAGTATTATAGTAGTTCCCTATTATAGTAGTATTATAGTAGTTCCCTATTATAGTAGTATTATAGAAGTTCCCTATTATAGTAGTAGTATAGTAGTATTATAGTAGTTCCCTATTATAGTAGTAGTATAGTAGTATTATAGTAGTTCCCTATTGTAGTATTATAGTAGTATTATAGTAGTTCCCTATTATAGTAGTATTATAGTAGTATTATAGTAGTTCCCTATTATAGTAGTTCCCTATTATAGTAGTATTATAGTAGTTCCTTATTATAGTAGTATTATAGTAGTATTATAGTAGTATTATAGTAGTTCCCTATTATAGTAGTATTATAGTAGTTCCCTATTATAGTAGTATTATAGTAGTATTATAGTAGTATTATAGTAGTATTATAGTAGTATTATAGTAGTATTATAGTAGTTTCCTATTATAGTAGTATTATAGTAGTTCCCTATTATAGTAGTATTATAGAAGTTCCCTATTATAGTAGTATTATAGTAGTTCTCTATTATGGTAGTATTATAGTAGTTCCCTATTATAGTAGTATTATAGCAGTTCCCTATTATGGTAGCATTAGAGTAGTTCCCTATTATAGTAGTATTATAGAAGTTACCTATTATAGTAGTATTATAGTATTTCCCCATTATAGTAGTATTATAGTAGTTCCATATTATAGTAGTATTATAGTAGTTCCATATTATAGTAGTATTATAGTAGTTCCATATTATAGTAGTATTATAGTAGTATTATAGTAGTATTATAGTAGTTCCCTATTATATTAGTATTATAGTAGTATTATAGTAGTTCCCTATTATAGTAGTACCCTATTATAGTAGTATTATAGTAGTTCCCTATTATAGTAGTATTATAGTAGTATTATAGTAGTATTATAGTAGTTCCCTATTATAGTAGTATTATAGTAGTTCCCTATTATAGTAGTATTATAGTAGTTCCCTATTATAGTAGTATTATAGTAGTTCCCTATTATAGTAGTATTATAGTAGTATTATAGTAGTTCCCTATTATAGTAGTATTATAGTAGTTCCCTATTATAGTAGTATTATAGTAGTTCCCTATTATAGTAGTATTATAATAGTTCCCTATTATAGTAGTATTATAGTAGTATTATAGAAGTTCCCTATTATAGTAGTATTATAGTAGTTCTCTATTATGGTAGTATTATAGTAGTTCCCTATTATAGTAGTATTATAGCAGTTCCCTATTATGGTAGCATTAGAGTAGTTCCCTATTATAGTAGTATTATAGAAGTTACCTATTATAGTAGTATTATAGTATTTCCCCATTATAGTAGTATTATAGTAGTTCCATATTATAGTAGTATTATAGTAGTTCCATATTTAGTAGTATTTAGTAGTTCCCTTATTATAGTAGTATTATAGTAGTATTATAGTAGTATTATAGTAGTTTCCCCTATTATATTAGTATTATAGTAGTATTATAGATAGATCCCCTATTTAATAAGTCAGAACCCTATTGTATAGTAGTATTATAGTAGTTCCCTAATATAGTAGTATTATAGTAGTATATATAGTAGTATTATAGTAGTTTCCCTATGTATAGTAGTATTTAGTAGTTCCCTATTATAGTAGTATTATAGTAGTTCCCTATTATAGTAGTATTATAGTAGTTCCCTATTATAGTAGTATTATAGTAGTATTATAGTAGTTCCCTATTATTAGTAGTAATTAATAGTATCTTTTTTGTTCCCTATTATAGTAGTATTATAGTAGTTTCCCTATTATAGTAGTATTATAATAGTTCCCTATTGTATAGTAGTATTATAGTAGTATTATAGTAGTTCCCTATTATAGTAGTATTATAGTAGTTCCCTATTATAGTAGTATTATAGTAGTTCCCTATTGTAGTATTTATTCTCTAGTAGTATTATAGTAGTATTATAGTAGTTCCTTATTTTAGTAGTATTATAGTAGTATTATAGTAGTTCCCTATTATAGTAGTATTACAGTAGTTCCCTATTATAGTAGTATTATAGTAGTTCCCTATTATAGTAGTATTATAGTAGTATTATAGTAGTTCCTTATTATAGTAGTATTATAGTAGTTCCCTATTATAGTAGTATTATAGAAGTCCCCTATTATAGTAGTAGTATAGTAGTATTATAGTAGTTCCCTATTGTAGTATTATAGTAGTATTATAGTAGTTCCCTATTATAGTAGTATTATAGTAGTATTATAGTAGTTCCCTATTATAGTAGTTCCCTATTATAGTATTATTATAGTAGTTCCTTATTATAGTAGTATTATAGTAGTATTATAGTAGTATTATAGTAGTTTCCTATTATAGTAGTATTATAGTAGTTCCCTATTATAGTGGTATTATAGTAGTTCCCTATTATAGTAGTATTATAGTAGTAGTATAGTAGTTCCCTATTATAGTAGTAGTATAGTAGTATTATAGTAGTTCCCTATTGTAGTATTATAGTAGTATTATAGTAGTATTATAGTAGTATTATAGTAGTATTATAGAAGTTCCCTATTATAGTAGTATTATAGTAGTTCCCTATTATGGTAGTATTATAGTATATTATAGTAGTTCCCTATTATAGTAGTATTATAGTACTATTATAGTAGTATTATAGTAGTTCCCTATTATAGTAGTATTATAGTAGTATTATAGTAGTTCCTTATTATAGTAGTATTATAGTAGTATTATAGTAGTATTATAGTAGTTCCCTATTGTAGTATTATAGTAGTATTATAGTAGTATTATAGAAGTTCCCTATTATAGTAGTATTATAGTACTATTATAGTAGTATTATAGTAGTATTACAGTAGTTCCCTATTATAGTAGTATTATATTAGTATTATAGTAGTATTATAGTAGTTCCCTATTATAGCAGTATTATAGAAGTTCCATATTATAGTAGTATTATAGTAGTTCTCTATTATGGTAGTATTATAGTAGTATTATAGTAGTTCCCTATTATAGTAGTATTATAGTAGTATTATAGTAGTATTATAGTAGTTCCCTATTATAGTAGCATTATAGTAGTTCCCTTTTATGGTAGTATTATAGTAGTTCCCTATTATAGTAGTATTATAGTAGTTCCCTATTATAGTAGTATTATAGTAGTATTATAGTAGTTCCCTATTATAGTAGTATTATAGTAGTTCCCTATTATAGTAGTATTATAGAAGTTCCCTATTATAGTAATATTATAGAAGTTCCCTATTATAGTAGTAGTATAGTAGTATTATAGTAGTTCCCTATTGTAGCATTATAGTAGTATTATAGTAGTTCCCTATTATGGTAGTATTATAGTAGTATTATAGTAGTTCCCTATTATAGTAGTTCCCTATTATAGTAGTATTATAGTAGTTCCTTATTATAGTAGTATTATAGTAGTATTATAGTAGTTCCCTATTATAGTAGTATTATAGTAGTTCCCTATTTATAGTAGTATTATAGTAGTATTATAGTAGTTCCCTATTATAGTAGTAGTATAGTAGTATTATAGTAGTTCCCTATTGTAGTATTATAGTAGTATTATAGTAGTATTATAGTAGTATTATAGAAGTTCCCTATTATAGTAGTATTTTGTAGTATAGTAATCCCTATTATGGTAAGTATTATAGTAGTATTATAGTAGTTCCATTATAGTAGTTTTATAGTAGTATTATAGTAGTTCCCTATTGTGAGTATTATAGTAGTATTATAGTAGTTTCCGTATTTTAGTAGTTCCCTATTATAGTAGTATTATGTAGTTCCCTATTTTAGTAGTATTATAGTAGTATTATTGTAGTTCACATATTATAGTAGTATTATAGTATGTTCCATATTTATAGAGTAGTATATAGTAGTATTATAGTAGTATTTATAGTAGTATTATAGTAGTATTATAGTAGTATGATAGTTCATTAGTATTATAGTAGTTCCCTATTGTAGTAGTATTATAGTAGTATTATAGTTAGTTCCCTTTATAGTAGTCATTATAGTCGTTCCCTATTATAGTAGTATTATAAGTAGTTCCCTATTATTAGTAGTATTTTAGTAGTTATTATAGTAATTCCCTATTATATTAGTATTATAGTACGTATTATAGTAGCATGTATCCTTACTTATGAGTCGTATTATAGGTAGTATTATAGTAGTTCCCTATTATAGTAGCATTATAGTAGTTCCCTTTTATGGTAGTATTATAGTAGTTCCCTATTATAGTAGTATTATAGTAGTTCCCTATTATAGTAGTATTATAGTAGTATTATAGTAGTTCCCTATTATAGTAGTATTATAGTAGTTCCCTATTATAGTAGTATTATAGAAGTTCCCTATTATAGTAATATTATAGAAGTTCCCTATTATAGTAGTAGTATAGTAGTATTATAGTAGTTCCCTATTGTAGCATTATAGTAGTATTATAGTAGTTCCCTATTATGGTAGTATTATAGTAGTATTATAGTAGTTCCCTATTATAGTAGTTCCCTATTATAGTAGTATTATAGTAGTTCCTTATTATAGTAGTATTATAGTAGTATTATAGTAGTTCCCTATTATAGTAGTATTATAGTAGTTCCCTATTATAGTAGTATTATAGTAGTATTATAGTAGTTCCCTATTATAGTAGTATTATAGTAGTATTATAGTAGTTCCCTATTGTAGTATTATAGTAGTATTATAGTAGTATTATAGTAGTATTATAGAAGTTCCCTATTATAGTAGTATTATAGTAGTTCTCTATTATGGTAGTATTATAGTATATTATAGTAGTTCCTATTATAGTACTATTATAGTATATTATAGTAGTATTATAGTAGTATACAGTAGTTCCCCTATTATAGTAGTATTAAAGTAGTATTATAGTAGTATTATAGTAGTTCCCTATTATAGTAGTATTATAGTAATATTATAGTAGTTCCCTATTATGGTAGTATTATAGTAGTTCCCTATTATAGTAGTATTATAGAAGTTCCCTATTATAGTAGTATTATAGTAGTTCTCTATTATGGTAGTATTATAGTAGTTCCCTATTATAGTAGTATTATATCAGTTCCCTATTATGGTAGCATTATAGTATTTCCCCATTATAGTAGTATTATAGTAGTTCCATATTATAGTAGTATTATAGTAGTTCCCTATTATAGTAGTATTATAGTAGTATTATAGTAGTATTATAGTAGTATTATTGTAGTATTATAGTAGTTCCCTATTATTGTAGTATTATAGTAGTACCCTATTATAGTAGTATTATAGTAGTTCCCTATTATAGTAGTATTATAGTAGTTCCCTATTATAGTATTTATTATAGTAGTTAACTATATAGTATATTATAGTAGTATTATAGTAGTTCCCTATTATAGTAGTATTATAGTAGTCCCTATTATATTAGTATTATAGTAGTATTATAGTAGTTCCTATTATAGTAGTATTATAGTAGTTCCCTATTATAGTAGTATTATAGTAGTTCCCTATTATAGTAGTATTATAGTAGTTCCCTATTATAGTAGTATTATAGTAGTATTATAGTAGTATTATAGTAGTTCCCTATTATAGTAGTATTATAGTATTTCCCTGTTATGGTAGTATTATAGTAGTTCCCTATTATAGTAGTATTATAGTAGTTCCATAATATAGTAGTATTATATTAGTATTATAGTAGTATTATAGTAGTATTATAGTAGTATTATAGTAGTTCCCTATTATAGTAGTATTATAGTAGTATTATAGTAGTTCCCTATTATAGTAGTATTATAGTAGTTCCCTATTATAGTAGTATTATAGTAGTATTATAGTAATTCCCTATTATATTAGTATTATAGTAGTATTATAGTAGTTCCCTATTATAGTAGTATTATAGTAGTATTATAGTAGTTCCCTATTGTAGTATTATAGTAGTATTATAGTAGTTCCGTATTATAGTAGTTCCCTATTATAGTAGTATTATAGTAGTTCCCTATTATAGTAGTATTATAGTAGTATTATTGTAGTTCCATATTATAGTAGTATTATAGTAGTTCCATATTATAGTAGTATTATAGTAGTATTATAGTAGTATTATAGTAGTATTATAGTAGTATTATAGTAGTATTATAGTAGTATTATAGTAGTTCCCTATTGTAGTAGTATTATAGTAGTATTATAGTAGTTCCCTATTATAGTAGTATTATAGTAGTTCCCTATTATAGTAGTATTATAGTAGTTTCCCTATTATAGTAGTTATAGTAAGTATTATAGTAATTCCTATTATATTAGTATTATAGTAGTATTATAGTAGTTTCCCTATTATAGTAGTATTATAGTAGTATTATAGTAGTTCCCTATCCCCCCCCCCCTATTGTAGTATTATAGTAGTATTATAGTAGTTCCGTATTATAGTAGTTCCCTTTTATAGCAGTATTATAGTAGTTCCCTATTATAGTAGTACTATAGTAGTATTGTAGTTCCCTATTATAGTAGTATTATAATAATATTATAGTAGTTCCCTATTATGGTAGTATTATAGTAGTTCCCTATTATAGTAGTATTATAGAAGTTCCCTATTATAGTAGTATTATAGTAGTTCCCTATTATAGTAGTATTATAGCAGTTCCCTATTATGGTAGCATTATAGTAGTTCCCTATTATAGTAGTATTATAGAAGTTACCTATTATAGTAGTATTATAGAAGTTCCCTATTATAGTAGTATTATAGTAGCTCCCTATTATAGTAGTATTATAGTAGTATTATAGTAGTTCCCTAGTATAGTAGTATTATAGTAGTTCCCTATTATAGTAGTATTATAGTAGTATTATAGTAGTTCCCTATTATAGTAGTATTATAGTAGTTCCCTATTATAGTAGTATTAAAGTTCCCTTTTATAGTAGTATTATAGTAGTATTATAGTAGTTCCTATTATAGTAGTAGTATAGTAGTATTATAGTAGTTCCCTATTGTAGTATTATAGTAGTATTATAGTAGTATTATAGTAGTATTATAGAAGTTCCCTATTATAGTAGTATTATAGTAGTTCTCTATTATGGTAGTATTATAGTATATTATAGTAGTTCCCTATTATAGTACTATTATAGTACTATTATAGTAGTATTATAGTAGTATTACAGTAGTTCCCTATTATAGTAGTCATTAAAGTAGTATTAAGTAAGTATTATAGTAGTTCCCTATTATAGTAGTTTTATAGTAATATTATAGTAGTTCCCTATTAGAGGTAGTATTATAGTAGTTCCCTATTATAGTAGTATTATAGTAAGTTCCCTATTATAGTAGATTATAGTAGTTCGCTATTATGGTAGCATTATAGTAGTTCCCTATTATAGTAGTATTATAGAAGTTACCTATTATAGTAGTATTATAGTATTTCCCCATTATAGTAGTATTATAGTAGTACCCTATTATAGTAGTATTATAGTAGTTCCCTATTATAGTAGTATTATAGTAGTATTATAGTAGTATTATAGTAGTAGTAGTATTATAGTAGTTCCCTATTATAGTAGTATTATAGTAGTATTATCAGTAGTTCCCTATTATAGTAGTATTAAAGTAGTATTATAGTAGTATTATAGTAGTTCCCTATTATAGTAGTATTATAGTAATATTATAGTAGTTCCCTATTATGGTAGTATTATAGTAGTTCCCTATTATAGTAGTATTATAGAAGTTCCCTATTATAGTAGTATTATAGTAGTTCTCTATTATGGTAGTATTATAGTAGTTCCCTATTATAGTAGTATTATATCAGTTCCCTATTATGGTAGCATTATAGTATTTCCCCATTATAGTAGTATTATAGTAGTTCCATATTATAGTAGTATTATAGTAGTTCCCTATTATAGTAGTATTATAGTAGTATTATAGTAGTATTATAGTAGTATTATAGTAGTAATTATTGTAGTATTATAGTAATTCCCTATTATTGTAGTATTATAGTAGTACCCTATTATAGTAGTATTATAGTAGTTCCCTATTATAGTAGTATTATAGTAGTTCCCTATTATAGTATTATTATAGTAGTTACCTATTATAGTAGTATTATAGTAGTATTAAAGTAGTTCCCTATTATAGTAGTATTATAGTAGTTCCCTATTATATTAGTATTATAGTAGTATTATAGTAGTTCCCTATTATAGTAGTATTATAGTAGTTCCCTATTATAGTAGTATTATAGTAGTTCCCTATTATAGTAGTATTATAGTAGTTCCCTATTATAGTAGTATTATAGTAGTATTATAGTAGTATTATAGTAGTTCCCTATTATAGTAGTATTATAGTATTTCCCTGTTATGGTAGTATTATAGTAGTTCCCTATTATAGTAGTATTATAGTAGTTCCATATTATAGTAGTATTATATTAGTATTATAGTAGTATTATAGTAGTATTATAGTAGTATTATAGTAGTTCCCTATTATAGTAGTATTATAGTAGTATTATAGTAGTTCCCTATTATAGTAGTATTATAGTAGTTCCCTATTATAGTAGTATTATAGTAGTATTATAGTAATTCCCTATTATATTAGTATTATAGTAGTATTATAGTAGTTCCCTATTATAGTAGTATTATAGTAGTATTATAGTAGTTCCCTATTGTAGTATTATAGTAGTATTATAGTAGTTCCGTATTATAGTAGTTCCCTATTATAGTAGTATTATAGTAGTTCCCTATTATAGTAGTATTATTGTAGTATTATTGTAGTTCCATATTATAGTAGTATTATAGTAGTTCCATATTATAGTAGTATTATAGTAGTATTATAGTAGTATTATAGTAGTATTATAGTAGTTCCCTATTGTAGTAGTATTATAGTAGTATTATAGTAGTTCCCTATTATAGTAGTATTATAGTAGTTCCCTATTATAGTAGTATTATAGTAGTTCCCTATTATAGTAGTATTATAGTAGTATTATAGTAATTCCCTATTATATTAGTATTATAGTAGTTTCCCTATTATAGTAGTTCCCTATTATAGTAGTATTATAGTAGTATTATAGTAGTTCCCTATTGTAGTATTATAGTAGTATTATAGTAGTTCCGTATTATAGTAGTTCCCTTTTATAGCAGTATTATAGTTAGTTCCCTATTATAGTAGTACTATAGTAGTATTATAGTAGTTCCTATTATAGTAGTATTATAGTAGTTCCGTATTATAGTAGTATTTATAGTAGTCATTATAGTAGTATTATAGTAGGTTTCCTATTATAGTAGTATTATAAGTAGTACTTATAGTAGTTCCTTATTATATATTATAGTAGTATATTATAGTAGTATTATAGTAGTTCCCTATTATAGTAGTATTATAGTAGTTCCCTATTATAGTAGTATTATAGTAGTATTATAGTAGTTCCCTATTATAGTAGTATTATAGTAGTTCCCTATTATAGTAGTATTATAGTAGTATTATAGTAGTATTATAGTAGTTCCCTATTATAGTAGTATTTTGTAGTTCCCTATTATAGTAGTTTATAGTAGTTCCCTATATTAGTAGTATATTTAGTAGTTCCCTATTATAGTAGTATTATAGTAGTATTATAGTAGTATTATAGTAGTATTATAGTAGTTCCCTATTATAGTAGTATTATAGTAGTTCCCTATTATAGTAGTATTATAGTAGTTCCCTATTATAGTAGTATTATAATAATATTATAGTAGTTCCCTATTATGGTAGTATTATAGTAGTTCCCTATTATAGTAGTATTATAGAAGTTCCTATTATAGTAGTATTATAGTAGTTCCCTATTATAGTAGTATTTATAGCAGTTCCCTATTATGGTAGCATTATAGTAGTTTCCCTATTATAGTAGTATTATAGAAGTTACCTATTATAGTATAGTAGTATTATAGAAGTTCCCTATTATAGTAGTATTATAGTAGCTCCCTATTATAGTGTTAGTATTATAGTAGTATTATAGTAGTTCCCTAGTATAGTAGTATTATAGTAGTTCCCTATTATAGTAGTATTATAGTAGTATTATAGTAGTTCCCTATTATAGTAGTATTATAGTAGTTCCCTATTATAGTAGTATTAAAGTTCCCTTTTATAGTAGTATTATAGTAGTATTATAGTAGTTCCTATTATAGTAGTAGTATAGTAGTATTATAGTAGTTCCCTATTGTAGTATTATAGTAGTATTATAGTAGTATTATAGTAGTATTATAGAAGTTCCCTATTATAGTAGTATTATAGTAGTTCTCTATTATGGTAGTATTATAGTATATTATAGTAGTTCCCTATTATAGTACTATTATAGTACTATTATAGTAGTATAATAGTAGTATTACAGTAGTTCCCTATTATAGTAGTATTAAAGTAGTATTATAGTAGTATTATAGTAGTTCCCTATTATAGTAGTTTTATAGTAATATTATAGTAGTTCCCTATTATGGTAGTATTATAGTAGTTCCCTATTATAGTAGTATTATAGAAGTTCCCTATTATAGTAGTATTATAGTAGTTCTCTATTATGGTAGCATTATAGTAGTTCCCTATTATAGTAGTATTATAGAAGTTACCTATTATAGTAGTATTATAGTATTTCCCATTTATAGTCAGTATTATAGTAGTACCCTATTATAGTAGTATTTATAGTAGTTCCCTATTATAGTAGTAATTATAGTAGTATTATAGTAGTATTATAGTAGTAGTAGTATTATAGTAGTTCCCTATTATAGTAGTATTATAGTAGTTCCCTATTATAGTAGTATTATAGTATTTCCCTGTTAAGGTAGTATTATAGTAGTTACCTATTATTGTAGTAGTTATAGTAGTTTATAGTAGTTTTTCCCTATTATGTAGTATTATAGTAGTTTTTTCCCTATTATAGTAGTATTAAAGTTCCCTTTTATAGTAGTATTATAGTAGTATTATAGTAGTTCCTATTATTTTTAGTAGTAGTATAGTAGTATTATAGTAGTTTTTCCCTATTGTAGTTTATAGTAGTATTATAGTAGTACTATAGTAGTATTATAGAAGTTCCCTATTATAGTTGTATTATAGTAGTTCTCTATTATTATGGTAGTATTATAGTATATTATAGTAGTTCCCTATTATAGTATTTGTTTTAATTTTTT
This sequence comes from Coregonus ussuriensis, assembly GCA_031479575.1. Lineage (NCBI taxonomy): Eukaryota > Metazoa > Chordata > Actinopteri > Salmoniformes > Salmonidae > Coregonus > Coregonus ussuriensis. The sequence continues at coordinate 50,092,346 of CM062503.1, read as the reverse complement.
CTATTATAGTACTATTATAGTAGTATAATAGTAGTATTACAGTAGTTCCCTATTATAGTAGTATTAAAGTAGTATTATAGTAGTATTATAGTAGTTCCCTATTATAGTAGTTTTATAGTAATATTATAGTAGTTCCCTATTATGGTAGTATTATAGTAGTTCCCTATTATAGTAGTATTATAGAAGTTCCCTATTATAGTAGTATTATAGTAGTTCTCTATTATGGTAGCATTATAGTAGTTCCCTATTATAGTAGTATTATAGAAGTTACCTATTATAGTAGTATTATAGTATTTCCCCATTATAGTAGTATTATAGTAGTACCCTATTATAGTAGTATTATAGTAGTTCCCTATTATAGTAGTATTATAGTAGTATTATAGTAGTATTATAGTAGTAGTAGTATTATAGTAGTTCCCTATTATAGTAGTATTATAGTAGTTCCCTATTATAGTAGTATTATAGTAGTTCCCTATTATAGTAGTATTATAGTAGTTCCCTATTATAGTAGTATTATAGAAGTTCCCTATTATAGTAGTATTATAGTAGCTCCCTATTATAGTAGTATTATAGTAGTATTATGGTAGTTCCCTATTATAGTAGTATTATAGTAGTTCCCTAGTATAGTAGTATTATAGTAGTTCCCTATTATAGTAGTATTATAGTAGTATTATATAGTAGTTCCCTATTAAAGTAGTAGTATTGATAGTAGTTTCCCTATTATTAGTAGTATTAAAGTTCCCTTTTATAGTTCTATTATAGTAGTATTATAGTAGTTCGCCTATTATAGTAGTAGTATAGTAGTATTATAGTAGTTCCCTATTGTAATTGTATTATTAATTAGTAGTATTATAGTAGTATTATAGTTGTATTATAGAAATTTCCCTATTATAGTTAGTATATAGTAGTTCTCTATTATGGTAGTATTAGTATATTAAAGTAGTTCCTATTATAGTACTATTATAGTACTATTATAGTACTATTATAGTAGTATTACAGTAGTTCCCTATTATAGTAGTATTAAAGTAGTATTATAGTAGTATTATAGTAGTTCCATATTATAGTAGTATTATAGTAGTATTATAGTAGTTCCCTATTATAGTAGTATTATAGTAGTTCCCTATTATAGTAGTATTATAGTAGTTCCCTATTATAGTAGTATTATAGTAGTATTATAGTAGTTCCCTATTATAGTAGTATTATAGTATTTCCCTGTTATGGTAGTATTATAGTAGTTCCATATTATAGTAGTATTATAGTAGTATTATAGTAGTTCCCTATTATAGTAGTATTATAGTAGTTCCCTATTATAGTAGTATTATAGTAGTTCCCTATTATAGTAGTATTATAGTAGTATTATAGTAGTTCCCTATTATAGTAGTATTATAGTAGTTCCCTATTATAGTAGTATTATAGTATTTCCCTGTTATGGTAGTATTATAGTAGTTACCTATTATAGTAGTATTATAGTAGTTCCCTATTATAGTAGTATTATAGTAGTTCCCTATTATAGTAGTATTATAGTATTTCCCTGTTATGGTAGTATTATAGTAGTTACCTATTATAGTAGTATTATAGTAGTTCCCTATTATAGTAGTATTATAGTAGTTCCCTATTATAGTAGTATTATAGTAGTATTATAGTAGTTCCCTATTATAGTAGTTCCCTATTATAGTAGTATTATAGAAGTTCCCTATTATAGTTAGTATTATAGTAGCTCCCTATTATAGTAGTATTATAGTAGTATTATAGTAGTTCCCTATTAAAGTAGTATTATAGTAGTTCCCTAGTATAGTAGTATTATAGTAGCTCCCTATTATAGTAGTATTATAGTAGTATTATAGTAGTTCCCTATTGTAGTATTATAGTAGTATTATAGTAGTATTATAGTAGTTCCCTATTATAGTAGTAGTTATAGTAGTATTATAGTAGTTCCCTATTGTAGTATTATAGTAGTATTATAGTAGTATTATAGTAGTATTATAGTAGTATTATAGAAGTTCCCTATTATAGTAGTATTATAGTAGTCTCTATTATGGGTAGTATTATAGTATATATTATAGTAGTTCCCTATTATAGTACTATTATAGTACTATTATAGTAGTATTATAGTAGTATTTACAGTAGTTCCCTATTTATAGTAGTATTAAAGTAGTATTATAGTAGTATTATTGTTAGTTCCCTATTATAGTAGTTTTTCATAGTAATATTACTAGTAGTTCCTATTATGGTAGTATTATTAGTAGTTCCTAGTTATAGTAGTATTATAGAAAGTTCCCTATTATAGTAGTATTATAAGTAGTTCCCTATTTATAGTAGTATTATAGTATTTCCCTGTTATGGTAGTATTATAGTAGTTACCTATTATAGTAGTATTAGAGTAGTTCCCTATTATAGTTAGTATTATAGTAGTTCCCTATTATAGTAGTATTATAGTTTTTTAGTATTATGTAGTTCCCTATTATAGTAGTTTCCCTATTATAGTAGTATTATAGAAGTTCCCTATTATAGTAGTATTATAGTAGCTCCCTATTATAGTAGTATTATAGTAGTATTATAGTAGTTCCCTATTATAGTAGTATTATAGTAGTTCCCTAGTATAGTAGTATTATAGTAGCTCCCTATTATAGTAGTATTATAGTAGTATTATAGTAGTTCCCTATTGTAGTATTATAGTAGTTTTTTTTTTTATTATAGTAAGTATTATAGTAGTTCCCTAGTTATAGTAGTAGTATAGTAGTATTATAGTATTCCCTATTGTAGTATTATAGTAGTATTATAGTAGTATTATAGTAGTATTATCAGTAGTATTATAGAAGTTCCCTATTATAGTAGTATTATAGTAGTTCTCTATTATGGTTAGTATTATAGTATTTATAGTAGTTCCCTATTATTATAGTACTATTATAGTACTATTATAGTAGTATTATAGTAGTATTACAGTAGTTCCCTATTATAGTAGTATTAAAGTAGTATTATTTTTTTTTTTTAGTAGTATTATTTAGTAGTTCCCTATTATAGTAGTTTTATAGTAAATAATTATAGTAGTTCCCTAATTATGGTAGTATTATAGTAGTTCCCTATTTATAGTAGTATTATAGAAGTTCCCTATTATAGTAGTAATTATAGTAGTTCTCTATTAATGGTAGTATTATAGTAGTTCCCTATTATAGTAGTATTATAGCAGTTCCCTATTATGGTATTATAGCATATATAGTAGTTCCCTATTATAGTAGTAATTATAGAAGTTACCTATTATAGTAGTATTATAGTATTTCCCACACCATTATAGTAGTATTATAGTAGTACCCTTTATTAAGTAGTATTAATAGTAGTTCCCTATTATAGTAGTATTATAGTAGTATTATAGTAGTATTTTATAGTAGTAGTAGTATTATAGTGTGTAGTTCACTATTATAGTAGTATTATAGTAGTTCCCTATTATAGTAGTATTATAGTAGTTCCCTATTATAGTAGTATTATAGTAGTTCCCTATTATAGTAGTATTATAGTAGTTCCCTATTATAGTAGTATTATAGCATTATTCCTAGTAGTATTAGTAGTATATTATTAGTAGTTACCTATTAGTATTATGAGTAGTATATAGTAGTTCCCACTATTTATAGTATATTTATAGTAGTACCGATTATAGTAGTATTATAGTAGTTCCCTATTATAGTAGTATTATAGTAGTTCCCTATTATAGTAGTATTATAGTAGTTCCCTATTATAGTAGTATTATAGTAGTATTATAGTAGTTCCCTATTATAGTAGTATTATATATGTTCCCTATTATAGTAGTATTATAGTAGTTCCCTATTGTAGTTCCCTATTATAGTTCCCTATTCTAGTATTTATAGTAGTTCCCTAGTATATTAGTATTATAGTAGTTCCCTATTATAGTAGTATTATAGTAGTATTATAGTAGTTCCCTATTATAGTAGTATTATAGTAGTTCCCTATTATAGTAGTATTAAAGTTCCCTTTTATAGTAGTATTATAGTAGTTCCCTATTATAGTATTATTATAGTAGTATTATTAGTAGTTCCCTAATTATAGTAGTATTATAGTAGTTCCCTATTATAGAAGTATTATAGTATTTCCCTGTTATGGTAGTATTATAGTAGTTCCCTATTATAGTAGTATTATAGTAGTTCCCTATTATAGTAGTATTATAGTAGTATTATAGTAGTTCCCTATTATAGTAGTATTATAGTATTTCCCTGTTATGGTAGTATTATAGTAGTTTTTGATATCCCTATTATAGTAGTATTATAGTAGGTTCCTATTATAGTAGTATTATAGTAGTTCCCTATTATAGTAGTATTATAGTAGTATTATAGTAGTTCCCTATTATAGTAGTATTATAGTAGTTACCTATTATAGTAGTATTATAGAAGTTCCCTATTATAGAAAAAAAAAAAAATAGTAAAGTTAAAAAATTTTTTTTAATAGTAGCTCCCTATTATAGTAGTATTTATTCCCCAGTAGTATTATAGTAGTTCCCTATTATAGTAGTATTATAGTATGTTCCCTAGTATAGTAGTATTATAGTAGTACCCTATTATAGTAGTATTATAGTAGTTCTCTATTATGGTAGTATTATAGTAGTTCCCTATTATAGTAGTATTATAGCAGTTCCCTATTATATAGCAGTTCCCTATATTAGTATTATAGTAGTATTTTTATAGAAGTTTCCCTATTATAGTAGTATTATAGTTAGTTCTCTATATTGGTAGTATTATAGTAGTATATTTAGTAGTTCCCTATTATAGTACTATTATAGTTAATATTATAGTATTATTATAGTATTATGTAGTATTACAGTAGTTCCTATTATAGTAGTATTTAAAGGTAGTATTATAGTAGTAATTATAGTAGTTCCCTATTATATTATAGTAGTTTTATAGTAATATTATAGTAGTTCCCTATTATGGTAGTATTTTATAGTAGTTCCCTATATATAGTAGTATTATAGAAGTTCCCTATTATAGTAGTATTATAGTAGTTCCCTATTATAGTAGTATTATAGAAGTTCCCTATTATAAATAGTAGTTATTATTAGTAGCTCCCTATTATAGTTAGTATTATAGTAGTATTATAGTAGTTCCCTATTATAGTAGTATTATTAGTAGTTCCCTAGTATAGTAGTATTATAGTAGTTCCCTATAGTAGTATATTAGTAGTATTTATAGTAGTTCCTATTATATAGTATTTATAGTAGTTCCCTATTATAGTAGTATTAAAGTTCCCTTTTATTAGTAGTCCCTTAATAGTAGTATTTATAGTAGTTCCCTTTATTATAGTAGTAGTATAGTAGTATTATAGTAGTTCCTATTGTAGTGTTATAGTAGTTATTATAGTAGTATTATAGTAGTATTAATAGAAGTTCCTATTATAGTAGTTTTATAGTAGTTCTCTATTATGGTAGTATTATAGTATATTATAGTAGTTTCCCTATTATAGTTACTATTATAGTAACTATTATAGTAGTTCCCTATTATAGTAGTATTACAGTAGTTCCCTAATTATAGTTAGTATTTAAGTAGTATTATAGTAGTATTATAGTAGTTTCCCTATTATAGTAGTTTTATAGTAATATTATAGTAGTTCCATATTATGTAGTATTATAGTAGTTCCCTATTATAGTAGTATTATAGAAGTTCCCTATTATAGTAGTATTATAGTAGTTCTCTATTATGGTAGTATTATAGTAGTTCCCTATTATAGGTAAGTATTATAGTATTCCCTATTATAGTAGTATTATAGTAGTTCCCCTATTATAGTAGTATTATAGTAGTTATTATAGTAGTAATATAGTAGTTATTATAGTAGTTTCCCTATTATAGTAGTACCTATTATAGTAGTATTATAGTAGATCCCTATTATAGTAGTATTTATAGTAGTTCCCTATTATAGTAGTATTATAGTAGTTCCCTTATTATAGTAGTATTATAGTAGTATTATAGTAGTTCCCTATTATAGTAGTATTATAGTAGTTACCTATTATAGTAGTATTATTGTAGTACGTTCCCTATTTATAGTAGTATTATAGTAGTTCCCTATTATAGTAGTATTATAGTAGTTCCCTATTATAGTAGTATTATAGTAGTATTATAGTAGTTCCCTATTATAGTAGTATTATAATATGTTCCCTATTATAGTAGTATTATAGTAGTTTCCTATTGTAGTTCCCTATTATAGTAGTATTATAGTAGTTCCCTAGTATAGTAGTATTATAGTAGTTCCCTATTATAGTAGTATTATAGTAGTATTATAGTAGTTCCCTATTATAGTAGTATTATAGTAGTTCCCTATTATAGTAGTATTAAAGTTCCCTTTTATAGTAGTATTATAGTAGTTCCCTATTATAGTATTATTATAGTAGTATTATAGTAGTTCCCTATTATAGTAGTATTATAGTAGTTCCCTATTATAGTAGTATTATAGTATTTCCCTGCTATGGTAGTATTATAGTAGTTCCCTATTATTTCTATAGTAGATTATAGTAGTTCCCTATTATAGTAGTATTATAGTAGTATTATAGTAGTTCCCTATTATAGTAGTATTATAGTATTTCCCTGTTATGGTAGTATGTTATAGTAGAGTTAACCTATTATAGTAGTATTATAGTAGTTCCCTATTATAGTAGTATTATAGTAGTATTATAGTAGTTCCCTATTATAGTAGTATTATAGTAGTTCCCTATTATAGTAGTATTATAGAAGTTCCCTATTATAGTAGTATTATAGTAGCTCCCTATTATAGTACTATTAAAGTAGTATTGTAGTAGTTCCCTATTATAGTAGTATTATAGTAGTTCCCTAGTATAGTAGTATTATAGTAGTTCCCTATTATAGTATGTAGTATTATAGTAAGTATTATAGTAGTTCCCTATAGTATAGTAGTATTATAGTAGTTCCCTATTATAGTAGTATTATAGTAGTATTATTAGTAGTTCCCTATTATAGTAGTATTTATAGAAGTTACCTATTATAGTAGTATTATTAAAGTATTTCCCCATTATAGTAGTATTATAGTAGTTACCCCTATTATAGTAGTATTATAGTAGTTCCCTATTATAGTAGTATTATAGTAGTATTATAGTAGTATTATAGTAGTATTATAGTTGTCAAGTAGTATTATTAGTAGTTCCCTATTATAGTAGTATTATAGTAGTTCCCTATTATAGTATATTATATTAGTAGTTCCATATTATAGTAGTATTATAGTAGTTCCCTATTATAGTAGTATTATAGTATTTCCCTATTATAGTAGTATTATAGTAGTTCCCTATTATAGTAGTATTATAGTAGTATTATAGTAGTAATATAGTAGTATTATAGTAGTTCCCTATTATAGTAGTATTATAGTAGTACCCTATTATAGTAGTATTATAGTAGATCCCTATTATAGTAGTATTATAGTAGTTCCCCTATTATAAGTAGTATTATAGTAGTTACCTATTATAGTAGTATTATTAGTAGTATCCCTATAGTAGTTCCCTATTATAGTAGTATTATAGTAGTTACCTATTATAGTAGTATTATAGTAGTTCCCTATTATAGTAGTATTATAGTAGTTCCCTATTATAGTAGTATTATAGTAGTTCCCTATTATAGTAGTATTATAGTTAGTATTATAGTAGTTCCTATTATAGTAGTATTATAATATGTTCCCTATTTTATAGTAGTATTATAGTAGTTTCCTATTGTAGTTCCCTATTATAGTAGGTATTTTTATAGTAGTTCCCTAGGTATAGTAGTATTATAGTAGTTCCCTATTTATAGTAGTATTTTTATAGTAGTATTATAGTAGTTCCCTATTATAGTAGTATTATAGTAGTTTCCCTATTATAGTAGTATTAAAGTTCCCTTTTATAGTAGTATTATAGTAGTTCCCTATTATAGTATTATTATAAAGGAGTAGTTATTAGTAGTTCCCTATTATAGTAGTATTATAGTAGTTCCCTATTATAGTTAGTAGTATCTATGTTAGTACCCTTTTATATTTTTATTAGGTAGTATTATAGTAGGTATTATAGTAGTATTATAGTAGTATTATAGTAGTATTATATTAGTTCCCTATTATAGTAGTATTATAGTATTTCCCCATTATAGTAGTATTATAGTAGTTCCGTATTATAGTAGTATTATAGTAGTTCCCTATTATAGTAGTATTATAGTAGTATTATAGTAATTCCCTATTATAGTAGTATTTTAGTAGTTCCCTAGTATAGTAGTATTATAGTAGTACTTTAGTAGTTCCCTATTATAGTAGTATTATAGTAGTTCCCTATTATAGTAGTATTTTAGTAGTTCCCTATTATAGTAGTATTATAGTAGTTCCCTATTATAGTAGTATTATAGTAGTTCAACTATATAGTGTATTATAGTAGTTTTATGTAGTTCCCTATTATAGTAAGTATTATAGTAGTTCCCCATATAGTAGTATTATAGATATTTCCTCAGTTCAAGTCTACTATTATCAGTAGTTCCCTGTATATAGTAGTATTATAGTAGTTACCCCTATTCTAGTAGTATTTTAGTAGTTCCACTATTATAGTAGTATTATAGTAGTATTATAGTAGTTCCCTATTATAGTAGTATTATAGAAGTTACCTATTATAGTAGTATTATAGTATTTCCCCATTATAGTAGTATTATAGTAGTACCCTATTATAGTAGTATTATAGTAGTTCCCTATTATAGTAGTATTATAGTAGTATTATAGTAGTATTATAGTAGTATTATAGTTGTAGTAGTATTATAGTAGTTCCCTATTATAGTAGTATTATAGTAGTTCCCTATTATAGTAGTAATTATAGTAGTTCCATATTATATTAGTATTATAGTAGTTCCAACTATTATAGTAGTATTATAGTATTTTTTTTTTTTTTTTTTCCCTATTATAGTAGTATTATAGTAGTTCCCTATTATAGTAGTATTATAGTAGTATTATAGTAGTAATATAGTAGTATTATAGTAGTTCCCTATTATAGTAGTATTATAGTAGTACCCTATTATAGTAGTATTATAGTAGATCCCTATTATAGTAGTATTATAGTAGTTCCCTATTATAGTAGTATTATAGTAGTTCCCTATTATAGTAGTATTATAGAGTATTATAGTAGTTCCCTATTACATAGTATTTCCTATTATAGTAGTATTATAGAGTAGTTCATTATTATCAGTAGTATTTAGTAGTTCCCTATTATAGTAGTCCTTATTATAGTAGTCCCTATTATAGTAGTATTATAGTAGTATTATAGTAGTTCCCTATATTATAGTAGTATATAAGTAGTTCCCTATTATAGTTAGTATTATAGTAGTTCCCTATTATAGTACAGTAGTATTAGTATAGTATTTCCCTAGTTATAGTAGTATTATAGTAGTTCCCTATTTATAGTAGTATTATAGTAGTTCCCTATTATAGTAGTATTATAGTAGTTCCCTATTATAGTAGTATTATAGTAGTTCCCTATTATAGTAGTATTATAGTAGTTCCCTATTAGTAGTATTATAGTAGTTCCCTATTATAGTAGTATTATAGTAGTTCCCTATTATAGTAGTATTATAGTAGTTCCCTATTGTAGTGTATTATAGTAGTATTATAGTAGTATTAATGTAGTAGTAGTATATAGTAGTTCCCTATTATAGTAGTATTATAGTAGTTCCCCTATTATAGTAGTTATTATAGTAGTTCCCTATTATAGTTTTGTATTATAGTAGTTCCCTATTATAGTAGTATTATAGAAGAGAAGTTCCCTATTATAGTGAGTATTATAGTAGCTCCCTAGTTATAGTAGTATTATTGTAGTTATTATGGTAGTTCCCCTATTATAGTTGTATTATAGTAGTTCCCTAGTATAGTAGTATTATAGTAGTTCCCTATTATAGTAGTATTATAGTAGTATTATAGTAGTTCCCTATTATAGTAGTATTATAGTAGTTCCCTATTATAGTAGTATTAAAGTTCCCTTTTATAGTACTATTATAGTAGTATTATAGTAGTTCCCTATTATAGTAGTAGTATAGTAGTATTATAGTAGTTCCCTATTGTAGTATTATAGTAGTATTATAGTAGTTTATAGTAGTATTATAGAAATTCCTATTATAGTAGTATTATAGTAGTTCTCTATTATGGTAGTATTATAGTATTAAAGTAGTTCCCTATTATAGTACTATTATAGTACTATTTATGAGTACTATTATAGTAGAGAGATATATACAGTAGTTCCCTATTATAGTAGTATTAAAGTTTTTTAGTTTTTTTTTTTATTTATAGTAGTATTATAGTAGTTCCCTATTATAGTAGTATTATAATAATATTATAGTAGTTCCCTATTATGGTAGTATTATAGTAGTTCCCTATTATAGTAGTATTATAGAAGTTCCCTATTAATAGTAGTATTATAGTAGTTCCCTATTATAGTAGTATTATTAGCAGTTCCCTATTATTGTAGCATTATAGTAGTTCCCTATTATAGTAGTATTATAGAGTTACCTATTATAGTAGTATTATAGTATTCCCATTATAGTAGTATTATAGTAGTTCCATATTATAGTAGTATTATAGTAGTATTATAGTAGTTCCCTATTATAGTAGTTCCCTATTATAGTAGTTTTTCCCTATTATAGTAGTATTTATAGTAGTTCCCTATTATAGTAGTATTAGTAGGTTCAGTATTATAGTAGTTCCCTATTATAGTAGTATTATAGTATTTCCCTGTTATGGTAGTATTATAGTAGTTCCATATTATAGTAGTATTATAGTAGTATTATAGTAGTTCCCTATTACAGTAGTATTATAGTAGTTCCCTATTATAGTAGTATTATAGTAGTTCCCTATTATAGTAGTATTATAGTAGTATTATAGTAGTTCCCTATTATAGTAGTATTATAGTAGTTCCCTATTATAGTAGTATTATAGTATTTCCCTGTTATGGTAGTATTATAGTAGTTACCTATTATAGTAGTATTATAGTAGTTCCCTATTTATAGTAGTATTTATAGTAGTTCCCTATTATAGTAGTATTATAGTATTTCCCTGTTATGGTAGTATTATAGTAGTTACCTATGTATAGTAGTATTTTTATAGTAGTTCCCTATTATAGTAGTATTATAGTAGTTCCCTATTATAGTAGTATTATAGTAGTATTATAGTAAGTTCCTATTATAGTAGTTCCCTATTATAGTAGTATTATAGAAGTTCCCTATTATAGTAGTTGTATTATAGTAGCTCCCTATTATAGTAGTATATTATAGTAGTATTATAGTAGTTCCCTATTATTAGTAGTATTTATAGTAGTTCCCTAGGATAGTAGTATTATTGTAGCTCCCTATTATAGTAGTATTATAGTAGTATTTATAGTAGTTCCCTAATATAGTAGTATTATAGTAGTTCCCTATTATAGTAGTATTAAGTTCCCTTTTATAGTAGTATTATAGTAGTATTTATAGTAGTTCCCTATTATAGTAGTAGTATAGTAGTATTATAGTAGTTCCTATTGTAGTATTATAGTAGTATTATAGTAGTATCCCTATAGTAGTATTATAGTAGTATTATAGAAGTTCCCTATTATAGTAGTATTATAGTAGTTCTCTATTATGGTAGTATTATAGTATATTATAGTAGTTCCCTATTATAGTACTATTATAGTACTATTATAGTAGTATTATAGTAGTATTACAGTAGTTCCCTATTATAGTAGTATTAAAGTAGTATTATAGTAGTATTATAGTAAGTTCCCTATTATAGTAGTTTTATTTAGTAATATTATAGTAGTTCCCTATTATGGGGTTAGTAGTATTATAGTAGTTCCCTATTATTTAGTAGTATTATAGAAGTTCCCTATTTATAGTAGTATTATAGTAGTTCTCTATTATGGTAGTATTTTTTATAGTAGTTCCCTATTATAAGTAGTATTATAGCAGTTCCCTATTATGGTAGCATTATAGTAGTTCCTATTATAGTAGTATTATAGAAGTTACCTATTATAGTAGTATTATAGTATTTCCCCATTATAGTAGTATTAGTAGTACCCTCATTATAGTAGTATTAGTAGTATTATATGTAGTTCCTATTATAGTTGTTTATTATAGTATATTTAGTAGTATTATATGTATATTATAGTAGTATTATAGTAGTTCCCTATTATGTAGTGATTATAGTATTTCCCTAATATAGTAGTATTATAGTAGTTCCCTATTATAGTAGCATTATAGTAGTATTATAGTAGTTCCTATTATGTAGTATTATATTAGTTCCTATTATAGTAGTATTATAGTTGTAGTTCCCTATTATAGTAGTATTATAGTAGTTCCCTATATAGTAGTAAAGTAATTTAGTAGTTCCCTATTATAGTAGTATTATAGTAGTTCCCTATTATAGTAGTATTTATAGTAGTTCCCTATTATAGTAGTATTATAGTAGTTCCCTATTATAGTAGTATTATAGTAGTATTATAGTAGTTCCCTATTATAGTAGTATTATAGTAGTTCCCTATTATAGTAGTATTATAGTATTTCCCTGTTATAGTAGTATTATAGTAGTTCCCTATTATAGTAGTATATAGTAGTTCCTATTATAGTAGTATTATAGTAGTTATAGTAGTATTATAGTAGTTCCCTATTATAGTAGTATTATAGTAGTTCCCTATTATAGATAGTATTATAGTAGTATTATAGTAGTATTATAGTAGTTCCCTATTATAGTAGTATTATAGTAGTTCCCTATTATAGTAGTATTATAGTAGTTCCCCATTATAGTAGTATTATAGTATTTCCCCATTAAAGTAGTATTATAGTAGTTCCGTATTATAGTAGTATTATAGTAGTTCCCTATTATAGTAGTATTATAGTAGTTCCCTATTATAGTAGTATTTTAGTAGTTCCCTAGTATAGTAGTATTATAGTAGTATTTTAGTAGTTCCCTATTATAGTAGTATTTTAGTAGTTCCCTATTATAGTAGTATTTTAGTAGTTCCCTATTATATTAGTATTATAGTAGTTCCATATTATAGTAGTATTTTAGTAGTTCCCTATTATAGTAGTATTATAGTAGTTACCTATTATAGTATTATAGTAGTATTATAGTAGTATTATAGTAGTTCCCTATTATAGTAGTATTATAGTAGTTCCCTATTATAGTAGTATTATAGTATTTCCCCATTATAGTAGTATTATAGTAGTTCCCCATTATAGTAGTATTATAGTATTTCCCCATTAAAGTAGTATTATAGTAGTTCCCTATTATAGTAGTATTATAGTAGTATTATAGTAGTTCCCTATTATAGTAGTATTATAGTAGTTCCCTATTAGTAGTATTATAGTAGTTCCCTATTATAGTAGTATTATAGTAGTTCCCTATTATAGTAGTATTATAGTAGTATTATTAGTAGTTCCCTATTATAGTAGTATTATAGTAGTTCCCTATTATAGTAGTATTATAGTAGTTACCCTATTATAGTAGTATTATAGTAGTTCCCTTATTTTTGTAGTATTATAGTAGTTCCCTATTATAGTAGTATTATAGTAGTTCCCTATTATATAGCAGTTCCTATTATTAGTATTATAGTAGTATTATAGTAGTTCCCTATTATAGTAGTATTATAGTAGTTCTCTATATAGGTAGTATATAGTAGTATTATAGTAGTTCCCTATTATAGTAGTATTATAGTTAGTTCCCTATTATAGTAGTATTATAGTAGTATTATAGTAGTTCCCTATTATAGTAGTATTATAGTTCCTTTTATAGTAGTATTATAGTAGTTCCCTATTATAGTAGTATTATAGTAATATTATAGTAGTTACCCTATTATGGTAGTATTATAGTAGTTCCCTATTATAGTAGTATTATAGTAGTTCCCTATTATAGTAGTATTATAGTAGTTTCCCTATTATAGTAGTATTATAGTAGTTCCCTATTATAGTAGTATTATAGTAGTTCCTATTATAGTAGTATTATAGTAGTATTATAGTAGTTCCCTATTATAGTAGTATTATAGTAGTTCCCTAGTATAGTAGTATTATAGTAGTTCCCTATTATAGTAGTATTATAGTAGTATTATAGTAGTAGTTCCCTATTATAGTAGTATTATAGTAGTTCCCTATTATAGTAGTATTATAGTAGTTCCCTATTATAGTAGTATTATAGTAGTATTATAGTAGTTCCCTATTATAGTAGTAGTATAGTAGTATTATAGTAGTTCCCTATTGTAGTATTATAGTAGTATTATAGTAGTATTATAGTAGTATTATAGTAGTTCCCTATTATAGTAGTATTAGTAGTATTATAGTAGTTCCTTATTATAGTAGTATTATAGTAGTATTATAGTAGTTTCCTATTATAGTAGTATTATAGTAGTTCCCTATTATAGTAGTATTATAGTAGTTCCCTATTATAGTAGTATTATAGTAGTACTATAGTAGTTCCCAATAGGCTGACAATATTAACCCATGGCTACATGCGGTTAAATTTACTGAATATCAAGCCATTGTTCTAATACATGGCAGAAAGACATTGTGTGGGAAGCCAGGTAGCTACAATCAGCATTCAGTGTTCAGTAATTCTAAAACCTGTTTAAATTCTCAGGTGGAAACAGCAGGTAGCCTACCCAATGATGATGCACCCACTGTTCTGGGAATCTGGGCTCTGAGCTAAAACACTAAGCACTTATTCTGCTGACTGAGTAACAGCCAATATCTACACTGAACAAAAATATAAACGCAACAAGTGTTTTTGTTTTGTTTTTGGGGGTAGATCAGCTTTAATATTGCAGATCGATTGTAACTTCCATCAATGTAATTGTCTGCATCACTTCCAATACCCCATGTTTTTTTTTATACATACACATCCACATACATACATACATATCCTTAAAAAATATATATATATTCCCCTTTATTACTTTCCAACCCCGCCACCCTTTCCCCACTTGGAGTAAACTAGTGAACAACAATGCTTAGGCCTCTACTTCCAGCCCATACCCACTATCTACACTTTATGGACACAGTCAATTGTACAATAATTACATTTTGTTTGTTCTTTCTCCTGAACTTTTTCTACTCTCAACCTCTCCGATCATTTTCATGATGTCCATCCGGTTTGCTTCTATATGCCATATCTTTCTAACTGTGCTCCTTCACAAAAGCTCCCAACCTATAACCCATACACTTATTATGGACACAGTATGCTTACATTATTAGTTATGGAGTTACCCACTCCAATTTGCATACCGCCCCAACAGATCCACAGATGACACAATCTCTATTGCACTCCACACTGCCCTTTCCCACCTGGACAAGAGGAACACATACGTGAGAATGCTATTCATTGACTACAGCTCAGCGTTCTACACCATAGTGCCCTCAAAGCTCATCACTAAGCTAAGGACCCTGGGACTAAACACCTCCCTCTGCAACTGGATCCTGGACTTCCTGACGGGCCGCCCCCAGGTGGTAAGGGTACGTAACAACACATCTGCCACACTGATCCTCAACACGGGGGGCCCCTCAGGGGTGCGTGCTCAGTCCCCTCCTGTACTCCCTGTTCACCCATGACTGCATGGCCAGGCACGACTCCAACACCATCATTAAGTTTGCCGACGACACAACAGTGGTAGGCCTGATCACCAACAACTATGAGACAGCCTATAGCAGGGGTGTCAAACTCATTTTAGCTCAGGGGCCACATGGAGGAAAATCTATTCCCAAGTGGGCCGGACCGGAAAAATCATGGTATATATATAACTTAAAAACAACAACTTCAGATTGTTTTCTTTGTTTTAATACGATCAACATACAACATAAAGCTGGAGCCTGAGGACAGTGTGTCCAAAATAGTACAAGCACAACATCACTATTAATCATAAAACACGTCAAGTTTATTTGAAAATTCTAAAGAAAAAGAACACACAAACACACAATGCCTCAGTGATTAACATAACTATATCACAGATCACAGAACTATATCAGGGTGTCATTTCTCAGGCAGAAATGTAGATAAAAATAATGAAATCCTGTTCCCCAAACAAGTGCAAGAACCACAGAGTCAAGAATAGGTTAAATATACAAATAAAATAAAATCAATTAAAAACAATAGCACATCAACATAAAAACATATAAACATAAAGCTGGAGCCTGAGGACAGTGTCCAAAAGCACAACATCACTATTAATCATAAAACACCTCAAGTTATTTGAAAATTCTAAAGAAAAAGAACACACAAACACACAATGCCTCAGTGATTCACAGAAGTATATCACAGATCACAGAACTATATCAGGGTGTCATTTCTCAGGCAGAAATGTAGATAAAAATAATGAAATCCTGTTCCCCAAACAAGTGCAAGAACCACAGAGTCAAGAATAGGTTAAATATACAAATAAAATAAAAACAATTAAAAACAATAGCACATCAACATAAAAACATATAAACATAAATCTGAAAGCGTTGCTCAAACTCCCGTAACAGTCCCGTTATTTTATCTTTGAACCGCTTCATGTCTGCCACATGTTGGGTCGCGCACACATTTTTCAGACAGGGGAAGTGAGCTGCATCACCACCGGCAAGTTGCGTCTCCCACAATGACAGCTTCAACTTGAAAGAACGTATGCTGTCATAATACTGCGTGACAACTTTGTTGCGCCCTTGCAGCTGTTTGTTCAAGTTATTCAGGTGCTCTGTAACATCCACCATAAATGCAAGGTCCTGCATCCATTCTGCGGAATGAAATTCTAACACTGGTTTGCCCTTTTCTTCCATGAACTGTTCAATTTCTTCTCGTAAATCAAAGACACGCCTCAGCACAGCACCTCGGCTTAACCAGCTTACCTCAGTGTGGTATGGCAGGCCATAGATGTGGTCTTTCTCTCTGAGAAGACTGTCAAACTGACGGTGATTCAGGCTTCTGGATCGGATGAAATTAACAGTTTGGATGACCACCTTCATGACGTTATCCATCTTTAATGACTTGCAACACAAAGCCTCCTGGTGCAAAATACAGTGAAAAATCACATCCTCCATTTGCAGATTGCACTTTCTCTCTGAACTTTGTCACAACGCCTGCTTTTTTCCCGATCATTGAGGGTGCACCATCTGTAGCCAGGCTGACAGCGCGGGACCAGTCCACTCCGACCCTGTCCAGCGCGCCGACGAGTGCGGTAAAAATATCAGCTGCTTTCGTTGTATCTGTCATCGGCACCAACTCCACAAACTCCTCGGTGACGGTCAATGTGTCATCAACTCCGCGGATGAAAATGGCCAGTTGTGCAACATCTGTAATGTCCGTGCTTTCATCAATTGCAACCGAAATCGCAATAAATGACTTTACTTTTTGCTTCAACTGGCTGTCCAAATCCACTGAAAGATCGGAAATCCTGTCTGCAACTGTGTTTCTTGTCAGGCTGATATTTGCAAAAGCCTGCCGCTTTTCAGGGCACACAATCTCCGCTGCCTTCATCATGCATGTTTTTACAAATTCACCCTCACTAAATGGTTTTGAAGCCACTGCGATTTCATTAGCAATGAGGTAGCTAGCTTTCACTGCAGCGTCACTAATGTCTCGGCTGTGAGTAAACACAGACTGCTGTTTCTTCAGACCTGCCAACAGTTCATTCACCTTCTCTCATCTCCGCTGTCCTTGAAAGTTGTCATATTTGTCGGCATGAAGACTCACATAGTGGCGACGAAGGTTATATTCTTTCAGCACTGCAACATGCTCTGAACACACCAAACATACAGCTTTCCCATTCAATTCCGTGAATAAATAGGATGACCATTTTTCTTGGAACACTCTGCACTCTGCGTCCACTTTTCTCTTTTTTGACAGAGACATATTGGGGCAATGGGGGTGCCAAAGCACATAATGTTAAAAGTAGAAGCCGTAATAAATATCGCGGGCAAAACAAAGTAGCTCATTGGCTGCACGTGCTTGACCTACTTGCTCTGCCCCGGTATAAACAGTTTGCTTGCTTTACACAATTGCTATTGCGCCATCCAGTGGACGCAATTGGAACAGCAGTTTATTTTATTTAAAAATTGCAGCGCATTTTTATACTTTCCAAAATTTATTTTTTTATTTTTTTAATCATCTCACGGGCCGGATTAAACCCGTTTGCGGGCCTGATCCGGCCCGCGGGCCGGACGTTTGACACCCATGGCCTATAGGGAGGAGGTCAGAGACCTGGCCGTGTGGTGCCAGGATAACAACCTCTCCCTCAACGTGACCAAGACAAAGGAGATGATTGTGGATTACAGGAAAAAAAAAGAGGACTGAGCACGCCCCCATTCTCATCGACCGGGCTGTAGTGGAACAGGTTGAGAGCTTCAAGTTTCTTGGTTTCCACATCACCAACGAACGATCATGGTCCAAACACACCAAGACAGTCGTGAAGAGGGCACGACAAAGCCTATTCCCCCTCAGGAGACTGAAAAGATTTGGCATGGGTCCTCAGATCCTCAAAAGGTTCTACAGCTGCACCATTGAGAGCATCCTGACTGGTTGCATCACCGCCTGGTATGGCAACTGCTCGGCCTCCGACCGCACGGCACTACAGAGGGTAGTGCGTACGGCCCAGTACATCACTGGGGCCAAGCTTCCTGCCATCCAGGACCTCTATACCAGGCGGTGTCAGAGGAAGGCCCTCAAAATTGTCAAAGACTCCAGCCACCCTAGTCATAGACTGTTCTCTCTGCTACCGCACGGCAAGCGGTCCCGGAGTGCCAAGTCTAGGTCCAAAAGACTTCTCAACAGCTTCTACCCCCAAGCCATAAGACTCCTGAACAGCTAATCATGGCTACCCGGACTATTTGCACTGCCCCCCCCACCCCATCCTTTTTACGCTGCTGCTACTCTGTTAAGTATTTATGCATAGTCACTTTAACTCTACCCACATGTACATATTACCTCAACTAGCCGGTGCACCCTGCACATTGACTCTGCACCGGTACCCCCCTGTATATAGCCTCCCTACTGTTATTTTATTTTACTTCTGCTCTTTTATTCTCTCAACACTTTTTTTGTTGTTGTTTTATTTTTACTTTTTTGTTAAAAATAAATGCACTGTTGGTTAAGGGCTGTAAGTAAGCATTTCACTGTAATGTCTGCACCTGTTGTATTCGGCGCATGTGGCCAATAAAAAATGTGATTTGATTTGATTTGATCTTGTTATTGTTTGTTGTTAGTTGTTATTAGTCCCATCCTTCAACTCCATTCAACACCTCCCATCTATCTCTTAACACCATCCATATTGGATTTCTATTTGCCATATATTTTTCAACTGTACTGTGATGTTTTACAAAAGTTCTGAACCTTTCTATTCTCATTGATTCCACAGATTGTGAATTGAAAATAAACATTTTTGCTTATAGTATTATTATGTTATTATATAACGATTGACTTTTCAGATCACCCAGTAATGCGATCTGCAGGGTTAGCTCCAGGTAAATATTGTAATCCTTTAGCCATTCCTGGACCAAAAACAAAGCTACAAATGGACAGTACCAAAACAAATGATCTAATGATCAAGTGTTGGTCCCATGTTTCCTGAGCTGCAATAAAATATCCCAGACATTTTCCATACACACAAAAACCTTATTTATCTCATTGTGCACAAATGTGTTTACATCTCTGTTAGTGAGCATTTCTCCTTGGCCAAGATAATCCATCCACCTGACAGGTGTGGCATATCAAGAAGCTGATTAAACAGCATGATCATTACACAGGTGCACCTTGTACTGTGGACAATAAAAGGACACTAAAATCTGCAGTTTCGTCACACAACACAATGCCACAGATGTCTCAAGTTTTGAGGGAGCGTGCAATTGGCATGCTGACTGCAGGAATGTCTACCAGAGCTGTTGCCAGATAATTTACTGTTCATTTCTCTACCATAAGCCGCCCCCGTCGTCCTTTTAGAGAATTTGGCAGTACGTCCAACCGGCCTCATAACTGCAGACCACATGTAACCACGCCAGCCCAGGACCTCTACATCCGGCTTCTTCACCTGTGGATCGTCTGAGACCAGCCACCCGGACAGCTGATGAAACTGTGGGTTTGCACAACTGAAGAATTTCTGCATAAACTGTCAGAAACCGTCTCAGGGAAGCTCACCTGCGTGCTCGTCATCCTCACCATGGACTTGACCTGACTGTAGTTCGGCGACGTAACCGACTTCAGTCAGCAAATGCTCACCTTCGATACCCACTGCCACGCTGGAGAAGTGTGCTCTTCACGGATAATTCCTGGTTTCAACTGCACCGGGCAGTGCACCGGGCAGTGCACCGGGCGAGCGGTTTGCGGATGTCAACGTTGTGAACAGAGTGCCCCATGATGGCGGTGGGGTTATGGTATGGGCAGGTATTTTTTTAAAGGTATCTGTGACCAACAGACGCATATCTGTATTCCCAGTCATGTGAAATCCATAGATTAGGGCCTAATTAATTAATTTCAATTGATTGATTTCCTTATATGAACTGTAACTCAGTAAAATCTTCGAAATGGTTGCATGTTGCGTTTATATTTTTGTTCAGTGTATATTCCAGCTTTACTGAGTAATCCATGAGGACTGCTGAGAACCCCTGATTCAGAAAGGTTTAATAGGACCAGACTAGAGAACCATGTCTGTAAACTAGTTGAATCACTTTGTCATCCTAAAATTAGACATTTTAAATATTCAACATTCTAAAGCTCCCTGGTAGGCAGTCAGGCCAGGACAGGACAGAATAATGTCATGTCTGTGAGAGACAGAAGAGCTGTGACTGTGAGAGACAGAGCTGTGAGAGACAGAGCTGTGAGAGACAGAAGAGCTGTGAGAGACAGAAGAGCTGTGACTGTGGGAGCCTATAGAACTGCTTGGAGTGTGCTACTCATGCAGGGTGAGATATTTGTGAGTAGGCCAAGTCAAGACAGGACACTCAGAGCTGGGACTGTGAAAGACACAGAGTTGTGAATGTGAGAGACAGCTGTGAGCAACACAGAGCTGTGAGAGACAGAGCTGTGAGAGAGAGCTGTGACTGTGAGAGACAGAGCTGTGACTGTGTGAGAGAGCTGTGACAGAGAGACAGAGCTGTGAGAGACAGAGCTGTGAGAGACAGAGCTGTGACTGTGTGAGAGACAGAGCTGTGAGAGACAGAGCTGTGAGAGACAGAGCTGTGACTGTGTGAGAGACAGAGTGGTGAGAGACAGAGCTGTGAGAGAGAGACAGAGCGGTGAGAGACAGGGCTGTGAGAGACAGAACTGTGACTGTGTGAGAGACAGGGCTGTGAGAGACAGGGCTGTGAGAGACAGGGCTGTGAGAGACAGGGCTGTGAGAGACAGGGCTGTGACTGTGTGAGAGACAGGGCTGTGAGAGACAGGGCTGTGAGAGACAGGGCTGTGAGAGACAGGGCTGTGAGAGACAGAGCTGTGACTGTGTGAGAGACAGAGTGGTGAGAGACAGAGCTGTGAGAGAGAGACAGAGCGGTGAGAGACAGGGCTGTGAGAGACAGAGCGGTGAGAGACAGGGCTGTGAGAGACAGGGCTGTGAGAGACAGAACTGTGACTGTGTGAGAGACAGGGCTGTGAGAGACAGGGCTGTGAGAGACAGGGCTGTGACTGTGTGAGAGACAGGGCTGTGAGAGACAGGGCTGTGAGAGACAGCGCTGTGTCTGTAATAAAGGAACAGTTGCAGAATGCCTGTATATATACACACACATATATATATATATATGTATCTATAGGTCAGTGGCTCAGAGCTTCATTTCAGCAGCAGTCCTCAAACACTGTCTGTCTGACTCTTGGACAGGAGAGCTCTCAATACTAATCAGGGGTTTTTACACACTCACAGACCTCACAGGGACCTCACAGACCTCACAGGGACCTCACAGGGACCTCGCAGACCTCACAGGGACCTCACAGGGACCTCGCAGACCTCGCAGACCTCACAGGGACCTCACAGGGACCTCGCAGGGACCTCGCAGACCTCACAGGGACCTCGCAGACCTCGCAGACCTCGCAGGGACCTCGCAGGGACCTCGCAGGGACCTCACAGGGACCTCACAGGGACCTCACAGGGACCTCGCAGGGCTCACAGGGACCTCGCAGACCTCACAGGGACCTCGCAGGGACCTCGCAGACCTCACAGACCTCGCAGGGACCTCGCAGACCTCACAGGGACCTCGCAGGGACCTCGCAGACCTCACAGGGACCTCGCAGATCTCACAGGGACCTCGCAGACCTCACAGGGACCTCGCAGACCTCACAGGGACCTCACAGGGACCTCGCAGACCTCACAGACCTCGCAGGGACCTCGCAGACCTCACAGGGACCTCACAGGGACCTCACAGACCTCGCAGACCTCACAGGGACCTCACAGGGACCTCACAGACCTCGCAGACCTCGCAGACCTCACAGGGACCTCACAGGGACCTCACAGGGACCTCACAGGGACCTCACAGGGACCTCGCAGACCTCGCAGACCTCGCAGACCTCACAGGGACCTCGCAGATCTCACAGACCTCGCAGGGACCTCGCAGACCTCACAGGGACCTCGCAGGGACCTCACAGACCTCGCAGACCTCACAGGGACCTCGCAGGGACCTCGCAGACCTCACAGGGACCTCGCAGGGACCTCACAGACCTCGCAGACCTCACAGGGACCTCGCAGGGACCTCACAGACCTCGCAGGGACCTCACAGACCTCGCAGACCTCACAGACCTCGCAGGGACCTCGCAGACCTCGCATACCTCACAGACCTCGCAGGGACCTCGCAGGGACCTCGCAGGGACCTCGCAGACCTCACAGGGACCTCACAGGGACCTCACAGGGACCTCACAGACCTCACAGGGACCTCGCAGACCTCACAGACCTCACAGGGACCTCACAGGGACCTCACAGACCTCACAGGGACCTCACAGGGACCTCACAGGGACCTCACAGACCTCGCAGGGACCTCGCAGGGACCTCGCAGGGACCTCGCAGGGACCTCACAGACCTCGCAGGGACCTCGCAGACCTCACAGGGACCTCACAGGGACCTCACAGACCTCACAGGGACCTCACAGGGACCTCACAGGGACCTCACAGACCTCGCAGACCTCGCAGGGACCTCACAGGGACCTCACAGACCTCGCAGACCTCGCAGACCTCACAGACCTCACAGGGACCTCACAGACCTCGCAGACCTCACAGGGACCTCACAGGGACCTCGCAGACCTCACAGGGACCTCACAGGGACCTCACAGGGACCTCACAGACCTCGCAGACCTCACAGGGACCTCGCAGACCTCACAGACCTCGCAGGGACCTCGCAGACCTCACAGGGACCTCGCAGGGACCTCACAGACCTCGCAGACCTCACAGGGACCTCGCAGGGACCTCGCAGACCTCACAGGGACCTCACAGGGACCTCACAGACCTCGCAGACCTCACAGGGACCTCGCAGGGACCTCACAGACCTCACAGACCTCACAGACCTCACAGGGACCTCGCAGACCTCGCAGACCTCACAGACCTCGCAGGGACCTCGCAGACCTCACAGACCTCGCAGGGACCTCGCAGGGACCTCGCAGACCTCACAGGGACCTCACAGACCTCACAGGGACCTCGCAGGGACCTCACAGACCTCACAGGGACCTCACAGACCTCACAGGGACCTCGCAGACCTCACAGGGACCTCACAGGGACCTCGCAGACCTCACAGGGACCTCGCAGACCTCACAGGGACCTCGCAGACCTCACAGGGACCTCACAGGGACCTCGCAGGGACCTCACAGGGACCTCGCAGACCTCACAGGGACCTCAGAGACCTCACAGGGACCTCCCAGACCTCGCAGGGACCTCGCAGACCTCACAGGGACCTCGCAGACCTCACAGGGACCTCGCAGACCTCACAGGGACCTCGCAGGGACCTCGCAGACCTCACAGGGACCTCGCAGACCTCACAGGGACCTCGCAGGGACCTCGCAGACCTCACAGACCTCACAGGGACCTCGCAGGGCTCACAGGGACCTCGCAGACCTCACAGACCTCGCAGGGACCTCGCAGACCTCACAGGGACCTCGCAGACCTCACAGGGACCTCGCAGGGACCTCGCAGACCTCACAGGGACCTCGCAGACCTCACAGACCTCGCAGGGACCTCGCAGACCTCACAGACCTCACAGGGACCTCGCAGACCTCACAGACCTCACAGGGACCTCGCAGGGCTCACAGACCTCGCAGGGCTCACAGACCTCGCAGACCTCGCAGGGCTCACAGACCTCGCAGACCTCGCAGGGCTCGCAGACCTCGCAGGGCTTGCAGGGCTCACAGACCTCGCAGGGCTCACAGACCTCGCAGGGCTCGCAGACCTCGCAGACCTCACAGGGACCTCGCAGGGACCTCGCAGACCTCACAGGGACCTCACAGGGACCTCACAGACCTCGCAGACCTCACAGGGACCTCGCAGGGACCTCACAGACCTCACAGACCTCGCAGGGACCTCGCAGACCTCACAGACCTCGCAGGGACCTCGCAGACCTCACAGACCTCGCAGGGACCTCGCAGGGACCTCGCAGACCTCACAGGGACCTCACAGACCTCACAGGGACCTCGCAGGGACCTCACAGACCTCACAGGGACCTCACAGACCTCACAGGGACCTCGCAGACCTCACAGACCTCACAGGGACCTCACAGGGACCTCGCAGACCTCACAGGGACCTCACAGGGACCCTCGCAGACCTCACAGGGACCTCGCAGACCTCACAGGGACCTCACAGGGACCTCGCAGACCTCACAGGGACCTCGCAGACCTCACAGGGACCTCAGAGACCTCACAGGGACCTCCCAGACCTCGCAGGGATCTCGCAGACCTCACAGGGACCTCGCAGACCTCACAGGGACCTCGCAGACCTCACAGGGACCTCGCAGACCTCACAGGGACCTCGCAGGGACCTCGCAGACCTCACAGGGACCTCGCAGGGACCTCGCAGACCTCACAGACCTCACAGGGACCTCGCAGGGCTCACAGGGACCTCGCAGACCTCACAGACCTCGCAGGGACCTCGCAGACCTCACAGGGACCTCGCAGACCTCACAGGGACCTCGCAGGGACCTCGCAGACCTCACAGGGACCTCGCAGACCTCACAGACCTCGCAGGGACCTCGCAGACCTCACAGACCTCACAGGGACCTCGCAGACCTCACAGACCTCACAGGGACCTCGCAGGGCTCACAGACCTCGCAGGGCTCACAGACCTCGCAGACCTCGCAGGGCTCACAGACCTCGCAGGGCTCGCAGACCTCGCAGGGCTCGCAGGGCTCGCAGGGCTCACAGACCTCGCAGGGCTCGCAGACCTCGCAGGGCTCGCAGGGCTCACAGACCTCGCAGGGCTCACAGACCTCGCAGGGCTCACAGACCTCGCAGACCTCGCAGACCTCGCAGGGCTTGCAGACCTCGCAGACCTCGCAGAGCTCTGTAGCTGTTTAACTTGTGTGTGTGTGGCTCCACTAGCAGCACCAACTTGTCACATTCACACAGCTGTCCCTGACAGCATCTCAGAGGCATCTTAGAAATGCAACGTTGCAGCCACTCACTGTCCGCTACCGATTTTGTCCCACGCACAGAGGGTTTCCCTGTTGCTCCTGGCCGAGAAAGACAACGCCAGCGACAAAGAAGAGGAAGGAAAAGGGACTCCAAGCTGATAAGACGGGCTACACGGCCTCCTCTTCCTAGCATCCTGATGGCTAATTAGTGATACAAAAATAAAATGTACAAAAATCTATAGTTACATATCGGGATATTATTTTTGACGATATCTCACATCGTGTTGTTTTGACAATATCGCAGGTATATCAAAAACGTTGATGTAGTCAGAGGAACGTTACTAGCATGTTCTAATCACTCCTATAAAAAATTGTAGATTATCAGATACTCAACAAGAAGGTCTGATTTAATTAAAACTGAAACAGGACCCAAGTGGTAAATATAAAGATCCAGTCCATTAAAAACAAATTGGAGGCCCCTTACACTAGCAAAAATTCTAGCAAAATGCATAGCGCATAGAATTAAAAAAAGGTATTGTCAGACATTATTAATCCTAAAATCAGACAGGTTTTTAACAAGGACAAGACATTGGAGATAATATAAGGCAAGTACTGGAAACAAAAGAACACTATGAAAAATATGGGAAAATAGGCCTGGTATTCATAGATGAGTTTGAAAAGGCTTTTGATAAAGTACGACTGGAATTCATATAAATGCCTGGAATAATTCCATTTTTGAGAATATCTTCTACAATGGGTTAAAGTTATGTATAAATCAAATCAACCGTAGGTGTAAAATAGTCAACAATGGCTACCTCTCAGAAAGTATTAAACTGTCAAGAGGAGTAAAACAAGGTTGTCCACTATCGGCATATCTATTTATTATAGCCATTGAAGTGTTAGCTATTAAAATCAGATCCAACAATAACACCAAGGGGCTAGAAATCCAGATCTTACAAACAAAAGCTGTCATTGTAGATTTAAAAGAACATGAATCGTCAGCGTACAATTTGGATTCCTCCACAGCCTCAGAGGATCTAGATACGATTTCTAACCCCTCTGGATTACAACCAAATTATGATAACGTATTAGATCACTAAAAAAAAAAAAAAAAAACTTTTACATTACAGTGTAGTTTACCAATACAATGGTCTGACGGTGATGTGGACATACTCAGTATTCATATCCCGATTTTTTTGTATTTCTCACTAGAATACATTTTAATAGAAAGTTAGCGAAAATAGATAAGGTCTTGCTACCATGGAAAGGAAAATACCTGTATATTTGTTGAAAAATCTACATGATTAACTCAAGTCAGATCCCAGTTTACCTATTTGCTTATGGTCTTGCCCTGCCTACACAACTTGTTTTCTAAATTATATGAGCAAAACAAAAAACACTATTTTATTTAGAATGGCAAGCCTATTTTGTTGCCTTACAACCTGGATTTAAAATGGATTTTTGGGGGGTTTGTATCATTTGATTTACACAACATGCCTACCACTTTGAAGATGCAAAATAAAATAAATTGTGAAACAAACAACAAATAAGACAAAAAAACAGAAAACTTGAGCGTGCATAACTATTCACCCCCCCTCTCCGCTGTGGAGCTTTGCAGCTCCTTCAGGGTTATCTTTGGTCTCTTTGTTGCCTCTCTGATTTATGCCCTCCTTGCCTGGTCCGTGAGTTTTGGTGGGCGGCCCTCTCTTGGCAGGTTTATTGTGGTGCCATATTCTTTCAATTTTTTTATAATGGATTTAATGGTGCTCCTTGGGATGTTCAAAGTTCTGGATATTTTTTTATAACCCAACCCTGATCTGTACTTCTCCACAACTTTGTCCCTGACCTGTTTGGAGAGCTCCTTGGTCTTCATGGAGCCGCTTGCTTGGTGGTGCCACTTGTTTAGTGGTGTTGCAGACTCTGGGGACTTTCAGAACAGGTATATATATATATATATATATATATACACACATATACACATACACTGATATCATGTGACAGATCATGTGACACTTAGATTGCACACAGGTGGACTTTATTGAACTAATTATGTGACTTCTGAAGGTAATTGGTTGCACCAGATCTTATTTAGGGGCTTCATAGCAAAGGGGGTGAATATATATGCACGCACCACTTTTCCGTTATTTATTTTGTATAGTTTTTTTAAACAAGTTCTTTTTTTATTTCACTTCAGCAATTTGGACTATTTTGTGTTTGTCCATTACATGAAATCCAAATAAAAAATCAATTTAAATTACAGGTTGTAATGCAACAAAATAGGAAAAACGCCAAGGTGGATGAATACTTTTGCAAGGCGCTGTAGACCCTGTATATAATAAATATGAATTCGGAGGGCAGAAATTATTAAATATTAAAGTTATAAAAACATAACATAAAAATGTTATAATCTTGGTAAGTTATATCATAAATAGGACTGGTGGAATTGTCACACATGCAGCTAACAAAAATATATGGAGATGTCTGCTCTATCCAAAATTACAACCAACTAATTGCTGCATTAGTGCAAAAATGGAAGAGGCAAGTGGAAGTGGCCATGCATTAAAGACAAAAATTGGTTAAAAGAACAAGAACAGATTCATTTAAAGGACCAACAAATGGACAGCTGTGCAGATTGCAACATAGTTGGGAATAGATTTTCGATATACCGATTCCATGGCACATGACTTATGAACTCATACACAAAACAACGCCGGATTCAATTGTTATTCAATATAAATTATACAAAATTCTTGCAACCGATAGAATGTATATATACACACTGCTCAAAAAAATAAAGGGAACACTAAAATAACACATCCTAGATCTGAATGAATGAAATAATCTTATTAAATACTTTTTCCTTTACATAGTTGAATGTGCTGACAACAAAATCACACAAAAATTATCAATGGAAATCAAATTTATCAACCCATGGAGGTCTGGATTTGGAGTCACTCTCAAAATTAAAGTGGAAAACGACACTACAGGCTGATCCAACTTTGATGTAATGTCCTTAAAACAAGTCAAAATGAGGCTCAGTAGTGTGTGTGGCCTCCAAGTGCCTGTATGACCTCCCTACAACGCCTGGGCATGCTCCTGATGAGGAGCCAGATGTGCTCAATTGGATTCAGGTCTGGGGAACGGGCGGTCCATAGCATCAATGCCTTCCTCTTGCAGGAACTGCTGACACAATCCACCCACATGAGGTCTAGCATTGTCTTGCATTAGGAGGAACCCAGGGCCAACCGCACCAGCATATGGTCTCACAAGGGGTCTGAGGATCTCATCTCGGTACCTAATGGCAGTCAGGCTACCTCTGGCGAGCACATGGAGGGCTGTGCGGCCCCCCAAAGAAATGCCACCCCACACCATGACTGACCCACCGCCAAACCGGTCATGCTGGAGGATGTTGCAGGCAGCAGAACGTTCTCCACGGCGTCTCCAGACTCTGTCACGTCTGTCACATGTGCTCAGTGTGAACCTGCTTACATCTGTGAAGAGCACAGGGCGCCAGTGGCGAATTTGCCAATCTTGGTGTTCTCTGGCAAATGCCAAACGTCCTGCACGGTGTTGGGCTGTAAGCACAACCCCCACCTGTGGAAGTCGGGCCCTCATATCACCCTCATGGAGTCTGTTTCTGACCGTTTGAGCAGACACATGAACATTTGTGGCCTGCTGGAGGTCATTTTGTAGGGCTCTGGCAGTGCTCCTCCTGCTCCTCTTTACACAAAGGCGGAGGTAGCAGTCCTGCTGCTGGGTTGTTGCCCTCCTACGGCCTCCTCCACGTCTCCTGATGTACTGGCCTGTCTCCTGGTAGCGCCTCCATGCTCTGGACATTACGCTGACAGACACAGCAAACCTTCTTGCCACAGCTCGCATTGATGTGCCATCCTGGATGAGCTGCACTACCTGAGCCACTTGTGTGGGTTCTAGACTCCGTCTCATGCTACCACTAGAGTGAAAGCACCGCCAGCATTCAAAAGTGACCAAAACATCAGCCAGGAAGCATAGGAACTGAGAAGTGGTCTGTGGTCACCACCTGCAAAACCAGTCCTTTATTGGGGGTGTCTTGCTAATTGCCTATAATTTCCACCTGTTATCTATTCCATTTGCACAACAGCATGTGAAATTTATTGTCAATCAGTGTTGCTTCCTAAGTGGACAGTTTGATTTCACAGAAGTGTGATTGACTTGGAGTTACATTGTGTTGTTTAAGTGTTCCCTTTATTTTTTGGAGCAGAGTATAATATGCCATTTAGCAGATGCTTTTATCCAAAGCGACTTACAGTCATGTGTGCATACATTTTTACGTATGGGTGGTCCCGGAGATCGAACCCACTACTCTGGCGTTACAAGCGCCATGCTCTACCAATTGAGCTACAGAGGACCACTTGGAGCCAGCTGAATAAAGGGTGGAGTCCTCTGACAACGTGGGGCCAGCTGAATAACGGAACTCCATGGGGCCACATCTGCCAGATGTTATTGGAAATATAATGATCCCAATGAATAAATCAATTTTAAAAAATGGTAAAACTTCTTCCTATGTCCACAATAATCCATATTTCTAGCATAATGACTGGCATAATTGAAATTGTGGATTATGACAATTTCACACCTGTGGTCTGGTCAATTAGATAATGAGGACGCCATGGAGGTCCCCCACGTCAAATGACTATATTGTAGGTAGGTTGACAGACAATATGCAACATTATTCATTCTCTATTTTTTCTTCTTGCTGGACTAGACAAGTGATTGATTAGCAGTATCATTGCAAATACAACAGTGCCAAGGTTAACACCACCTAGCACGTTGCAACAAGTAATCATTTTCGTAATTGTTTTGTTTTTTCACCAAAAATGATTATGGTTAATCATTGAGAGAGTGGTTAGCCTGTTTTAACAGTCTAGACTAATGATTTTAGGTCACAGAAGAGTTCTAAGATAGCTACTTACTGGCCAGGCAAAACTGAACGGCAAAACAATCCTGGATCTTTCATTCCTCGCCGAGCTCTTCAAAGAAAATCCATTCGCTCGCAGGACAGGCGTAGATCCGGACCCGAAGCTACAAGGTCCCGCAGCCGAGACCCGCGACTGGTATTCCTTCAAACACACTTTAAAATACGTATCACACTCATCCATCCTGCATTTCCGATCCCCGCCGTTCCGTGAACCGTCACAACACAGCCCGTTAAGAAGCTCCCGGTTCTGGTTGTTCATCGATAAGATTTCCAACTCGAACTGACCCGTTCCCTCCGCCACCTGTCGGTAAAGCAGAACGAAGAAACGGTGAAACCGCTGGACATTGAGAGTGATCATGTTGCCGGCCCAGGCATCCTGCTCAGCTTACTTTGCAGAAAACGATAAAAGGAAAAACTGTAGCTGAGAATTCTCATGATGTCATGTACGTATCGTGGAGTTAAAATCTCAGCTAAGCAAACTGATAAATTATGCACTGATAAATAGTCAGCTAGCAAAACTCCAGAAACATTGGTGCAAGCCACTCTACAAACGTTGTAAACTATGGATAATATATATATAAAAACGAATTGAGCCGTAAAGTTATCGAAAACAAAACTCTAAACGGGCTTGGTGAAGAGGGGTTGCACCGGATCAATGCAGGCAACGAGCCAACCACACTGATAAATACCCACACAACCATAGAACTTCGAGACTCTAGCTATACATTTCCCACTCCTAACGTGATGTTTTAGCTAGTCGAAATTAAAAGTAGCCTACTGAAGAATCAATGCGTCCACGGTAGCCCTCTGATCATATCCCTCACTGTGCAACGGTAAAGTAATCCACATACCTTTGGATTAAACCACAACAATAACACATGTAAGCAAAAAGCAGCAACGCCAACCGAGCCCAGTCTCAAAATCATGCCTCTGGTTTTGCCTTGCCGCTCCGCTTGGAAACTAAACGGTGTCTGGCCGAGTCACAGCACCAATGCAATTCTCCAATTTAAACATGCACGGAGTAAAGAACAAGACTTTCTCCAACGAGCCACAGCTTTGCAACACAGAGGAAAAATGCTTCCTTTTGCGTCTGTCTGCTCAAATTCTGCTAGTTAGTTCGTCTCGTTATATTCCTTTTCTATCCATTTAGTTACTTGCAGCGAAAAGTCTTTAGCTACACGTCAACCATGCAGGTTGCTGTCCTCTTGTCTGTCCACATCTAAACGGACCGCTGGTTGAAGGACTCCGGAGGCGGGTAGAACCCTGACAGACATGTATATTCATGAGGAGGAGGAGTAGAAAAAAAACATTTGAGTTGAAAAACTATTAGAAAAATGAGAGGAAACAGTTTGTAAATTATTTGTAAATTAATTTCATGTTTTTTCCCAACGTCAACTTCAAAATCTGCCTAAAAAGTAGGTTAAAGTACATGATATCAATATTTTCCTTCATGCATATTTAACAAGTTATGTACAATATGTGCTTATCAAAAAAGCTGATAAATTATCCCCATGAGTGAGTCTGAGAATTCAGATTATGTAGAAAATCAACTTGGAGAAATTCCCAACTTCTGGCACATTATTTGTTCTTTGTGATGTGGAATACTGATAAGGTCTAAAAAACCAGTGTCCTATCAAATCAAATCAAATATTATTTGCCACATGCGCCGAATACAACAGGTGTAGACCTTACCGTGAAATGCTTACTTACAGCCCTTAACCAACAATGTATTTTTTTTCCTCATAAAAAAGTAAAATAAAACAACAACAACAAAAAAGTGTTGAGAAAAAAAGAGCAGAAGTAAAATAAAATAACAGTAGGGAGGCTATATATACAGGGGGGTACCGGTACAGAGTCAATGTGCGGGGACACCGGCTAGTTGAGGTAATATGTACATGTGGGTAGAGTTAAAGTGACTATGCATAGATAATAAACAGAGAGTAGCAGCAGCGTAAATAGATGGGGTGGGGGTGGGGGGGCAGTGCAAATAGTCCGGGTAGCCATGATTAGCTGTTCAGGAGTCTTATGGCTTGGGGGTAGAAGCTGTTGAGAAGTCTTTTGGACCTAGACTTGGCACTCCGGTACCGCTTGCCATGCGGTAGCAGAGAGAACAGTCTATGACTAGGGTGGCTGGAGTCTTTGACACATTATTTTGGGGCCTTCCTCTGACACCGCCTGGTATAGAGGTCCTGGATGGCAGGAAGCTTGGCCCCAGTGATGTACTGGGCCGTACGCACTACCCTCTGTAGTGCCTTGCGGTCGGAGGCCGAGCAGTTGCCATACCAGGCGGTGATGCAACCAGTCAGGGCTTTTTGAGGATCTGAGGACCCATGCCAAATCTCAGTGTTCTGAAAATGTAAGAGTTTGAGTTTTATTTTTATTATAAGGAGATAGAAACGAGGATCTCGCCTCTCTCTCTCTCTCTCTCTCTCTCTCTCTCTCTCTCTCTCTCTCTCTCTCTCTCTCTCTCTCTCGCCCCTCTCTCTCTCTCTCTCTCTCTCTCGCTCTCACTCTCTCTCTCTCTCTCTCTCTCGCCCCCCTCTCTCTCTCTCTCACCCCCTCTCACCCCCTCTCTCTCTCTCTCTCTCTCTCTCTCTCTCTCTCTCTCTCTCTCTCTCCGTGTCTCTCTGTGTCTCTCTGTGTCTCTCTGTGTCTCTCTCTGTCTCTCTCTGTCTCTCTCTCTCTCTCTCTCTCTCTCTCTCTCTCTCTCTCTCTCTCTCTCTCTCTCTCTCTCTCTCTCACTGTCTCTCTCTCTCTCTCACTGTCTCTCTCTCTTTATTTACTTGGTATTTCATTACTTTAACAGAACGTTTCCTAAACGTTCAAATGTGGTTACATTTCATTTCAAATGTGGGTAATGTTCTAGGAACGTTCTCCAACTGGTTTGACATTGGGAATGTTCTCAAATAGTTCTGAGAAAGTTAAGAAACAACATTCTTCTGTGGGAATTTCAGTACTTCAGCATAACATTTCCTACAGGTTTCCTCATGGTTCTATTTAAAGTCATGTTCTCAAATTGTTCCAAAAATATAAAGAAAACTTTAATAATGTTCAGGGAACGTTCAAAAAATGTTATTTAAAAACATATACATTCCATTCTCTGCATCAACAAAACTCTCTCTATCCTCTATCTTGTTAAGTGTGTTCAGGTGTTTTGGCCACGCCCACTAATTGGCCTCACCTGATCTTAATGAGTTCCTGTTTCCTGTTTCCTGTTTCCTTTCCTCTGTTTGACTAAAATTATCAGCTTTGTGTGTCATGCTAGCTCCATCCTGGTGGTGCAGTAGAGTAATGACATGGATTAGACCTCCCGAGGGGAGCAGCGGTCTAAGGCACTGCATCGCTAGAGGCGTTACTACAGACCCGGGTTCGATCTCCGGGCTGTGTTGCAGCCGACTGGGAGATCCATGAGGCAGCGCACAATTGGCCCTGTGTCGCCTGGGTTAGGGGAGGGTTTGGCCGGCCGGGATGTCCTTGTCCCATCGCGCTCTAGCGTCTCCTTGTGGCGGGCCGGGTGCATGCACGCTGACTTCGGTCGCCAGCTGAAAAGTGTTTCCTCCGACACGTTGGTGCGGCTGGCTTCTGGGTTAAGCGAGCAGTGCGGCTTGGCGGGGTCGTGTTTCGGAAGGACGCACGGCTCTCGACCTTTGCCTCTCCAGAGTCTGTACGGAAGTTGCAGCGATGGGACAAGACTGTAACTACCAATTGGGGAGAAAAACAAAACAAACATAAAACATAACAACTAAATAAAATAACAGGAGATCATAGGTTTAAATCTCACTGATGTCACAATAAAAAAAGAAATTTAACTATACTTAAATATTTTTATATATAAACTTTAGTTTAAGATTAACGCCTAAGGAAATTAATTTCCATGTGTCCTATCTGTGCTTGGAATAATAATAAT
The DNA here is from genome assembly GCA_031479575.1 of Coregonus ussuriensis. Lineage (NCBI taxonomy): Eukaryota > Metazoa > Chordata > Actinopteri > Salmoniformes > Salmonidae > Coregonus > Coregonus ussuriensis. The sequence continues at coordinate 50,057,975 of CM062503.1, read as the reverse complement.
AAAAGGTGTACCCAAATAAGCTAGCAGTGTTATTAAAAGTCTTATTGAAACATTCAGTGAAAGTTTTAAGGATGTTATTCAAATACCTCCAAATAGCCTATAATTTCTGTTGTCAGAGCATTAATAAATCTTCCAGAAAAAAACTTTAAAGGAACCAGAGTAAAACATTCTCAGAACCTCCCTGTAACCTAAAAATAAATGTTCCCAGAACAAAAGTTGTTTTTCCAGTCAGGAAATAATAAGGCTTAGTTTCGACAACCAATGTGAAACCAAAAACATCAGTTTCCACAACTTCAAAGCAACCAAAGGGTGCGAACTGGGTAACACCTGTGAAATGGTCAATTGTCCCAAAGCACAATAACTAATGCTGCATGTTATCTCACACATCCCGTTATAGGATGACAGATCTACATTACCATTTCTGTTTATGTAGTCTGACCACGAGAGATTATGTATGAACCTACCTCAACCACTCCAGTACCCCTGAACATTGAATAAGGTACTGACACTGACCTGTATATCCAACCACTCCAGTACCCCTGCACATTGAATAAGGTACTGACACTGACCTGTATATACAACCACTCCAGTACCCCTGAACATTGAATAAGGTACTGACACTGACCTGTATATCCAACCACTCCAGTACCCCTGCACATTGAATAAGGTACTGACCTGTATATCCAACCACTCCAGTACCCCTGCACATTGAATAAGGTACTGACACTGACCTGTATATCCAACCACTCCAGTACCCCTGCACATTGAATAAGGTACTGACACTGACCTGTATATACAGTTAGGAAAAAAAGTATTTAGTCAGCCACCAATTGTGCATGTTCTCCCACTTAAAATGATGAGAGAGTCCTGTAATTTTCATCATAGGTACACATCAACTATGAAAGACAAATTGAGAAAAAAAATCCAGAAAATCACATTGTAGGATTTTTAATGAATTTATTTGCAAATTATGGTGGAAAATAAGTATTTGGTCAGCTACAAACAAGCAAGATTTCTGGCTCTCACAGACCTGTAACTTCTTCTTTAAGAGGCTCCTCTGTCCTCCACTCGTTACCTGTATTAATGGCACCTGTTTGAACTTGTTATCAGTATAAAAGACACCTGTCCACAACCTCAAACAGTCACACTCCAAACTCCACTATGGCCAAGACCAAAGAGCTGTCAAAGGACACCAGAAACAAAATTGTAGACCTGCACCAGGCTGGGAAGACTGAATCTGCAATAGGTAAGCAGCTTGGTTTGAAGAAATCAACTGTGGGAGCAATTATTAGGAAATGGAAGACATACAAGACCACTGATAATCTCCCTCGATCTGGGGCTCCACGCAAGATCTCAGTACCCCTGAACATTGAATAAGGTACTGACACTGACCTGTATATTCAACCACTCCAGTATCCCTGAAAATTGAATAAGGTACTGACACTGAGGGAGGGAGGGAAGAAAGAAAGAAAGAAAGAAAGAAAGAAAGGAAGGAAGGAAGGAAGGAAGGAAGGAAGGAAGGAAGGAAGGAAGGAAGGAAGGAAGGAAGGAAGGAAGGAAGGAAGGAAGGAAGGAAGGAAGGAGGGAGGGAGGGAGGGAGGGAGGGAGGGAGGGGGGAGGGAGGGAGGGAGGGAGGGAGGGAGGGAGGGAGGAAGGAAGGAAGGAGGGAGGGAGGGAGGGAGGGAGGGAGGGAGGGAGGGAGGGCGGGAGGGAGGGAGGGACTGAGTGTGAGACATTGGGGAAATGACAGATAGATTGAGAGATAGAATGAAAAGTTTGTATGGGAAAGGCAAAACTTGTCTATGCCAGCTAGCATGTCTGATCCAGCCCAGACTATATGTTCTATAAAACTAGCGTTGCTTTGGGGGAGGGAGGGAGAGATAGAGATTGGGCGAAAGAGGGAGTTTGAGTGTGAGAGAGAAATAGTGTGTTTATGAGAGCGGCTTTTACTCAGAGATAAATATTATGTTTCCCTGTAAGGTGGTGGCTGGGTTTATTCTGAGTTGACGTCCAGGGAGCTCCAACAGCATTGGGTTTATTCTGAGTTGACGTCCAGGGAGCTCCAACAGCATTGGGTTTATTCTGAGTTGACGTCCAGGGAGCTCCAACAGCATTGGGTTTATTCTGAGTTGACGTCCAGGGAGCTCCAACAGCATTGGGTTTATTCTGAGTTGACGTCCAGGGAGCTCCAACAGCATTGGGTTTATTCTGAGTTGGCGTCCAGGGAGCTCCAACAGCATTGGGTTTATTCTGAGTTGACGTCCAGGGAGCTCCAACAGCATTGGGTTTATTCTGAGTTGACGTCCAGGGAGCTCCAACAGCATTGGGTTTATTCTGAGTTGACGTCCAGGGAGCTCCAACAGCATTGGGTTTATTCTGAGTTGACGTCCAGGGAGCTCCAACAGCATTGGGTTTATTCTGAGTTGACGTCCAGGGAGCTCCAACAGCATTGGGTTTATTCTGAGTTGACGTCCAGGGAGCTCCAACAGCATTGGGACAGTGACATGTTTATTTATTTTTCTGGCTCTGTACTCCAGCACTTTGGATTTGAAATGGTACAATCACTATTGTATTCATAGTCCCCCCATTTTAGGAGACCAAAAGTATTGGGACAAATTCACTTAATTGTGTATTAAAGTAGTAAAAAGTGTAGTATTTGGTCCTATATTCCTAGCACGCAATGACTACATCAGAGTCACGCTTGTAACTCTACAAATTTGTTGGAGGCATGCAGTTTGTTTTGGTTGCTTCAGATTATTTTGTGCCCAATAGAAATTAATGTTAAATAATGTATTGTGTCCCTTTGGAGTCACTTTTATTGTAAATAAGAATAGAATACGTTTCTAAACACTTCTACATTAATGTGATGCTACCATGATTACGGATAATCCTGAATGAATCGATAATCAATGCAAATTAATTACTTAAACATCATACAATGTGATTTTCTGGATTTCTGTTTTAGATTCCGTCTCTCACAGTTGAAGTGTACCTATGATAAATATTACAGACCTCTACATGCTTTGTAAGTAGGAAAACCTGCAAAATCGGCAGTGTATCAAATACTTGTTCTCCCCACTGTATTTATATATTGTCACGCGTGCTGTAGGTGGGTGTAGTGGTGGAATCAAACGCAGAACACCGAAGGATAGTCCAAACAACTTTAGTCAATCTCCAAACAGGAAAATATGACAACACTTGCCCGAAGGCAAAAATACGCACGAAGGCGAATAAGCAAAAAGCGCACTAACAGGTGCGTAACACTCCAACGCAGTGGAGGAAAGATCAACCGAGCGAAAGGGCGAAAATAAGCCCAACACACGACAGACCAAAATCAATAACACACAACACTAGACAAACACAACGAGAAACTTATAGGACACTAGTTAGGCTAAACGAGAACAGGTGTCACAACAAAACAGACAAAAGCAAACGAACATGAAACATACAACGGTGGCAGCTAGTATTCCGGAGACAACGAACGCCGAAGCCTGCCCGAACAAGGGAGAGAGGCAGCCTCGGCCGAAACCGTGACAGTACCCCCCCCTTGACGCGCGGCTCCAGACGTGCGCCGACTCCAGCCTCGGGGACAACCCGGAGGACGCGGAGCAGGGTGCGTCGGGTGCCCACGATGGAATTCCGTCAGGAGAGACGGGTCCAAAATGTCTCTCCTCGGCACCCAGCACCGCTCCTCCGGACCGTACCCCTCCCACTCCACTAGATATTGGAGACCCCCCATCCGACGTCTCGAATCCAAGATGGACCTCACGGAGTACACCGGTGCCCCCTCGATGTCCAATGGGGGCGGAGGAGTCTCCCTGATCTCACTTTCTTGGAGTGGGCCAGCTACCACCGGCCTGAGAAGGGACACATGGAACGAGGGGTTAATACTTTTATATTCAACAGGTAGCTGTAATTTGTAACACACCTCGTTCAACCTTCCCAGGACTTTAAATGGCCCTACAAACCGCCGACCCAGTTTCCGACAGGGCAGGCGGAGGGGCAGGTTTCTGGTAGAGAGCCAGACTCGATCACCAGGTGCGTACACCGGTCCCTCACTGCGGTGGAGATCGGCGCTCGCCTTATGACGTCGGAGGGCCCGCTGCAGGTGGACGTGTGCAGCGTTCCATGTCTCCTCCGAGCGCCTCGCCCACTCATCCACCGCAGGAGCCTCGATCTGGCTCTGCTGCCAAGGTGCCAGAACTGGCTGGTAACCTAACACACATTGGAAAGGGGTTAGGTTAGTGGAGGAATGGCGTAGGGAATTCTGGGCCATTTCGGCCCAGGGAACGTACCTTGCCCACTCCTCCGGCCGGTCCTGGCAGTATGTTCTAAGAAACCTACCCACATCCTGGTTCACACGTTCCACCTGCCCATTACTCTCCGGGTGGTAACCCGAGGTGAGGCTCACCGAGACCCCCAACCGCTCCATAAAGGCCCTCCAGACTCTGGAGGTAAATTGGGGACCTCGATCAGACACAATATCCTCGGGTACCCCGTAGTGCCGGAACACATGGGTGAATAGGGCTTCGGCAGTTTGCAGGGCGGTAGGAAGGCCCGGCATGGGGAGCAAACGACAGGCCTTAGAAAACCGGTCCACAACGACCAGTATAGTGGTATTCCCCTGTGAAGGAGGAAGGTCAGTAAGGAAATCCACCGAGAGGTGGGACCATGGTCGTTGTGTAACGGGCAGGGGTAGTAACTTACCCCTAGGCAGATGTCTAGGCGCCTTACACTGGGCGCACACCGAGCAGGAGGAAACATAAACCCTCACATCCCTCGCCAACGTGGGCCACCAGTACTTAGCACTAAGACAGTGCACTGTCCGGCCGATACCAGGGTGTCCAGAGGAGGGTGACGTGTGAGCCCAATAGATCAATCGATCCCGAACCTCGAGCGGAACGTACTTCCGACCCTCCGGGCACTGTGGTGGACTAGGGTCGGTGCGTAACGCCCGCTTGAGCTCAGCATCGACCTCCCACACTACCGGTGCCACCAGACACGACTCCGGCAGTATGGGAGTGGGCTCCACGGACCTCTCCTCCGTGTCATACCGCCGAGACAGCGCATCTGCCTTACCGTTCTGTGACCCAGGGATGTACGTGATCTTAAATGTAAACCAGGTCAAAAACATATTCCATCTAGCCTGCCGAGGGTTTAGCCTCCTCGCTGCCCGGATGTACTCCAGGTTACGGTGGTCCGTCAAAATGAGGAAAGGGTGTTGAGCCCCCTCAAGCCAGTGCCTCCACACCTTTAGGGCCTGTACCACGGCTAACAGCTCCCTGTCCCCTACGTCATAGTTTCGCTCCGCCGGACTGAGCTTCTTGGAATAAAAAGCACAGGGGCGGAGTTTAGGTGGCGCGCCTGACCGTTGTGAAAGCACGGCTCCTATACCGGCCTCAGACGCGTCCACCTCTACCTGAAATGGTAAAGAGGGATCCGGATGTGCCAGCACTGGAGCCGAGGTAAACAGGTCCTTCAGCCTCCCAAACGCCCTGTCCGCCTCGGCAGACCACTGCAGACGCACCGGACCCCCCTTCAAGAGAGACGTGATGGGAGCTGCCACCTGTCCAAAACCCCGGATAAACCTCCGGTAGTAATTCACAAACCCCAAAAACTGCTGCACCTCCTTCACAGTGGTTGGTGTTTGCCAATTACGCACGACTGACACCCGGTCTACCTCCATCTTCACCCCTGACGCAGACAACTGATACCCCAAAAAGGAGACCGACTCCTGGAAAAACAGACACTTCTCTGCCTTAACATACAGGTTGTGCTCCACCAGCCTCCGCAACACTCTGCGCACCAGGGCCACATGCTCGACACGGGTAGGCGAGTACACGAGAATGTCATCTATGTACACAACGACCCCCTGCCCCTGCATGTCCCTGAAGATCTCATCCACGAATGATTGGAAAACTGACGGAGCGTTCATCAACCCGTATGGCATGACAAGATACTCGTAATGGCCCGAGGTGGTACTAAAGGCTGTCTTCCATTCATCGCCCTCCCTGATGCGCACCAAGTTGTACGCGCTCCTGAGATCTAATTTAGTGAAGAAACGCGCCCCATGCAAGGACTCAGTCATGGTCGCAATCAGCGGGAGTGGATAACTGTACTTCACCGTGATCTGATTGAGACCACAGTAATCGATGCATGGGCGTAAACCCCCATCCTTCTTCTTCACAAAAAAGAAACTCGAGGACGCAGGGGAAGTGGAAGGCCGTATGTATCCTTGTCTCAGAGATTCGTCTATGTAAGTCTCCATAGCTTTCTTCTCCTCCTGAGACAGAGGATACACATGGCTCCGTGGGAGCGCAGCTCCTGCCTGGAGGTCTATCGCACAATCTCCCTGCCTATGGGGCGGCAACCGCGTCGCCCTCGACTTACTAAACGCGATGGCCAAATCCCCATACTCAGGGGGAACGTGCAATGCGGGCACCTGGTTTGGACTCTCCACCGAGGTAGCCCCTACGGAAACGCCCAAACATCGACCCACACACTGGGCAGACCACTCCATCAGAGCCCTCTCCTGCCACGAAATAAATGGGTTATGGGTACTCAACCAGGGCATGCCCAGCACCACCGGATACGCAGGAGAGTCAATCAGAAATAGCTGAATCATCTCCTGATGACCCCCCTGCGCACACATCCTAAGTGGCGCAGTGACCTCCCTGATCAAGCCCGCACCCAACGGACGGCTATCTAGGGCATGAACGGGGAAAGGGACATCAACAGGAAGAAGGGGAATCCCTAAGGCTAAACAAAACTTCTTATCAACAAAATTCCCAGCCGCGCCTGAATCTACCAGCGCCTTATGCTGGGAATGAGGTGCTACCTGTGGAAAACTCACAGGTATACAGAAATGTGCAACAGAGAGCTCTGGGTGAGTGGGGCGCCTACTCACCTGGAAGGAATCCCCAGTGCGGGACCTGTCGTCCTCTCCCCTAGGAGGCCATCCCCAGCACCTAGCCGCGGTGTGTCCTCCCCGACCACAGTTGGTGCAGGGGATGGACCCCCTAGTAAGCCGACCCCTCCTCTCTCTAGCGCCAGCGCCCCCGAGCTCCATGGGGCACGGCTCGGAGGCGCTGGAGGGTGAAATGGACGGACCCCCCTCGGGACGTCCGCGGGTAGCTAGTAGGTTATCCAGCCTGATGGACATGTCGACCAACTGGTCGAACGAGAGGCTGGTGTCCCTACAAGCCAGCTCCCGACGGACGTCCTCTCGTAGACTACATCTGTAGTGATCGACGAGAGCCCGATCATTCCACCCTGCATCTGCCGCTAGAGTACGGAATTCGAGGGCGAACTCTTGGGCACTCCTCCTCCCCTGCCGGAGGAAGACCAGACGCTCCACCGCCGCTTTCCCCTCCGGGGGATGGTCAAACACCGCCCTGAAGCGGCGGGAGAACTCGTCGTACGTGATGGTGTCCACGTCGATCCTCCTCCACTCCGCGTTGGCCCATTTCAATGCCTTCCCGGAAAGGCAGGAGATCAGGGCGGACACGCTCTCATGTCCCGAGGGCGCCGGGTGCACGGTGGCCAGGTACAGCTCCACCTGGAGAAGGAATCCCTGACACCCGGCCGCGGTTCCGTCGTAGGCCCTCGGGAGCGAGAGTCGGACTCCTCGGGGTTCCGGTGCGGGAATGGGCGGACTGGCCGATGGTGCTGGCAGGGAGGGGGGCGGTGGAGGCGTTCCCCAGCCTTGGATGGTGGTGATCACCTCCTGCAGGGCGGTCCCCATCTGCAGGATCTGGTCCCGTTGTTCCCGGACCTGGTCCTCCAGCGTCGTCTGGGCTGCTGCGGCTCCTGCTGATTCCATTATTGGTGTGTTATTCTGTCACGCGTGCTGTAGGTGGGTGTAGTGGTGGAATCAAACGCAGAACACCGAAGGATAGTCCAAACAACTTTAGTCAATCTCCAAACAGGAAAATATGACAACACTTGCCCGAAGGCAAAAATACGCACGAAGGCGAATAAGCAAAAAGCGCACTAACAGGTGCGTAACACTCCAACGCAGTGGAGGAAAGCTCAACCGAGCGAAAGGGCGAAAATAAGCCCAACACACGACAGACCAAAATCAATAACACACAACACTAGACAAACACAACGAGAAACTTATAGGACACTAATTACGCTAAACGAGAACAGGTGTCACAACAAAACAGACAAAAGCAAACGAACATGAAACATACAACGGTGGCAGCTAGTATTCCGGAGACAACGAACGCCGAAGCCTGCCCGAACAAGGGAGAGAGGCAGCCTCGGCCGAAACCGTGACATATATATATATATATACATACATACATACATATATACATACATATACATACACACACATATATACATACATACATACACACACATATATCCTTTTTTAAATTATATTTCCCTTTATTACTTTCCAACCCCGCCACCCTTTCCCCACTTGGAGTAAACTAGTGAACAACAACGCCTAGGCCTCTACTTCCAGCTTATACATACTATCTACATTTTATGGACAGAGTCAATTTTACAATAATTATATTTTGTTTGTTTTTTCTCCTGAACTTCTTCTACTCTCAACCTCTCCGATCATTTTCATGATGTCCATCCGGTTTGCTTCTATATGCCATATCTTTCTAACTGTGCTCTTTCACAAAGCTCTCAACCTATAACCTATATACTTATTATGGACACAGTATGCTTTACATTAGTTATCTTGTTGTTATTAGTTGTTGTTATTAGTCCCATCCTTCAGCTCCATTCAACACCTCCCATCTATCTCTTAACACCATCCATATTGGATTTCTATTTGCCATATATTTTTCAACTCTACTGTGATGTTTTACAAAAGTTCTGAACCTTTCTATTCTCATTGTTTCTACAAAACATTTTTGCTAAAACTATTATTATATTATTGATTGATTGACTATGACTTTTCAGATCACCCAGTAATGCTATCTGCAAGGTTAGCTCTAGGTAAATATTGCAATCCTTTAGCCATTCCTGGACCTGTGACCAAAAACAAGCTACAAATGGACAGTACCAAAACAAATGATCTAATGATTCTGTCTCTTCACAGCTAAATCTGCAGAGCTGGGAAGATTGTATCCCCCATATAAATAACATTCTATTGGTAGCAAGAATTTTATATAATAATTTAAATTGAAGAATTCTAAGTTTTGAATCCGGCGTCGTTTTGCGTATCAATTCATAAACACTATGCCATGGGATCGGTACGTCAAAAATCTCTTCCCAACTATTTTGCAATCTATATGGGACGGCTGTCAATCCTTTGGTCCATAAGTGAAACTGATATACTTTTTTATTTATCACAATTTTCTTTAACCAATTATGTTCTTTAATGCAAGGCCAACAGACAAGTTCCTTACTTTTTCCCCCTTCCACTTTCCTTTTCCATATTTGCAGTAATGCTGCAATTATTTGGTTGTAATTTTGTGTAGAGCAGACATTTCCATATGTTTTTGTTAGCTGCATGTGCGACATAACTCCACCAGTCCTACCGATAATATCATTTACGAAGATTATACCTTTTTTAAACATTTTGTAAAAAAAAAGAAGGTTTTTTATCAATTAGTATATTTGAGTTTAGCCACAATGTTTGTTGCATTATTTGTTCTGTCGTTTCTGGAGGATGAAATTGAAATTGCAACCAACTTTCTATGGCTTGTTTTAGGAATAGTGATATTTGGGAGATTATTTCCTTTTCAAATTGGTTGTAATCTGAATAAAGGGAAAAAGGCCATTCTTTAACATTGGGTGAGACGATCTTACTAATTTGCTAGAGAACCAGTTCGGATTTAAGTATAACTTTTGTATGACTGAAGCTTTTAGTGATAGGTCTAATGCTTTAATATTTAATAATTTCTGTCCTCCGAATTCATATTCATTATATAAATAGGCCCGTTTAATTTTGTCTGGCTTGCCGTTCCAAATAAAATGGAATCTTTTTTTCTCATATAATTTAAAAAACTGTTCGCTAGGCGTAGGCAAGACCATAAGCAAATAGGTAAACTGGGATAATACTAAAGAGTTAATCAGGGTGATTTTTCCACAAATTGACAGGTATTTACCTTTCCATGGTAGCAAGATCTTATCTATTTTTGCTAACTTTCTATTAACATTTATTGGAGTGAGATCATTTATTTCATTTGGCATATGTATTCCGAGTATATCCACATCACCATCAGACCATTTTATTGGTAAACTACATGGTAATGTCAAAATTGTATTTTTTAGTGATCCAATACGTAATATAGTACATTTATCATAATGTGGTTGTAATCCAGAGAGGTTAGAAAATGTATTTAGATCCTCTATGAGGCTCTGGAGGGATTCAAGTTGTGGATTTAAAAGAAAACATGAATCATCAGCGTACAATAACACCTTTGTTTTTAAGCCCTGGATTTCTAATCCCTTGATATTATTGTTGGATTTTAATAGCTAACATCTCGATGGCAATAATAAATAGATATGCCGATAGTGGACAACCTTGTTTCACTCCTCTTGATAGTTTAAAACTTTCGGAGAAATAGCCATTATTTACTATTTTACACCTAGGGTTACTATACATGATTCTAACCCAATTTATAAGAGATTGTCCAAAATTGAAAATTTCCAGGCATTTATATATAAACCCCAGTCGTACTTTATAAAATGCCTTTTCGAAGTCTGCTATGAATAGCAGGCCTGGTTTCCCAGATTTTCAATAGTGTTCTATTGTTTCCAATACTTGCCTTATATTATCTCCAATGTATCGTCCAAGTAAAAAACCGGTCTGATTAGAATGAATAATGTCCGACAATACCTTTTTAATTCTATGCGCTATACATTTTGCTAGAATTTTTGCACTTGTATCCTGTTTCAGTAATAATGAAATCAGACCTTCTTCTTGAGTGTCTGATAATCTACCATTTAAATAGGAGTGGTTAAAACATGCTAATAACGGTCCTCTGAGTATATCAAAAAAGGTTTGGTATACCTCCACTGGTATAACATCCAACCCTGGAGTTTTCCCGCCATCCAACCCTGGAGTTTTCCCGCCATCCAACCCTGGAGTTTTCCCGCCATCCAACCCTGGAGTTTTCCCGCCATCCAACCCTGGAGTTTTCCCGCCATCCAACCCTGGAGTTTTCCCGGACTTAAAGTCTTTAATTGCATCCAGAAGTTCCTCCTCTGTAATTTCACCTTCACATGAGTCTTTCTGTATGGCTGTTAATTTGACATTATCAATAGAAAAAAAATCTCTACATTAGATATTGTTATTGTATTGTTATTATATTGATGATGTATTGATAGATATTGTTATTGCACTGATAGATATTGTTATTGTATTGATTAATATTGTTATTGTATTGTTATTGTATTGATAGATAATGTTATTATTTTGTTATTGTATTGTTATTGTATTGATATATATTGTTATTGAATTGTTATTGTATGGATATATATATATATATATATATTGTTATTGTGTTGATATATATTGTTATTGTGTTGTTATTGTATTGATAAATATTGTTATTCTATTGATATTGTATTGATATATATTGTTATTGTATTGATAGATATTACTGCACTGTTGGAGCTAGAAACATAAGGATTTCGCTGCACCAGCGATAACATCTGCAGATCTTTAATTTGATATGTTAGCAAGCCATTTTCCCAGACAGTCAGCCAGTCAGTCAGCCAGTCAGTCAGTCAGCCAGTCAGTCAGCCAGCCAGTCAGTCAGCCAGCCAGCCAGCCAGCCAGCCAGCCAGCCAGCCAGCCAGTCAGTCAGCCAGTCAGCAAGCCAGCCAGTCAGTCAGTCAGTCAGTCAGTCAGGTTCCTGTAGCCTGTAGCAGACGCTCTGTTAGTAGGGTTAGGGTCAGCCAGTCAGCCAGTCAGTCAGCCAGTCAGCCAGTCAGCCAGTCAGCCAGTCAGCCAGTCAGTCAGCCAGTCAGCCAGTCAGTCAGTCAGTCAGTCAGGTTCCTGTAGCCTGTAGCAGCTCTGTAGCAGACGTTCTGTTAGTAGGTGGATCACTGTTACAACTGATCTCTGTTGGTCCAAGTTGGGGGGAATAATTTGGGGAGCGTCAGCCAATCATAGCCAGATAACCTAATCCATATCAGTAGAGAGCAAGAGACACAGTACAACTGAGGACATCAGATAGTTTCCCAGTCGGTCAGTGGAGGTGGCTGTAGTCTGTAGCATCCAGCTATAACAGATAGTTAGTTTCCCAGTCGGTCAGTGGAGGTGGCTGTAGTCTGTAGCATCCAGCTATAACAGATAGTTAGTTTCCCAGTCGGTCAGTGGAGGTGGCTGTAGTCTGTAGCATCCAGCTATAACAGATAGTTAGTTTCCCAGTCGGTCAGTGGAGGTGGCTGTAGTCTGTAGCATCCAGCTATAACAGATAGTTAGTTTCCCAGTCGGTCAGTGGAGGTGGCTGTAGTCTGTAGCATCCAGCTATAACAGATAGTTAGTTTCCCAGTCGGTCAGTGGAGGTGGCTGTAGTCTGTAGCATCCAGCTATAACAGATAGTTAGTTTCCCAGTCGGTCAGTGGAGGTGGCTGTAGTCTGTAGCATCCAGCTATAACAGATAGTTAGTTTCCCAGTCGGTCAGTGGAGGTGGCTGTAGTCTGTAGCATCCAGCTATAACAGATAGTTAGTTTCCCAGTCGGTCAGTGGAGGTGGCTGTAGTCTGTAGCATCCAGCTATAACAGATAGTTAGTTTCCCAGTCGGTCAGTGGAGGTGGCTGTAGTCTGTAGCATCCAGCTATAACAGATAGTTAGTTTCCCAGTCGGTCAGTGGAGGTGGCTGTAGTCTGTAGCATCCAGCTATAACAGATAGTTAGTTTCCCAGTCGGTCAGTGGAGGTGGCTGTAGTCTGTAGCATCCAGCTATAACAGATAGTTAGTTTCCCAGTCGGTCAGTGGAGGTGGCTGTAGTCTGTAGCATCCAGCTATAACAGATAGTTAGTTTCCCAGTCGGTCAGTGGAGGTGGCTGTAGTCTGTAGCATCCAGCTATAACAGATAGTTAGTTTCCCAGTCGGTCAGTGGAGGTGGCTGTAGTCTGTAGCATCCAGCTATAACAGATAGTTAGTTTCCCAGTCGGTCAGTGGAGGTGGCTGTAGTCTGTAGCATCCAGCTATAACAGATAGTTAGTTTCCCAGTCGGTCAGTGGAGGTGGCTGTAGTCTGTATCATCCAGCTATAACAGATAGTTAGTTTCCCAGTCGGTCAGTGGAGGTGGCTGTAGTCTGTAGCATCCAGCTATAACAGATAGTTAGTTTCCCAGTCGGTCAGTGGAGGTGGCTGTAGTCTGTAGCATCCAGCTATAACAGATAGTTAGTTTCCCAGTCGGTCAGTGGAGGTGGCTGTAGTCTGTAGCATCCAGCTATAACAGATAGTTAGTTTCCCAGTCGGTCAGTGGAGGTGGCTGTAGTCTGTAGCATCCAGCTATAACAGATAGTTAGTTTCCCAGTCGGTCAGTGGAGGTGGCTGTAGTCTGTAGCATCCAGCTATAACAGATAGTTAGTTTCCCAGTCGGTCAGTGGAGGTGGCTGTAGTCTGTAGCATCCAGCTATAACAGATAGTTAGTTTCCCAGTCGGTCAGTGGAGGTGGCTGTAGTCTGTAGCATCCAGCTATAACAGATAGTTAGTTTCCCAGTCGGTCAGTGGAGGTGGCTGTAGTCTGTAGCATCCAGCTATAACAGATAGTTAGTTTCCCAGTCGGTCAGTGGAGGTGGCTGTAGTCTGTAGCATCCAGCTATAACAGATAGTTAGTTTCCCAGTCGGTCAGTGGAGGTGGCTGTAGTCTGTAGCATCCAGCTATAACAGATAGTTAGTTTCCCAGTCGGTCAGTGGAGGTGGCTGTAGTCTGTAGCATCCAGCTATAACAGATAGTTAGTTTCCCAGTCGGTCAGTGGAGGTGGCTGTAGTCTGTAGCATCTAGCTATAACAGATAGTTAGTTTCCCAGTCGGTCAGTGGAGGTGGCTGTAGTCTGTAGCATCTAGCTATAACAGATAGTTAGTTTCCCAGTCGGTCAGTGGAGGTGGCTGTAGTCTGTAGCATCTAGCTATAACAGATAGTTAGTTTCCCAGTCGGTCAGTGGAGGTGGCTGTAGTCTGTAGCATCCAGCTATAACAGATAGTTAGTTTCCCAGTCGGTCAGTGGAGGTGGCTGTAGTCTGTAGCATCTAGCTATAACAGATAGTTAGTTTCCCAGTCGGTCAGTGGAGGTGGCTGTAGTCTGTAGCATCTAGCTATAACAGATAGTTAGTTTCCCAGTCGGTCAGTGGAGGTGGCTGTAGTCTGTAGCATCCAGCTATAACAGATAGTTAGTTTCCCAGTCGGTCAGTGGAGGTGGCTGTAGTCTGTAGCATCCAGCTATAACAGATAGTTAGTTTCCCAGTCGGTCAGTGGAGGTGGCTGTAGTCTGTAGCATCCAGCTATAACAGATAGTTAGTTTCCCAGTCGGTCAGTGGAGGTGGCTGTAGTCTGTAGCATCCAGCTATAACAGATAGTTAGTTTCCCAGTCGGTCAGTGGAGGTGGCTGTAGTCTGTAGCATCCAGCTATAACAGATAGTTAGTTTCCCAGTCGGTCAGTGGAGGTGGCTGTAGTCTGTAGCATCCAGCTATAACAGATAGTTAGTTTCCCAGTCGGTCAGTGGAGGTGGCTGTAGTCTGTAGCATCCAGCTATAACAGATAGTTAGTTTCCCAGTCGGTCAGTGGAGGTGGCTGTAGTCTGTAGCATCCAGCTATAACAGATAGTTAGTTTCCCAGTCGGTCAGTGGAGGTGGCTGTAGTCTGTAGCATCTAGCTATAACAGATAGTTAGTTTCCCAGTCGGTCAGTGGAGGTGGCTGTAGTCTGTAGCATCTAGCTATAACAGATAGTTAGTTTCCCAGTCGGTCAGTGGAGGTGGCTGTAGTCTGTAGCATCCAGCTATAACAGATAGTTAGTTTCCCAGTCGGTCAGTGGAGGTGGCTGTAGTCTGTAGCATCCAGCTATAACAGATAGTTAGTTTCCCAGTCGGTCAGTGGAGGTGGCTGTAGTCTGTAGCATCTAGCTATAACAGATAGTTAGTTTCCCAGTCGGTCAGTGGAGGTGGCTGTAGTCTGTAGCATCAGCTATAACAGATAGTTAGTTTCCCAGTCGGTCAGTGGAGGTGGCTGTAGTCTGTAGCATCTAGCTATAACAGATAGTTAGTTTCCCAGTCGGTCAGTGGAGGTGGCTGTAGTCTGTAGCATCCAGCTATAACAGATAGTTAGTTTCCCAGTCGGTCAGTGGAGGTGGCTGTAGTCTGTAGCATCTAGCTATAACAGATAGTTAGTTTCCCAGTCGGTCAGTGGAGGTGGCTGTAGTCTGTAGCATCTAGCTATAACAGATAGTTAGTTTCCCAGTCGGTCAGTGGAGGTGGCTGTAGTCTGTAGCATCCAGCTATAACAGATAGTTAGTTTCCCAGTCGGTCAGTGGAGGTGGCTGTAGTCTGTAGCATCCAGCTATAACAGATAGTTAGTTTCCCAGTCGGTCAGTGGAGGTGGCTGTAGTCTGTAGCATCCAGCTATAACAGATAGTTAGTTTCCCAGTCGGTCAGTGGAGGTGGCTGTAGTCTGTAGCATCCAGCTATAACAGATAGTTAGTTTCCCAGTCGGTCAGTGGAGGTGGCTGTAGTCTGTAGCATCCAGCTATAACAGATAGTTAGTTTCCCAGTCGGTCAGTGGAGGTGGCTGTAGTCTGTAGCATCTAGCTATAACAGATAGTTAGTTTCCCAGTCGGTCAGTGGAGGTGGCTGTAGTCTGTAGCATCCTAGCTATAACAGATAGTTAGTTTCCCAGTCGGTCAGTGGAGGTGGCTGTAGTCTGTAGCATCCTAGCTATAACAGATAGTTAGTTTCCCAGTCGGTCAGTGGAGGTGGCTGTAGTCTGTAGCATCTAGCTATAACAGATAGTTAGTTTCCCAGTCGGTCAGTGGAGGTGGCTGTAGTCTGTAGCATCTAGCTATAACAGATAGTTAGTTTCCCAGTCGGTCAGTGGAGGTGGCTGTAGTCTGTAGCATCTAGCTATAACAGATAGTTAGTTTCCCAGTCGGTCAGTGGAGGTGGCTGTAGTCTGTAGCATCTAGCTATAACAGATAGTTAGTTTCCCAGTCGGTCAGTGGAGGTGGCTGTAGTCTGTAGCATCTAGCTATAACAGATAGTTAGTTTCCCAGTCGGTCAGTGGAGGTGGCTGTAGTCTGTAGCATCCAGCTATAACAGATAGTTAGTTTCCCAGTCGGTCAGTGGAGGTGGCTGTAGTCTGTAGCATCCAGCTATAACAGATAGTTAGTTTCCCAGTCGGTCAGTGGAGGTGGCTGTAGTCTGTAGCATCCAGCTATAACAGATAGTTAGTTTCCCAGTCGGTCAGTGGAGGTGGCTGTAGTCTGTAGCATCCAGCTATAACAGATAGTTAGTTTCCCAGTCGGTCAGTGGAGGTGGCTGTAGTCTGTAGCATCCAGCTATAACAGATAGTTAGTTTCCCAGTCGGTCAGTGGAGGTGGCTGTAGTCTGTAGCATCCAGCTATAACAGATAGTTAGTTTCCCAGTCGGTCAGTGGAGGTGGCTGTAGTCTGTAGCATCCAGCTATAACAGATAGTTAGTTTCCCAGTCGGTCAGTGGAGGTGGCTGTAGTCTGTAGCATCCAGCTATAACAGATAGTTAGTTTCCCAGTCGGTCAGTGGAGGTGGCTGTAGTCTGTAGCATCCAGCTATAACAGATAGTTAGTTTCCCAGTCGGTCAGTGGAGGTGGCTGTAGTCTGTAGCATCTAGCTATAACAGATAGTTAGTTTCCCAGTCGGTCAGTGGAGGTGGCTGTAGTCTGTAGCATCTAGCTATAACAGATAGTTAGTTTCCCAGTCGGTCAGTGGAGGTGGCTGTAGTCTGTAGCATCTAGCTATAACAGATAGTTAGTTTCCCAGTCGGTCAGTGGAGGTGGCTGTAGTCTGTAGCATCTAGCTATAACAGATAGTTAGTTTCCCAGTCGGTCAGTGGAGGTGGCTGTAGTCTGTAGCATCTAGCTATAACAGATAGTTAGTTTCCCAGTCGGTCAGTGGAGGTGGCTGTAGTCTGTAGCATCTAGCTATAACAGATAGTTAGTTTCCCAGTCGGTCAGTGGAGGTGGCTGTAGTCTGTAGCATCTAGCTATAACAGATAGTTAGTTTCCCAGTCGGTCAGTGGAGGTGGCTGTAGTCTGCAGCATCTAGCTATAACAGATAGTTAGTTTCCCAGTCGGTCAGTGGAGGTGGCTGTAGTCTGCAGCATCTAGCTATAACAGATAGTTAGTTTCCCAGTCGGTCAGTGGAGGTGGCTGTAGTCTGTAGCATCTAGCTATAACAGATAGTTAGTTTCCCAGTCGGTCAGTGGAGGTGGCTGTAGTCTGTAGCATCTAGCTATAACAGATAGTTAGTTTCCCAGTCGGTCAGTGGAGGTGGCTGTAGTCTGTAGCATCCAGCTATAACAGATAGTTAGTTTCCCAGTCGGTCAGTGGAGGTGGCTGTAGTCTGTAGCATCCAGCTATAACAGATAGTTAGTTTCCCAGTCGGTCAGTGGAGGTGGCTGTAGTCTGTATCATCCAGCTATAACAGATAGTTAGTTTCCCAGTCGGTCAGTGGAGGTGGCTGTAGTCTGTAGCATCCAGCTATAACAGATAGTTAGTTTCCCAGTCGGTCAGTGGAGGTGGCTGTAGTCTGTAGCATCCAGCTATAACAGATAGTTAGTTTCCCAGTCGGTCAGTGGAGGTGGCTGTAGTCTGTATCATCCAGCTATAACAGATAGTTAGTTTCCCAGTCGGTCAGTGGAGGTGGCTGTAGTCTGTAGCATCCAGCTATAACAGATAGTTAGTTTCCCAGTCGGTCAGTGGAGGTGGCTGTAGTCTGTAGCATCCAGCTATAACAGATAGTTAGTTTCCCAGTCGGTCAGTGGAGGTGGCTGTAGTCTGTAGCATCCAGCTATAACAGGTAGTTAGTTTCCCAGTCGGTCAGTGGAGGTGGCTGTAGTCTGTAGCATCCAGCTATAACAGATAGTTAGTTTCCCAGTCGGTCAGTGGAGGTGGCTGTAGTCTGTAGCATCCAGCTATAACAGATAGTTAGTTTCCCAGTCGGTCAGTGGAGGTGGCTGTAGTCTGTAGCATCCAGCTATAACAGATAGTTAGTTTCCCAGTCGGTCAGTGGAGGTGGCTGTAGTCTGTAGCATCCAGCTATAACAGATAGTTAGTTTCCCAGTCGGTCAGTGGAGGTGGCTGTAGTCTGTAGCATCCAGCTATAACAGATAGTTAGTTTCCCAGTCGGTCAGTGGAGGTGGCTGTAGTCTGTAGCATCCAGCTATAACAGATAGTTAGTTTCCCAGTCGGTCAGTGGAGGTGGCTGTAGTCTGTAGCATCCAGCTATAACAGATAGTTAGTTTCCCAGTCGGTCAGTGGAGGTGGCTGTAGTCTGTAGCATCCAGCTATAACAGATAGTTAGTTTCCCAGTCGGTCAGTGGAGGTGGCTGTAGTCTGTAGCATCCAGCTATAACAGATAGTTAGTTTCCCAGTCGGTCAGTGGAGGTGGCTGTAGTCTGTAGCATCCAGCTATAACAGATAGTTAGTTTCCCAGTCGGTCAGTGGAGGTGGCTGTAGTCTGTAGCATCCAGCTATAACAGCACTGGACTGTAGTTGGTGGATCACTGTTGATACAGCTGATCTCTGTTGGTCCAACTGGAATATAGCAGACTGTTTGTTGTCAGACAGATAGTCAGTCCCAACTCCCAATGCTTCATATTATGATGTGGATGTTCTGCCAGGAGTGCCTGTATGTCATCAGACAAATTTCCCCTAAAGGGACAATGAAGTATTTAATCAATCAATATTGTTGTAATGAGGGAAATCTGAGCTAAGCCAGATCATTTCACTCTCTTTCTCTCTTTCTCAGTTCCTCCGCTCTCTGTTCTGCACAGTTCTGTTCTGTACAGCTACTGAAGAGCCACATGTTTTTATTTTCATAAAATGTTTACTTTTACCCCTTTTTCTCCCCAGTTTCGTGATATCCAATTGGTAGTTACAATCTTGTCCCATCGCTGCAACTCCCCTACGGACTCGGGAGAGGTGAAGGCAGAGAGCCATGCATCCTCCGAAACACGACCCTGCCAAGTCGCACTGCTTCTTGACACACTGCTTGCTTAATCCGGAAGCCAGTCGCACCAATGTGTGCTTGAGGCATCACTAAAGACCCGGGTTCGATCCCGGCCGTGACCGGGAGACCCATGAGGTGGCGCACAATTGGCCCAGCGTCGTCCGCGTTAGGGGAGGGTTTGGCCAGCCAGGATTTCATTGTCCCATCGCGCTCTAGCGACTCCTTGTGGCGGCTTCACTGGATCAATCTGAAACTTTGCACACACACTGTGCCCAAAATCTAAATTGCGCCAAAACTGCAATAATATATTGTGGCCTTTCTCTTGCATTTCAAAGATGATGAAACAAAACAAAAAATTGAAAAGGCATGTTTTTTTGTTTGTATTATCTTTTGCAGATCTAATGTGTTATATTCTCCTACATTAATTTCACATTTCCACAAACTGCAAATTGTTTCCTTTCAAATGATATCAAGAATATGCATATCCTTGCTTCAGGTCCTGAGCTACAGGCAGTTAGATTTGGGGCAAAAATTGAAAAAAAGGGTCCGATCCTTAAGAGGTTAACATAGTTAAATATAATAATAATACTGTTTGACATGATTAATATAATAATAATAATAATACTGTTTGACATGATTAATATAATAATAATAATAATACTGTTTAATATGTCTAAATATAATAATAATACTGTGTAACATGGTTAAATATAATAATAATACTGTTTAACATAGTGAAACATAATAATAATAATAATAATAATAATAATAAATACTGTTTAACATAGTTAAATATAATTATAATAATACAATACACCCATACCCATACACATACCCATACACAAAAAAAAAAATTATGCACGCATGACTGTAAGTCGCTTTGGATAAAAGCGTCTGCTAAATGGCATATTATTATTATTATTATTGCAATCAATAATAATAACACTGTTTAACATGGATAAATAAAATACTACTACTAATAATACTAATAATAATAACAATAATGCTGTTTAACATAGTTATATAATATTGTTTAACATGGTTAAATATAATAATTCGAATTAGAATAATACTGTTTAAAATGGTTAAATATAATAATAACAATAACAATAACAATAATAATAATACAAATAATAATAATGATATTAATAATGATAATGATAATAAAATAATAATAATAATAATAATAATAATAATAATAATAATAAAAAATAATAACAATAATAATAATAATAATAATAATGGGAAAGATATTGAAGTGCCTTTGAATGGTGTATGTTAGTAGGTGACAGGTTTGTGTCAACATTTGCAACAATGCTGGGTTTTTCATGCTCAGCAGTTTCCTGTTTGTATCAATAATGGTCCACCACTCAATGGATATCTGTGGGAAGCATTGGCGTCAACATGGGCCAGCATCCCTGTGGAACGCTTTCGACACCTTGTCTATGCCCCGACAAATTGAGGCTGTTCTGAGGGCAAAAGGGGGTCAACTCAATATTAGGAAGGTGCCCTTAATGTTTTGTACACTCAGTGTATATACACACCATACACACACACACACACACACACACACACACACACACACACACACACACACACACACACACACACACACACACACACACACACACACACACACACACACACACACACACACACACACACACACACACACACACACACACACACACACTCACCTGCACACACACTATATTGACAGTCCCACACAAAATTCACACACATTAACATACACTACATACACACACACACACATACCGACACAAAACAAATACACATACATACACATTACGCATTACACTCACACTCACACACACGTACACACTTTTACACTCATAATTTGCTGCTGCTACTCTGTCCTAGTCACTTTACCCTGCCTTCATGTACATATCTACCTCAAATACCTTATTATTATCTATCCTGATGCCTAGTCACTTTACCCTGCCTTCATGTACATATCTACCTCAAATACCTTATTATTATCTATCCTGATGCCTAGTCACTTTACCCTGCCTTCATGTACATATCTACCTCAAATACCTTATTATTATCTATCCTGATGCCTAGTCACTTTACCCTGCCTTCATGCACATACAGTATCTTCCTCAAATGCCCCAAACCGCTGCACATTGATCTGGTACTTCCTGTATATAGCTCCACATTGATCTGGTACTGGTACTCCCTGTATATAGCTCCATATTGATCTGGGACTGGTACTCCCTGTATATAGCTCCACATTGATCTGGTACTGGTACTCCCTGTATATAGGTCCACATTGATCTGGTACTGGTACTCCCTGTATATAGGTCCACGTTGATCTGGTACTGGTACTTCCTGTATATAGCTCCACATTGATCTGGTACTGGTACTCCCTGTATATAGCTCCACATTGATCTGGGACTGGTACTCCCTGTATATAGCTCCACATTGATCTGGTACTGGTACTCCCTGTATATAGCGCCACATTGATCTGGTACTGGTACTCCCTGTATATAGGTCCACATTGATCTGGTACTGGTACTCCCTGTATATAGGTCCACATTGATCTGGTACTGGTACTCCCTGTATATAGGTCCACATTGATCTGGTACTGGTACTCCCTCTATATAGGTCCACATTGATCTGGTACTGGTACTCCCTGTATATAGGTCCACATTGATCTGGTACTGGTACTCCCTGTATATAGGTCCACATTGATCTGGTACTGGTACTCCCTGTATATAGGTCCACATTGATCTGGTACTGGTACTCCCTGTATATAGGTCCACATTGATCTGGTACTGGTACTCCCTGTATATAGGTCCACATTGATCTGGTACTGGTACTCCCTGTATATAGGTCCACATTGATCTGGTACTGGTACTCCCTGTATATAGATCCACATTGATCTGGTACTGGTACTCCCTGTATATAGGTCCACATTGATCTGGTACTGGTACTTCCTGTATATAGGTCCACATTGATCTGGTACTGGTACTCCCTGTATATAGCTCCATATTGATCTGGTACTGGTACTCCCTGTATATAGCTCCACATTGATCTGGTACTGGTACTCCCTGTATATAGGTCCACATTGATCTGGTACTGGTACTCCCTGTATATAGGTCCACATTGATCTGGTACTGGTACTCCCTGTATATAGGTCCACATTGATCTGGTACTGGTACTTCCTGTATATAGCTCCACATTGATCTGGTACTGGTACTTCCTGTATATAGCTCCATATTGATCTGGTACTGGTACTCCCTGTATATAGCTCCATATTGATCTGGTACTGGTACTCCCTGTATATAGCTACACATTGATCTGGTACTGGTACTCCCTGTATATAGCTCCACATTGATCTGGTACTGGTACTCCCTGTATATAGGTCCACATTGATCTGGTACTGGTACTCCCTGTATATAGGTCCACATTGATCTGGTACTGGTACTTCCTGTATATAGCTCCACATTGATCTGGTACTGGTACTTCCTGTATATACTGTAGCTTGTGTATGATATTTTATTTATTGTGTTACAATTGTATTATTGTTTTTAAACTCTGCATTGCTGGGAAGGGCTAATGAGCAAGCAAGTCTACACTTGTATTCGGCGCACGTGACAACTACAATTTTATTTGATTATTTTATTTAAAACTACAAAGAAATGTGACAAAGAAATTAACTTTATGTCCTGAATACAAAGCATTATATTTGGGGCATATCCAACACAACACATACAGTGCCTTGCAAAAGTATTCATCCCCCTTGGTGTTTTTCCTATTTTGTTGCATTACAACCTGTAATTTCAATGGATTTTTATTTGGATTTCATGTAATGGATATACACAAAATAGTCCAAATTGGTGAAGTGAAATGAAAGAAGTTACTAAAACATAAATAACGGAAAAGTGGTGCGTGCATATGTATTCACCCCCTTTGCTATGAAGCCCCTAAATTAGATCTGGTGCAACCAATTGACCTTCAGAAGTCCCATAATTAGTTAAATAAAGTCCACCTGT
Source organism: Coregonus ussuriensis (assembly GCA_031479575.1). NCBI lineage: Eukaryota > Metazoa > Chordata > Actinopteri > Salmoniformes > Salmonidae > Coregonus > Coregonus ussuriensis. Next base: position 50,034,828 of record CM062503.1, on the reverse strand, counting down.
GTGCAATCTAAGTGTCACATGATCTGTCACATGATCTCAGTTTATATACACCTGTTCTGAAAGGCCCCAGAGTCTGCAACACCACTAAGCAAGGGGCACCACCAAGCAAGCGGCACCATGAAGACCAAGGAGCTCTCCAAAACAGGTCATGGACAAAGTTGTGGAGAAGTACAGATCAGGGTTGGGTTATAAAAAAATATCAGAAACTTTGAACATCCCACAGAGCACCATTAAATCCATTATAAAAAAATGGAAAGAATACGGCACCACAACAAACCTGCCAAGAGAGGGCCGCCCACCAAAACTCACGGACCAGGCAAGGAGGGCATTAATCAGAGAGGCAACAAAGAGACCAAAGATAACCCAGAAGGAGCTGCAAAGCTCCACAGCGGAGATTGGAGTATCTGTCCATAGGACCACTTTAAGCCGTACACTCCACAGAGCTGGGCTTCACGGAAGAGTGGCCAGAAAAAAGCCATTGTTTAAAGAAAAAAAGAAGCAAACATGTTTGGTGTTCGCCAAAAGGCATGTGGGAGACTCCCCAAACATATGGAAGAAGGTACTCTGGTCAGATGACACTAAAATTGAGCTTTTTGGCAATCAAGGAAAACGTTATGTCTGGCACAAACCCAACACCTCTCATCACCCAGAGAACACCATCCCCACAGTGAAGCATGGTGGTGGCATCATCATGCTGTGGGGATGTTTTTCATCAGCAGGGACTGGGAAACTGGTCAGAATTGAAGTAATGATGGATGGCGCTAAATACAGGGAAATTCTTGAGGGAAACCTGTTTCAGTCTTCCAGAGATTTAAGACTGGGATGGAGGTTCACCTTCCAGCAGGACAATGACCCTAAGCATGCTGGTAAAGCAACACTCGAGTGGTTTAAGGGGAAACATTTAAAAGTCTTGGAATAGCCTAGTCAAAGCCCAGACCTCAATCCAATTGAGAATCTGTGGTATGACTTAAAGATTGCTGTACACCAGCGGAACCCATCCAACTTGAAGGAGCTGGAGCAGTTTTGCCTTGAAGAATGGGCAAAAATCCCAGTGGCTAGATGTGCCAAGCTTATAGAGACATACCCCAAGAGACTTGCAGCTGTAATTGCTGCAAAAGGTGGCTCTACAAAGTATTGACTTTGGGGGGGGGGGTGAATAGTTATGCACGCTCAAGTTTTCTGTTTTTGCATCTTCAAAGTGGTAGGCATGTTGTGTAATTCAAATGATACACACCCCCCCAAAATCCATTTTAATTCCAGTTGTAAGGCAACAAAATAGGACAAATGCCAGGGGGGGTGAATACTGTCGCAAGCCACTGTAACTGAGCACCACTCTTCATATTTTCAAACATGGTGGTGACTGCATCATTCTCTTGCACATCTAGCATTCCAGTGTTAATACTAATTGTAATTATTTTGCACTATAGCCTATTTATTGCCTTACCTCCATAACTTGCTACATTTGCACACACTGTATATATATTTTCTGTTGTATTTTTTGACTTTATGTTTTTTTTACCCCATATGTAACTCTGTGTTGTTGTTTTTATCGCACTGCTTTGCTTTATATTGGCCAGGTCGCAGTTGTAAATGAGAACTTGTTCTCAACTGGCTTACCTGGTTAAATAAAGGTGAAATAATAAATAAATAATAATAATCATGATGTTTAAGATCAAAATAAATTGAATATAGCTAAGCACAGGCAACATCCTAGAGGAAAACCTGGTTCAGTCTGCTTTTCAACAGACACTGGGAGACAAATTCACTTTTCAGCAGGACAATAACCTAAAACACAAGGCCAAATCTACACTGGAGTTGCTTACCAAGAAGACATTGAATGGTCCTGAGTGGCCGAGTTACAGTTTTGACTTAAATCGGCTTGAGAATCTATGGCAAGACTTGAAAATGTCTGTCAAGCAATGATCAAAAACCAACTTGACAGACATTGAAGAATTTTTAAAAAGAATAATGTGCAGATATTGTACAATCCAGGTGTGTAAAGCTCTTAGAGACTTACCCAGAAAGACTCACAGTTTTAATCGCTGCCAAAAGGGATTTCTAATATGTATTGACTCAGGGTTGTGATCACTAATGTAAATTGTATTTCTGTATTTCATTTTCAATAAATTTGAAACAATTCTAAAAACACATTTTCATTATGGGGTATTGTGTGTGGATGGGTGAGAAAAAAATATATTTAATCAATTTCGTATTCAGGCTGTAACACAACAAAATGTGGAGTAAGTCAAGGGTTATGAATACTTTCTGAAGGCACTGTACTATTGGGGGGAAATCTAATAAATGTTATGTTTGCTAACTTAGGTAGCTAGCTAGATAGCTAGCAATGTTAGCTAAACAACTACAGGTAGCCATATATATGACTTAAAAATAGAGAGAGGTTTTACAATAAGAGATCTATTGTATCTCGATTGTAAAACCTCTTCTCTTTTTAGTCATAGATATGGCTACTAAACAGCAAGCTATTAACGTTACAACCAGCCACCTAAAGCTTAAGTTTACCAGCAAATGTTAGCACATGACTGGAGTTGGCTAGCTAGTTAGTGCCAAGCCTCACGTTTGTAACTGGTTAGCAAACGTGTAACATCAGCAACTATAAATCATTTTACTAGCTAGCAATGTAACACTGAACTGTACTACACTGTTCATACTGTATTTTGTATCAATTGTATACTTTCTGATGTATCAAATACTTATGTCATGCAATAAAATGCAAATTAATTACTTAAAAATCATACAATGTGATTTTCTGGATTTTTGTTTTAGATTCCGTCTCTCACAGTTGAAGTGTACCTATGATAAATATTACAGACCTCTACATGCTTTGTAAGTAGGAAAACCTGCAAAATCAGCAGTGTATCAAATACTTGTTCTCCCCACTGTATATACATATATACACACATACAGTGGGGGAAAAAGTATTTAGTCAGTCACCAATTGTGCAAGTTCTCCCACTTAAAAAGATGAGAGAGGCCTGTAATTTTCATCATAGGTACACATCAACTATGACAAGACAAAATGAAAATCCAGAAAATCACATTGTAGGATTTCTAATGAATTTATTTGCACATTATGGTGGAAAATAAGTATTTGGTCAATAACAAAAGTTTCTCAATACTTTCTTATATACCCTTTGATGGCAATGACACAGGTCAAACGTTTTCTGTAAGTCTTCACAAGGTTTTCACACACAGTTGCTGGTATTTTGGCCCATTCCTCCATGCAGATCTCCTCTAGAGCAGTGATGTTTTGGGGCTGTCGCTGGGCAACACAGATTTTCAACTCCCTCCAAAGATTTTCTATGGGGTTGAGATCTGGAGACTGGCTAGGCCACTCCAGGACCTTGAAATGCTTCTTACGAAGCCACTCCTTCGTTGCCCGGGCGGTGTGTTTGGGATAATTGTCATGCTGAAAGACACAGCCACGTTTCATCTTCAATGCCCTTGCTGATGGAAGGAGGTTTTCACTCAGAATCTCATGATACATGGCCCCATTCATTCTTTCTTTTACACGGATCAGTCGTCCTGGTCCCTTTGCAGAAAAACAGCCCCAAAGCATGATGTTTCCACCCCCATGCTTCACAATAGGTATGGTGTTCTTTGGATGCATCTCAGCATTCTTTGTCCTCCAAACACGACGAGTTGAGTTTTTACCAAAAAGTAATATTTTGGTTTCATCTGACCATATGACATTCTCCCAATCCTCTTCTGGATCATCCAAATGCACTCTAGCAAACTTCAGACGGGCCTGGACATGTACTGGCTTAAGCAGGGCGACACGTCTTGCACTGCAGGATTTGAGTCCCTGGCGGCGTAGTGTGTTACTGATGGTAGGCTTTGTTACTTTGGTCCCAGCTCTCTGCAGGTCATTCACTAGGTCCCCCCGTGTGGTTCTGGGATTTTTGCTCACCATTCTTGTGATCATTTTGACCCCACGGGGTGAGATCTTGCGTGGAGCCCCAGATCGAGGGAGATTATCAGTGGTCTTGTATGTCTTCCATTTCCTAATAATTGCTCCCACAGTTGATTTCTTCAAACCAAGCTGCTTACCTATTGCAGATTCAGTCTTCCCAGCCTGGTGCAGGTCTACAATTTTGTTTCTGGTGTCCTTTGACAGCTCTTTGGTCTTGGCCATAGTAGAGTTTGGAGTGTGACTGTTTGAGGTTGTGGACAGGTGTCTTTTATACTGATAACAAGTTCAAACCGATGCCATTAATACAGGTAATGAGTGGAGGACAGAGGAGCCTCTTAAAGAAGAAGTTACAGGTCTGTGAGAGCCATAAATCTTGCTTGTTTGTAGGTGACCAAATACTTATTTTCCACCATAATTTGCAAATAAATTCATTAAAAATCTTACAATGTGATTTTCTGGTTTTTTTTTCTCAATTTGTCATAGTTGACGTGTACCTATGATGAAAATTACAGGCCTCTCTCATCTTTTTAAGTGGGAGAACTTGCACAATTGGTGGCTGACTAAATACTATTTTTCCCCACTGTACATACATACACATATACATATATATATATATATATATATATACATATACACACACACATACACATACACACATACATACACATATACATACATACATACACACATACATATCCTTTAAAAAAATATATAGAGAGAGCTCTTCTTTGTCGACACCCATTCAGCATCATTCACACCCTCTTAAGCCCCACCCATCTCCTTAAGGATTTACATGTGAGGCCATGTGGTAATCACACGCTATATCAAATAAAATGTACGTTTATTTGTCACATGCACAGGATACAGAAGGTCTAAACGGTACAGTGATAGTACTTGCATAGTAACAATATCAAAAACAGATGACGTTTACCCGACACACTTGTCTAAATTGATGGGTCACGTGAAGGAAATGTTATAACCACCCCCCCCCCCCAGCCACATCTAGCTAAGTGGATGGGTCACTACTGTCTAGATATGGACACATGTTCATGAAATACAATAGACGGCCGTAATCACCCCCAGACACACCTGGCTAATTGGATGGGTCATGTAATAATCCGCCCGAAGTGGAGTCTTTTGTTTAGACATGTAGCTAGCTAGGTAGCTAGCTAAACAATGAACCGGCATAACCACAACTCATACAACTACCAATACAAACATTGTCATAGCTGTAGTATGAATCTGCAGGTAGCTAAAGCTGACAAACTAGGTTCAATGTTAGCTAGCTAACATTAGGCTATAACTAGCAATGCAATATTACTACACAGATCATACACGTAACGTTAGCTAGCGAGCCAGCAAGCTAACGTTTACTAGCTAACTAACAGTATGCTTTAACTTGCAATAAAAACGGCTTTCTGACAAAATTATAAACTTATATCTGGAAAATGTAGCTAGACTCTTACCCGTTTACATGGATGAATGCTTCACGGCAGACTGTAACCATTTAACTCAATTTTGTTTGTAGCTACATCTTGTTTGGCCAGCTTTGTGTCAAGTCACTCCAGTTCACACTGACCGTGGCGTGTGCAGAAAGTAGCCCATAATTTTTTCCTACTGATCTGTCGATAGCGCCTGCTAAATTTAGGGCGTCAATGTTGTTGAGAAAAGTAGCAAAACCATTGCAGTTCTCGATGGTTAACATTATATATGTAAAAAATGGCTCGGTAGAAAGGACTGTTAACACATACTGAACAGCTCATGTTATAGACAGAAGCGTGCTACATGGCAGACCAATCCCAACTCACCTCTCGGCATGTCCACCCCATACATTATCTCAGCCAATCATGGCTAGCAGGAAGGTTCCTGTCTTTTTCCATGGCTAAACCAACTGAGCTCGTAATTTAACAATTGTATTCATATTTATGGATGAAATACAAGTTTGTTAATAAGGCACTTGAAAGTTCACATGTTCCAGAAGGCATTTCTGCCAAAAAATGCATTTTGATAAAAATAAATGTTTGCTGCTCTTGTGAAGTTGTGATGTGAAACGAGTCACAAATATCTTCTGTAAATCCATAAAGGCAGACAAAGTTTGAAGATTGATAGAAAAGATCCACATTTATTTTATGGTGGTTTTACATGTTCTTATGTTGAGCCACACTGTCCTTTATCTGGCTTCGGTATCCGGCTTTGGTGTTTGGCTTCGGTGTTTGGCTTTGGTGTTTGGCTTCGGTGTTTGGCTTCGGTATCCGGCTTCGGTGTTTGGCTTCGGTGTTTGGCTTCAGTGTTTGGCTTCAGTGTTTGGCTTCGGTGTTTGGCTTTGGTGTTTGGCTTCGTTATCAGGTTTTGGTGTTTGGCTTTGGTGTTTGGCTTCGTTATCCGGCTTTGGTGTATGGCTTCGGTGTTTGGCTTCGGTGTTTGGCTTCAGTGTTTGGCTTCGGTGTTTGGCATGGTGGGCTGTGGAAGCTGAGACTCTTTGTGACGAATGGTCTTGTCCCATCTGTGGTGTATGGCCAGCTGGATAAGACTCTGCCGGAGGTGGTGAGTGCAAGGTCTGTAGACCTTCTTAACCACCGACTGTTTGGACCTCTTGCAGAAGATTTTGCTGGTACTGCACGTCTCAAATCAAATCAAAATGTTATTTGTCACACTAAAATGTAAATGCAAAGACTGAGACTGAGGCAATGACTGTTCTCCCACATCCATAACATGTAACATGTACCCATGTACATCAGATGTCTGAATAACACTTGCACACATACCAAACACTCCCTGCAGATAACTAATATTATCGTGTACAGGAAGTAGTATCAGTGTCCCTCAACAACAGAAGTAGTTAGGGGGAATATCAGCACCAGTCCAAAACACACACTTCAAAGCCTCTTAGTGCCCTAAGGAGAATAGTGTTCCAGTGTGTAATACAGAGAACAGAACAGCATTTATGAAGCAGACACACAGGTACTAAAACACTTCACACCTTTAATCTAAATCAGGTATGAGGTGTGATGCTAAAATGGACAACAACACCGTAAAGCATTCCTCCACAATGCACATTGTAGTAGACAGCAATACATAGATGGCCATAGACCTGAAAAGGTTCACCTGTCGTTTTCACAGACAAAGAGGAACAATGGAGGAGTTTAAGTGCTTCTACAGGAGAGAGAAAAACCCTGTCACAGAGGAGAATTATACACCATGACGAAAGCAATTTTTATGGCCCCATGGAAATGACAGTTTGTGCGGTGGTGAGAATTCAAGTTACCAGAACTCTGCAAATTTCTCCTGCTTTCAGCTTCCCTCTCTTCCCAAACCGCCTGCTTTCAACCTCCCTCTTTCCCCCAACCTTCTCCTGTTTTCAGCCTCCGCGCTCCCCCAACCTTCTACTGCTTTCAGCATTCCTCCCTCCCTCCACCAACCTTCACCAGCCTTCAGTCTTCTCCTGGTGTTGAGTTGAACTGGAGAAAGAAGGGCAGTTCATGTTGCCCCGGCGACATCAAGAGTGACACATTTAAAGAGAGTGTTTAACCCCCTGGTCCTCTGGTACTCAGCCTTCTTCCCTGTTTCCAAAACTCAGTGACGGAGTACATTACAACATTTGAGAAGAGCTTTATTTAATTTTTGTTTAAATCACAAAATAGCCAGGCAGCAATTTTTCCTTTCCCTTGTCAAGATATCTGTTGCACCTCGCCAATTAGCATTCCTCTGTTCTGTTTTCAATCGAGGCATTGCACAACCTTAAAATACCTCTAAGAAGAGCTCTATCCAAAACCAATATGGTGTTAATCTAAACTGGTAACATGAATATTCCATAACTTTTGACACACATTTTAGACTTTGTGTACTATTTTGTCCACTATGAAGCAAAAAGCCTGTGCAACTGAAATCCATTCAATACCACATACCTCACGGTTGAAAACAGTCTGCTCTGTTGAGGTGTTAGAAACAGGAGCCAGGTTGTTCATTTCACTGGGTGAACAGGTTGCCGGGGAGATGAAAAGGTTCAGAGGGGAAAAGAGCGAGATGAGGGTTCAGAGTGTTAAACAGGTGGTGATTGGTAGCTTGGGACTCTTCAGAAGAACCCTATCCATCCCTTACACACACACCTACACACACACACTCACAAACACAGCATCGTTGGCGTTTTCTTCAGATCTTCCTAACTGACTAACAGGGTCCAGGAGAATCAGATCTTTCTAACTGACTAACAGGGTCCAGTAGAATCAGATCTTTCTAACTGACTAACAGGGTCCAGTAGAATCAGATCTTACTAACTGACTAACAGGGTCCAGGAGAATCAGATCTTACTAACTGACTAACAGGGTCCAGGAGAATCAGATCTTACTAACTGACTAACAGGGTCCAGGAGAATCAGATCTTTCTAACTGACTAACAGGGTCCAGGAGAATCAGATCCAGTTTCATGTTGATCTTCTCAGACTCATTATGAGCTGAGAGAAAAGGTCAGTCCATCCGTCTGTCTGTACGTCTGTCCGCCCACAGCTACTCCCACTAGCCTCCTCTGACAGGCACACACACACACACACACACACACACACACACACACACACACACACACACACACACACACACACACACACACACACACACACACACACACACACAGGCCTTGTATCCCCTGGCTGTCATATCACGAGGACACAGCTAAATATCACAGCTCAGCATTGTCACAACAGAGCAGAGTCCCTCTATCTCTAGGTTTTCAGAGAAACACTAATATTGTTTTATTGAGTTTCTCAGACAAGCTGTGAGTGATACTCAAAGTCACATGGAATAAAAATATACGGCTCATGTTCTCCTTAAATTACAGCAGCATAATGAAAGACACATTGATAACACTATTTAAAGAGCTTCTGTGACTAAGTACTAACACTGTGAGAAAGTGGAACCAGTGTTGAGAGAGAGAGAGAGAGAGAGAGAGACAGAGAGACAGAGAGACAGAGAGACAGATCGAGAGAGAGAGAGAGAGAGACAGGAGAGAGAGAGAAAGAGAGACAGGAGAGAGAGAGAAAGAGAGACAGGAGAGAGAGAGAAAGAGAGACAGGAGAGAGAGAGAAAGAGAGAGAGAGAGAGAAAGAGAGACAGGAGAGAGAGAGAGAGAGAGAGAGAGAGAGAGAGAGAGAGAGAGAGAGAGAGAGAGAGAGAGAGAGAGAGAGAGAGAGAGAGAGAGAGAGAGAGAGAGAGAGAGAGAGAGAGAGAGAGAGAGAGAGAGAGAGAGAGAGAGAGAGAGAGAGAGAGAGAGAGAGAGAGAGAGAGAGAGAGAGAGAGAGAGAGAAACAACACCAGGATAATGGGTTCATTTCCCGGTACAACCCATACATAAGAAATGTATGCTTGCATGACTTTAAGTGGCTTTGGATAAAAGTGTCTGTTAAATTACATATATTATGATTACAGTATGGATATTAGGGCCTCTCTTGGCAAGGAATACAGAATAACACTGAATGGCTGGCTGGCTGGCTGGCTGGCTGACTTGCTGGCTGGCTGGCTGGCTGGCTGGCTGGCTGGCTGGCTGGCTGGCTGGCTGGCTGGCTGGCTGGCTGTCTGACTGGCTGGCTTACTGGCTGACTGGCTGGCTGGCTGGCTGGCTGACAGGCTGGCAGTTTGTTACTTCAATAAACACCTTTTAGAAACCTCTCTCACCCCTGTAGTCATTAATATAGCTATGGGGGAGTTGGAGAGTATTTCAAAGTATGGTGGGTCTCGTGGGAATGGACAACCCTCTACTGTTGTTGCCAATAGTAGGTAAATAGTGATCCAGATATAACAGTCCAACTTCAGATGCCAAACTGAACAGCGATCCAAACCACTTATTTAGACTCATGGTTCTACGCTTGACACTTCTGATACTGTCACCCACAGTCCAGGGAGACTGATGGTGAGGGACTGTACTGTCACCCACAGTCCAGGGAGACTGATGGTCAGGGACTGTACTGTCACCCACAGTCCAGGGAGACTGATGGTGAGGGACTGTACTGTCACCCACAGTCCAGGGAGACTGATGGTGAGGGACTGTACTGTCACCCACAGTCCAGGGAGACTGATGGTGAGGGACTATACTGTCAGTGTCTATACAATGTTAGTGGTTTCTGACCTGGGTCTGTGTGTGAGAAGCTTTATACTGTATCTCATCTGATCGGTCTGCACAGCACAAGGGAAGTAGTTTAACCAGAAATATCATACCAATACAAGAAAATGAGATGAGAAATAGAACAAACTGTTGGGGTCAGCTGACAGGTCTACCGGACTGTCTACCGGACTGAACAACAACAACCACAGCTACTAACCGCTCTGCATTCTGACTGTGAGAGAGACAGACGGTGTAACTAAACGCTCTGCATTCTGACTGTGAGAGAGACAGACGGTGTAACTAAACGCTCTGCATTCTGACTGTGAGAGAGACAGACGGTGTAACTAAACGCTCTGCATTCTGACTGTGAGAGAGACAGACGGTGTAACTAAACGCTCTGCATTCTGACTGTGAGAGAGACAGACGGTGTAACTAAACGCTCTGCATTCTGACTGTGAGAGAGACAGGCGGTGTAACTAAACGCTCTGCATTCTGACTGTGAGAGAGACAGACGGTGTAACTAAACGCTCTGCATTCTGACTGTGAGAGAGACAGACGGTGTAACTAAACGCTCTGCATTCTGACTGTGAGAGAGACAGACGGTGTAACTAAACGCTCTGCATTCTGACTGTGAGAGAGACAGACGGTGTAACTAAACGCTCTGCATTCTGACTGTGAGAGAGACAGACGGTGTAACTAAACGCTCTGCATTCTGACTGTGAGAGAGACAGACGGTGTAACTAAACGCTCTGCATTCTGACTGTGAGAGAGACAGACGGTGTAACTAAACGCTCTGCATTCTGACTGTGAGAGAGACAGACGGTGTAACTAAACGCTCTGCATTCTGACTGTGAGAGAGACAGACGGTGTAACTAAACGCTCTGCATTCTGACTGTGAGAGAGACAGACGGTGTAACTAAACGCTCTGCATTCTGACTGTGAGAGAGACAGACGGTGTAACTAAACGCTCTGCATTCTGACTGTGAGAGAGACAGACGGTGTAACTAAACGCTCTGCATTCTGACCGTGAGAGAGACAGACGGTGTAACTAAACGCTCTGCCTTCTGACCGTGAGAGAGACAGACAGTGTAACTAAACGCTCTGCATTCTGACCGTGAGAGAGACAGACGGTGTAACTAAACGCTCTGCATTCTGACCGTGAGAGAGACAGACGGTGTAACTAAACGCTCTGCATTCTGACCGTGAGAGAGACAGACGGTGTAACTAAACGCTCTGCATTCTGACTGTGAGAGAGACAGACGGTGTAACTAAACGCTCTGCATTCTGACTGTGAGAGAGACAGACGGTGTAACTAAACGCTCTGCATTCTGACTGTGAGAGAGACAGACGGTGTAACTAAACGCTCTGCATTCTGACTGTGAGAGAGACAGACGGTGTAACTAAACGCTCTGCATTCTGACTGTGAGAGAGACAGGCGGTGTAACTAAACGCTCTGCATTCTGACTGTGAGAGAGACAGACGGTGTAACTAAACGCTCTGCATTCTGACTGTGAGAGAGACAGACGGTGTAACTAAACGCTCTGCATTCTGACTGTGAGAGAGACAGACGGTGTAACTAAACGCTCTGCATTCTGACTGTGAGAGAGACAGACGGTGTAACTAAACGCTCTGCATTCTGACTGTGAGAGAGACAGACGGTGTAACTAAATGCTCTGCATTCTGACCGTGAGAGAGACAGACGGTGTAACTAAACGCTCTGCATTCTGACCGTGAGAGAGACAGACGGTGTAACTAAACGCTCTGCATTCTGACCGTGAGAGAGACAGACGGTGTAACTAAACGCTCTGCATTCTGACTGTGAGAGAGACAGACGGTGTAACTAAACGCTCTGCATTCTGACTGTGAGAGAGACAGACGGTGTAACTAAACGCTCTGCATTCTGACTGTGAGAGAGACAGACGGTGTAACTAAACGCTCTGCATTCTGACTGTGAGAGAGACAGACGGTGTAACTAAACGCTCTGCATTCTGACTGTGAGAGAGACAGACGGTGTAACTAAACGCTCTGCCTCTGACTGTGAGAGAGACAGACGGTGTAACTAACCGCTCTGCATTCTGACTGTGAGAGAGACAGACGGTGTAACTAAACGCTCTTCATTCTGCCTGAAAAAATCCACCAGACCTTGTAAATTTGGAGCAGACAGACAGTGAATGGAGACTCAGTCTGCCCAAAACACCTTGGCTCACAACGAGCGTAGTAGAAAAAAAGCCCTTTCGTTTCCAATATATTTAATTGGAAGGAAGGGAATGTTGTTCTCCAGAAAGTGACCCATGTGACTTACAATATTTATAACTCCAAGAGATTTTAGTTTTCCTTCCAATCTGAGCCAAGACATAACTTAATGTCCAGAGCTGTGTGTGTGTGTGCATAGTGAAGAGATCTATGCATCTAGAAACTCTATATTTGGGTGGCTGGACATGTATACAGAGGGCAGCCAGTTCACCCGTGAAACAAGTCAGTATTCGACCTCCATCCATGTCTGAGGACATCGGAAGTTGACGTGGAAACCGGCCACTAGGGGTAACAGTGAGCGCTGTTACCTTCAAGTAGGTTTTGGTTTTGCTAGGTTGTTGTGGACGGGGATGGTTGATGGGCGTACACATCTGGAGTTTCCCTTTAAGGCAAGCAGTATATCACACAGAACTTAAAGGGGAACATCTAAGGGTTAGGTTTAGGGTTGGAACGTGGATCATATTTGACTGTGAGTTACCTGTAAGCTGTATAGCTGTCTATAGGGCTGCTGTGGTGGAATGTTACTATGACAACCTGACAGGATCTAACCTATCGGAGGAGGAGGAGCTACAGACTGATTTACATAATGTCCAACATGTTACCAGCCTTGTGCTAATGTTGGCAGATCTGAGGTACTTATTCCCTTTTCTTAGCAATTTGAAGTTCACGGGGCCTGAAAACTACTTCAAAGTACTTGAAATAAACATTACAAACGGGGAGATCGTTAGCCCTTCATGTAGCTTCCTAAAACAAGAGCGCTTTGGTCGACTGATAGTTTCACATTTCAGCGGTTTCCTTTGAGTTGAAGTAATGAGTTTCTCCTACAACCCTCCCGCCCTCTCCTCACTCCACTCCACTCCACCCTTCCATCCTACCCTACCTCTCCACCTCTGAGTTTTCCCTTGCCACTCCCCATTCCTCCCACTGCCCTCCTCTCCTCCCCACTCTACTTCACCCCTTCTGAGTATGGTAAACCTCAGCTGTTGTAGCTGTGTTCGGCGGCTGTGTTAAATTACAGGAGTAAGTGCTGGCGGGGCGGCTAGGCTATAAGGCTCCGCTTGGAGATGAAACCTCTTTCCCCAAAACCTCAAACCCCTCTCCCTCCAGCCCAGAGCTAGAACCAGCTGCTCCCTCAGTGCTCAGCCTTCCCCTCAGCCGTGGTTAGCAGCTTCCCTCTGAGGCGAGGAGAGCTCTGACGTGATGCCTCTTCTCTTTCTCTTTTAACCTCAAACCAAGGAGGCCACAGCCCTGTGTCCCGTCACTCAGAGTCCGCCAATGAAACACGCGGTATGCCACACACACACTCACTCACTCAAACACAGTGGAGGCTCCTCAGAGGACGAAGGGGAGGACCATCCGGGCTATCCAACACTTGAACTCTTCGAAGTCAAGATAAGCTTTCGGTTTTATAAATGTATTGCCACTTTGGCCTGCCGGTGTAACTGCTAAACTACTTGCTGTACACTGTACTGCGTGATTGTAGTGGGTTTACTGACACATTAGTTCTAATATCTATGTTGACTATGACGTTAGCTAATAGCTATGTTGACTATGACGTTAGCTAATAGCTATGTTGACTATGACGTTAGCTAATAGCTATGTTGACTATGACGTTAGCTAATAGCTATGTTGACTATGACGTTAGCTAATAGCTATGTTGACTATGACGTTAGCTAATAAAGTCATTATTAGATGGAATGCCCGCCTGTGGGAAAACAACCTGTGGTTACCTAGGTTACCTTCCGGAGACACTTGAAAGCCCACCTCTTTAAGGAATACCTGGGATAGGATAAAGTAATCCTTCTACCCCCCCTTACCCCACCCCCCCAAAAAAAGACAAAAAATTAAATATATATATATATATATATATATATGTATATATATAAAAATAAAAACAATATTGTAAAGTGGTTGTCCCACTGGCTATAAGGTGAATGCACCAATTAGTAAGTCGCTCTGGATAAGAACGTCTGCTAAATGACGAAAATCTAAAATGTAAAAATGTTACCCCATTGGCTCACAGAAAAAATTTCACCCTTTTCAAATGCAATTTTCTTGTTGTCTGCTTGTTTTAGTGAATTACAAAACCACATTTATGAAAAGTACAACATTTATTTTCAACATTGCCTGATCCAGAGTGTTCTCACTAAAACGTAATATTGTAGGGCTTCCCTCATGGCCCTGTTCATGACGGCGCTAGCTAGCTACCCACCGGAACATTTAGCTAGCCAGGACCAACAACACAAACAAACAGACTATACAGCTACAAGTAGTGAGTAGAGTTACAAACAGACTATACAGCTACAAGTAGTGAGTAGAGTTACAAACAGACTATACAGCTACAAGTAGTGAGTGGAGTTACAAACAGACTATACAGCTACAAGTAGTGAGTGGAGTTACAAACAGACTATACAACTACAAGTAGTGAGTGGAGTTACAAACAGACTATACAGCTACAAGTAGTGAGTGGAGTTACAAACAGACTATACAGCTACAAGTAGTGAGTGGAGTTACAAACAGACTATACAGTTACAAGTAGTGAGTGGAGTTACAAACAGACTATACAACTACAAGTAGTGAGTGGAGTTACAAACAGACTATACAGCTACAAGTAGTGAGTGGAGTTACAAACAGACTATACAGCTACAAGTAGTGGGTGGAGTTACAAACAGACTATACAGCTACAAGTAGTGAGTGGAGTTACAAACAGACTATACAGCTACAAGTAGTGAGTGGAGTTACAAACAGACTATACAGCTACAAGTAGTGGGTGGAGTTACAAACAGACTATACAGCTACAAGTAGTGAGTGGAGTTACAAACAGACTATACAGCTACAAGTAGTGAGTGGAGTTACAAACAGACTATACAGCTACAAGTAGTGGGTGGAGTTACAAACAGACTATACAGCTACAAGTAGTGAGTGGAGTTACAAACAGACTATACAGCTACAAGTAGTGAGTGGAGTTACAAACAGACTATACAGTTACAAGTAGTGAGTGGAGTTACAAACAGACTATACAGCTACAAGTAGTGAGTGGAGTTACAAACAGACTATACAGCTACAAGTAGTGAGTGGAGTTACAGACAGACTATACAGTTACAAGTAGTGGGTGGAGTTACAAACAGACTATACAGCTACAAGTAGTGAGTGGAGTTACAAACAGACTATAGAGCTACAAGTAGTGAGTGGAGTTACAAACAGACTATACAGTTACAAGTAGTGAGTGGAGTTACAAACAGACTATACAGCTACAAGTAGTGAGTGGAGTTACAAACAGACTATTCAGTTACAAGTAGTGAGTGGAGTTACAAACAGACTATACAGCTACAAGTAGTGAGTGGAGTTACAAACAGACTATAGAGCTACAAGTAGTGAGTGGAGTTACAAACAGACTATACAGCTACAAGTAGTGAGTGGAGTTACAAACAGACTATACAGCTACAAGTAGTGAGTGGAGTTACAAACAGACTATACAGCTACAAGTAGTGAGTGGAGTTACAAACAGACTATAGAGCTACAAGTAGTGAGTGGAGTTACAAACAGACTATACAGCTACAAGTAGTGGGTGGAGTTAGAAACAGACTATAGAGCTACAAGTAGTGAGTGGAGTTACAAACAGACTATACAGCTACAAGTAGTGAGTGGAGTTACAAACAGACTATAGAGCTACAAGTAGTGAGTGGAGTTACAAACAGACTATACAGCTACAAGTAGTGAGTGGAGTTAGAAACAGACTATAGAGCTACAAGTAGTGAGTGGAGTTACAAACAGACTATACAGCTACAAGTAGTGAGTGGAGTTAGAAACAGACTATAGAGCTACAAGTAGTGAGTGGAGTTAGAAACGGACTATACAGCTACAAGTAGTGGGTGGAGTTAGAAACAGACTATAGAGCTACAAGTAGTGAGTGGAGTTACAAACAGACTATACAGCTACAAGTAGTGAGTGGAGTTAGAAACAGACTATACAGCTACAAGTAGTGAGTGGAGTTAGAAACGGACTGTACTAAACCAGTTAAATGTTTTACCTGTGATGAAATGTTTTCCACACACCTAGCTACGTGTAGCCTACTTGGAGAACGGGCCCCCACATTTCCCACTGTCCTGTGCAGAATAGCCTGAAGCCACAGGGCTCTTTTCACAGGCTCAGGAGCATTGCCATCTGTAGGTAGGGATTTTTTTTGACATGATTACATGTACATTGAACAACACAGAGCTTTTTGGCATGTTTTATTCTTTCTGTATAACTAAAAATCAATGACGAAGTTAGCTTTTTTACAATGGGGGTGAATGGGAAAGAACGTTTGTTTTCCCCAATTTGTGGGCGTGGTGGAGGGTAATTCATTATTCTTACGTGAACATCGACTAGAACTATTGGTGACAGCTATGTAGGCTGTGTGCAGCGATTAGCGGTTATGATATGAAAGGTTTGGCATAGAGGTTTTCTTTCACCTAGTCACAGTCAAGGAAAAGATGAGAGGAGGAGAGTGTGTAGATGCGAGAAGGAATTATAGAATGAGCAAAGTGATGATGCTGTTTGTATGTGGCTGATATGAAAGTGAACTGTCTGTGCGGATGATCAGGGGTGTATTCATTCCACCAAATTTGTTGAAAAATGTTTCTTAAACGGAAGCAAACGGAACGAAACGGGGACAGACCTACCTGAATTTGTCCAATAGAAACTCTAGTTTTTGTTGCCAAACAGAACATTTTGTAACTGTTTGGACTAATGATTACACCCCTGATCAGCTAGATGCAGGCAAGAAACGTATGCAAGATGGTATTGAATGTGTTACTGTCTCTCACCTTGATTACTTCAATTTTTCTCTTGACATCCAGTACATATGCACCTACGTTATAAACTTTCATTCGTAGGCTAGTTTGTAGCAACTTCATGATGGGTATAGGGAACATTAGAGTATCATGTAGTAGCCTAAACCTATCGCTGTTACATTGAGCTGGGTGAATGGAATATGAACGACAGTCAGCCAATATGCTGTAATAGAAATAAGGCCATGCCTAATCTTAAACGGCACAGACTGCCACTGATGAAACGGCATCGCTGGTTGTCCATACCCTGCACCACTGCCCCATTGTTCAAAGCCTCCCGCTCCCGCTCCAACTCCCCACCATACCCCCCAACCCAGCCTAGTAAATATCTCTAGATTGGAGAGCATTCGTTTCTCTAT
Source organism: Coregonus ussuriensis (assembly GCA_031479575.1). Classification (NCBI taxonomy): domain Eukaryota; kingdom Metazoa; phylum Chordata; class Actinopteri; order Salmoniformes; family Salmonidae; genus Coregonus; species Coregonus ussuriensis. The sequence continues at coordinate 50,017,364 of CM062503.1, read as the reverse complement.
GGATAGGAGAGCATTAGTTTCTCTCTACAATGGAGAGCATTAGTTTCTCTATAGACAGGAGAGCATTAGTTTCTCTTTGGATAGGAGAGCATTAGTTTCTCTCTAGATTGGAGATCATTAGTTTCTCTCTAGATTGGAGATCATTAGTTTCTCTCTAGATTGGAGCAGCCAGACAGAATAGAAGAGTCACCAAGGAGGATTAGCATTTAAAATGGGAAGAAACAGCAACATTGTAACTAACGTAGTATTATGTATGAATTAAATGAGCTTGGCGGCCCATGTGACACAACAGGTCTTTCTGTACTATGGTTAGAAACATGAATAATGGGTTAATGGGAGAGAACGTGACAGCAGCATCACATTGATTAGATGAGAGATATGTGGGGAGAGAGAGATATGGGGAGAGAGAGAGAGATATGGGGAGAGAGAGAGAGAGAGAGATATGGGGAGAGAGAGAGAGAGAGAGATATGGGGAGAGAGAGAGATATGGGGAGAGAGAGAGAGAGAGAGAGAGAGCGAGAGAGAGAGAGAGAGAGAGAGAGAGAGAGAGAGAGAGAGAGAGAGAGAGAGAGAGAGAGAGAGAGAGAGAGAGAGAGAGAGAGAGAGAGAGAGAGAGAGAGAGAGAGAGAGAAGGCTGTACTGAAAAAAAACAATGAGTGGTAGAGGGGGTGATATTTCATCTCAATCCTGTGAAGCAACATTCCCTTCTGATAAAACTGTATTACCAAAGAGACAGAGAGACAGGCGCTGGGAGCTTTAGATTAGTGCCCCAAATGGTACCATATTCACTACATAGTGCTCTTTTTCCCCATGGGCCCTGGTCAAAAGTAGTGCACTATAAAGGAAATAGGGTACTATTTGGGACTCAGACTAGTGGCTGGGACTGGTGCCTATGAAGACTTGGCAGCCTGCCCCAGGGAACCACAGCAGTGTGTTCAATCACCACAAAGTCCAGAATAATTCCTTCATAATCGGAATTTATACAGTCACTTGAGTGGGCCCATAACATGCTGACAAGGTGTGTTGGATAGCAAGACAGAGTGCCGGGTCTAAGTGAAGGCAGAGAGAGAGAGAGAGAGAGAGAGAGAGAGAGAGAGAGAGAGAGAGAGAGAGAGAGAGAGAGAGAGAGAGAGAGAGAGAGAGAGAGAGAGAGAGAGAGAGAGAGAGAGAGAGAGAGAGAGAGAGAGAGAGAGAGAGAGAGAGAGAGAGAGAGAGAGAGAGAGAGAGAGAGAGAGAGAGAGAGAGAGAGAGAGAGAGAGAGAGAGAGAGAGAGAGAGAGAGAGAGAGAGAGAGAGAGAGAGAGAGAGAGAGAGAGAGAGAGAGAGAGAGAGAGAGAGAGAGAGAGAGAGAGAGAGAGAGAGAGAGAGATGGTCCTCTGTAGCTCAGCTGGTAGAGCACGGCGCTTGTAACGCCAAGGTAGTGGGTTCGATCCCCGGGACCACCCATACACAAAGAAATTTATGCACGCATGACTGTAAGTCGCTTTGGATAAAAGCGTCTGCTAAATGGCATATTATTATTATATTATATTATATTATGGAGAGGAGGATAATGTGGGTATTGTAGAGATGTGGGTATTGTGGATATTGTGGGTAATGTGGGTAATGTGGGTATTGTGGGTAATGTGGGTATTGTGGGTATTGTGGGTATTGTGGGTATTGTGGGTAATGTGGGTATTGTGGGTATTGTGGGTATTGTGGGTAATGTGGGTATTGTGGGTATTGTGGAGATGTGGGTATTGTGGGTATTGTGGGTATTGTGGGTATTGTGGGTGTTGTAGAGACAGTCAGACAGGGGCCTCTTCGGTGTGTGTGTTCTCAGTACTGAAGTGACTGGAACAGCGACGGACAAGAGTTCCTCAGAGAGAGAAAGGCAGACATGACATTGGAAAAGTCCCTCAGCCTTGGACAGCCTTGTGAAGCCGGCATTTAAATTGTGTTATCTGTTGAAATGCAGACGTGTGAGGACCTCTGGGCGCCGTGAGAGACCCTGAACTTTAGTGGAGTGCCTTGCTTCTTCTGAAGATGACTGCCACACTCAGCAGTGTGTTGTAGACAATACAACATTCCTACTAGTGAGTGATAGATCTAGTGAGGAAGGTCACAACTCCCCTCCAAAACCCCCCTACGAAGGTCCTTCTGCCTCGTTGCATCTGCCTCCCTCTGAACTGGGAACATTCCGGGGCTCTTTCTCAATGCATCTTTCTATGATTCCTCGCATCCTCTGTCCTCACCTCCTTCTCAAAACACATTGGAGGAGAAGGTCAGTGAGGAGGGATCCTGGAGGAGACATGGAGAGATGAATTGAGAAAGAGACAAGGAGACGGACTGCTTTTCTATAGCGAGGGATGAAGGGCTTCTCCTCCAGACGGTTGAAGACCGTAGTGCCTGGGCCTTGGGCCCAGTTGTAAAGCCCTTGAGAGAGCAGTGAACCCCCTGTCTTCCTTCCTGCCTCTCCCTGGTGACTTTCTGCTGTCATTGGAACATTTCCTGTATATTTCTCCTTTCCTTGTTTCAACACACACCGTCACCTTCCAAACATTGGCTGTCAATAAAGTTTACTCAGTTTTCTTGAAAGTGTAATAAAAAGGATTTAAATTAACCCCACGGTCTCAACTTGACAGCAGCAATGCAATGAACCCCCTGCTAGCTTTGATAAACAAATCCAATTTTGTTAAACTCCCTTATCTACTGGGTGAAAAACCACAGTGTGCCATCACAGCAGCAAGATTTGAGACCTGTTGCCACAAGAAAAGGGCAACCAGTGAAGAACAAACACCATTGTAAATACAACCCATATTTATGTTTATTTATTTTCCCATTTGTACTTTAACTATTTGCACATTGTTACAACACTGTATATATACATAATATGACATTTGAAATGTCTTTATTCTTTTGGAACTTCTGAGTGTAATTTTTACTGTTAATATTTATTGTTTATTTCACTTTCGTTTATTATCTACTTCACTTACTTTGGCAACGTTAACATACGTTTCCCATGCCAATAAAGCACCTTAAATTGATTTGAGAGAGAGAGAGAGAGAGAGAGAGAGAGAGAGAGAGAGAGAGAGAGAGAGAGAGAGAGAGAGAGAGAGAGAGAGAGAGAGAGAGAGAGAGAGAGAGAGAGAGAGAGAGAGAGAGAGAGAGAGAGAGAGAGAGAGAGAGAGAGAGAGAGAGAGAGAGAGAGAGAGAGAGAGAGAGAGAGAGAGAGAGAGACAGAGAGAGAGAGAGAGAGAAGGCTGTACTGAAAAAAAACAATGAGTGGTAGAGGGGGTGATATTTCATCTCAATCCTGTGAAGCAACATTCCCTTCTGATAAAACTGTATTACCAAAGAGACAGAGAGACAGGCGCTGGGAGCTTTAGATTAGTGCCCCAAATGGTACCATATTCACTACATAGTGCTCTTTTTCCCCATGGGCCCTGGTCAAAAGTAGTGCACTATAAAGGAAATAGGGTACTATTTGGGACTCAGACTAGTGGCTGGGACTGGTGCCTATGAAGACTTGGCAGCCTGCCCCAGGGAACCACAGCAGTGTGTTCAATCACCACAAAGTCCAGAATAATTCCCACATAATCGGAATTTATACAGTCACTTGAGTGGGCCCATAACATGCTGACAAGGTGTGTTGGATAGCAAGACAGAGTGCCGGGTCGAAGTGAAGGCAGGGAGAGAGAGAGAGAGAGAGAGAGAGAGAGAGAGAGAGAGAGAGAGAGAGAGAGAGAGAGAGAGAGAGAGAGAGAGAGAGAGAAGAGAGAGAGAGAGAGAGAGAGAGAGAGAGAGAGAGAGAGAGAGAGAGAGAGAGAGAGAGAGAGAGAGAGAGAGAGAGAGAGAGAGAGAGAGAGAGAGAGAGAGAGAGAGAGAGAGAGAGAGAGAGAGAGAGAGAGAGAGAGAGAGAGAGAGAGAGAGAGAGAGAGAGAGAGAGAGAGAGAGAGAGAGAGAGAGAGAGAGAGAGAGAGAGAGAGAGAGAGAGAGAGAGAGAGAGAGAGAGAGAGAGAGAGAGAGAGAGAGAGAGAGAGAGAGAGAGAGAGAGAGAGAGAGAGAGAGAGAGAGATGGTCCTCTGTAGCTCAGCTGGTAGAGCACGGCGCTTGTAACGCCAAGGTAGTGGGTTCGATCCCCGGGACCACCCATACACAAAAAAATGTATGCACGCATGACTGTAAGTCGCTTTGGATAAAAGCGTCTGCTAAATGGCATATTATTATTATATTATATTATATTATGGAGAGGAGGATAATGTGGGTATTGTAGAGATGTGGGTATTGTGGATATTGTGGGTAATGTGGGTAATGTGGGTATTGTGGGTAATGTGGGTATTGTGGGTATTGTGGGTATTGTGGGTATTGTGGGTATTGTGGGTATTGTGGGTATTGTGGGTATTGTGGGTAATGTGGGTATTGTGGGTATTGTGGAGATGTGGGTATTGTGGGTATTGTGGGTATTGTGGGTATTGTGGGTGTTGTAGAGACAGTCAGACAGGGGCCTCTTCGGTGTGTGTGTTCTCAGTACTGAAGTGACTGGAACAGCGACGGACAAGAGTTCCTCAGAGAGAGAAAGGCAGACATGACATTGGAAAAGTCCCTCAGCCTTGGACAGCCTTGTGAAGCCGGCATTTAAATTGTGTTATCTGTTGAAATGCAGACGTGTGAGGACCTCTGGGCGCGCCGTGAGAGACCCTGAACTTTAGTGGAGTGCCTTGCTTCTTCTGAAGATGACTGCCACACTCAGCAGTGTGTTGTAGACAATACAACATTCCTACTAGTGAGTGATAGATCTAGTGAGGAAGGTCACAACTCCCCTCCAAAACCCCCCTACGAAGGTCCTTCTGCCTCGTTGCATCTGCCTCCCTCTGAACTGGGAACATTCCGGGGCTCTTTCTCAATGCATCTTTCTATGATTCCTCGCATCCTCTGTCCTCACCTCCTTCTCAAAACACATTGGAGGAGAAGGTCAGTGAGGAGGGATCCTGGAGGAGACATGGAGAGATGAATTGAGAAAGAGACAAGGAGACGGACTGCTTTTCTATAGCGAGGGATGAAGGGCTTCTCCTCCAGACGGTTGAAGACCGTAGTGCCTGGGCCTTGGGCCCAGTTGTAAAGCCCTTGAGAGAGCAGTGAACCCCCTGTCTTCCTTCCTGCCTCTCCCTGGTGACTTTCTGCTGTCATTGGAACATTTCCTGTATATTTCTCCTTTCCTTGTTTCAACACACACCGTCACCTTCCAAACATTGGCTGTCAATAAAGTTTACTCAGTTTTCTTGAAAGTGTAATAAAAAGGATTTAAATTAACCCCACGGTCTCAACTTGACAGCAGCAATGCAATGAACCCCCTGCTAGCTTTGATAAACAAATCCAATTTTGTTAAACTCCCTTATCTACTGGGTGAAAAACCACAGTGTGCCATCACAGCTGCAAGATTTGAGACCTGTTGCCACAAGAAAAGGGCAACCAGTGAAGAACAAACACCATTGTAAATACAACCTTTATTTATGTTGATTTATTTTCCCATTTGTACTTTAACTATTTGCACATTGTTACAACACTGTATATTTACATAATATGACATTTGAAATGTCTTTATTCATTTGGAACTTCTGAGTGTAATGTTTACTGTTAATATTTATTGTTTATTTCACTTTCGTTTATTATCTACTTCACTTACTTTGGCAACGTTAACATACGTTTCCCATGCCAATAAAGCACCTTAAATTGATTTGAGAGAGAGAGAGAGAGAGAGAGAGAGAGAGAGAGAGAGAGAGAGAGAGAGAGAGAGAGAGAGAGAGAGAGAGAGAGAGAGAGAGAGAGAGAGATGTACCCAGCCAGAAAATATTTAATTGGCATCAAGTGTCCTAATAGAACGCGTGGGCGACTGGATTCCACAAAGCTGCTTTTCCACTACTAAAGAGAGAGAGAAACAGAAACTATTTGAACCTTACCACAGGTTTTATTTCAGGGTTTGGTTTAAGACAAATGACAGAAAGCAGTATGGGGAGGGGAGAGGAGAGGGACACAACATTTCCATTTGAAAGACTCTCCTTCACTATAAAACTGAGGACAAGCACACAGATTTATGCATGCACACACACACACACACACACACTTACGCACGCACACACACTTACGCATGCACACACACGCACACGCACACACACACACACACACTCTGTGATGAGGTGGTGTTGAAGGAGTCAGGCGCAGGAGGGTAAATCACAGAATAACAGGCTTTAATCCGCAAAATATAGGTTTACGCAGAACTGCGTCAAACACACTCCAGGGCACAAAACAGGCACACAGGAAAATACTCCCGTAGATACACAATACACGAGCTCCACCGAGCTTCACTAACCTCCACAATAAACAATCACCCACAAGGACAAGGGGACAGAGGGAACACTTATACATGGACTAATGAGGGGATTAGAAGCAGGTGTGTGTGATTGACAAGACAAGACAAATGTGATGATGATTGGGGCGGCAGTGGTTAGTACTCTGGTGACGACGAACGCCGAAGCCTGCCCGAACAAGGAGGGGAGGCAGCCTCGGCCGAAGTCGTGACACACACACACACACACACACACACACACACACACACACACACACACACACAACACACACACACACACACACACACACACACACACACACACACACACACACACACACACACTGAGGGCCTGGAGGTGTGTGTGATCACTGGCTTGGCCCCCTGTGACAAAGTCAGAGCACTAATATAATATAACATTTCTAATGATTCCTAATGGCAATAAGTGCAATAAGAAGTGTGTGTGTGTGTGTATCAGGGTTAAAGGTCAGAGGACATCGGTGAAGTGAAATGAAAAAAATAACTTGTTTCAAACAATTCTAAATTCTAAAAAATTAATAACGGAAAAGTGGTGCGTGCATATGTATTCACCCCCTTTGATATGAAAGCCCCTAAATTAGATCTGGTGCAACCAATTACCTTCAGAAGTCCCATAATTAGTTAAATAAAGTCCACCTGTGTGCAATCTAAGTGTCACATGATCTGTCACATGATCTCTGTATATATACACCTCTTCTGAAAGGCCCCAGAGTCTGCAACACCACTAAGCAAGGGGCACCACCAAGCAAGCGGCACCATGAAGACCAAGGAGCTCTCCAAACAGGTCAGGGACAAAGTAGTGGAGAAGTACAGATCAGGGTTGGGTTATAAAAAAATATCAGAAACTTTGAACATCCCACAGAGCACCATTAAATCCATTATTAAGAAATGGAAAGAATATGGCACCACAACAAACCTGCCAAGAGAGGGCCGCCCACCAAAACTCACGGACCAGGCAAGGAGGGCATTAATCAGAGAGGCAACAAAGAGTCCAAAGATAACCCTGAAGGAGCTGCAAAGCTCCACAGCGGAGATTGGAGTATCTGTCCATAGGACCACTTTAAGCCGTACACTCCACAGAGCTGGGCTTTACGGAAGAGTGGCCAGAAAAAAGCCATTGCTTAAAGAAAAAAATAAGCAAACTGTCACGCGACGTGTATGCGGTAGCGAAGTCAGAAGCAGGACACAGAGCGGCTGGCAACGTTTTTTACTGAACACAGGTAAAATCAACGTACAAACAACAAACCTCCAAACAGGGAGGAAAGCACAAAGACCCGTACATACAGAACTGCCGGAATGACAACAAACAATAACACACAAAGTACCAATGAGAGACAGGGGTAAATATAGGGAATATAATCCAACATAATGGGAACAGGTGTAAACAATAAAGACCAAACAAGACAAACACCGAAACATCGATCGGCAGCAGCTAGTACTCCGGGGATGACAAACGGCGAAGCCTGCCCGAGCAAGGAGGAGGAGCCGCCTCGGCTGAATCCGTGACACAACCATGTTTGGTGTTCCCCAAAAGGCATGTGGGATTCTCCCCAAACATATGGAAGAAGGTACTCTGGTCAGATGAGACTCAAATTGAGCTTTTTGGCCATCAAGGAAATCGCTATGTCTGGCGCAAACCCAACACCTCTCATCACCCCGAGAACACCATCCCCACAGTGAAGTATGGTGTTGGTAACATCATGCTATGGGGATGTTTTTCCATTGGCAGGAACTGGGAAACTGGTCAGAATTGAAGTAATGATGGATGGCACTAAATACAGGACAATTCTTGAGGGAAAACTGTTTCAGTCTTCCAGAGATTTGAGACTGGGGTTCACCTTCCAGGAGGACAATGACCCTAAGCATACTGCTAAAGCAACACTCAAGTGGTTTAAGGGGAAACATTGAAATGTCTTGGAATGGCCTAGTCAAAGCCCAGACCTCAATCCATGTAAATGTCAGGTTGAGAGGTTGAGAGCTTCAAGTTCCTTGGTGTCCACATCACCAACGAACTATCATGGTCCAAACACACCAAGACAGTCGTGAAGAGGGCACGACAAAGCCTATTCCCCCTCAGGAGACTAAAAAGATTTGGCATGGGTCCTCAGATCCTCAAAAAATTCTACAGCTGCACCATCGAGAGCATCCTGACTGGTTGCATCACCGCCTGGTATGGCAACTGCTTGGCCTCTGACCGCAAGGCACTACAGAGGGTAGTGCGTACGGCCCAGTACATCACAGGGGCAAAGCTCCCTGCCATCCAGGACCTCTATACCAGGCGGTGTCAGAGGAAGGCCCTCAAAATTGTCAAAGACTCCAGTCACCCTAGTCATAGACTGTTCTCTCTGCTACCGCACGGCAAGCGGGTACCGGAGTGCCAAGTCTAGGTCCAAAAGACTTCTCAACAGCTTCTACCCCCAAGCCATAAGACTCCTGAACAGCTAATCAAGGCTACCCGGACTATTTGCACTGCCCCCCCCACCCCATACTTTTTACGCTGCTGCTACTCTGTTAAGTATTTATGCATAGTCACTTTAACTCTACCCACATGTACATATTACCTCAACTACCTCAACTAGCCGGTGCCCCCGCACATTGACTATGCAACGGTACCCCCCCTGTATATATAGCCTCCCTACTGTCACTTTATTCTATTGTGTATATATAGCCTCCCTACTGTCACTTTATTTTTACTTCTGCTCTTTTTTTCTCAACACTTTTTTTGTTGTTGTTTTATTCTTACTTTTTTTGTTTAAAATAAATGCACTGTTGGTTAAGGGCTGTAAGTAAGCATTTCACTGTAATGTCTGCACCTGTTGTATTCGGCGCATGTGACCAATAAAATTTGATTTGATTTGATTTGATTTGATGTCTTGGAATGGCCTAGTCAAAGCCCAGACCTCAATCCATGTAAATGTCTTGGAATGGCCTACATTTACATTGTAGTCATTTAGCAGACGCTCTTATCCAGAGCGACTTACAGTTAGTGAGTGCATACATTTTATTTATTTATTTATTATTATTTTTTTTTAAATCATACTGGCTTCCCGTGGGAATCGAACCCACAACCCTGGCGTTGCAAACGCCATGCTCTACCAACTGAGCTACATCCCTGCCGGCCATTCCCTCCCCTACCCTGGACGACGCTGGGCCAATTGTGCGCCGCCCCATGGGTCTCCCGGTCGCGGCTGGCTACGACAGAGCCTGGATTCGAACCAGGATCTCTTTGCAGTGCCTTAGACCACTGTGCCACTCGGTGCCTAGTCAAAGCCCAGACCTCAATCCAATTGAGAATCTATTCCCTTTTTGTCTACTACACAAGCTTCTGATTTCCATAACTTTGTTGCTAACATGTAAAAGGATGAGCTACCAAACCCGATCGCAGGATTGGTTAACTCTTGAGGTCCCTCTGGGCTCGACCAATTGTGACCCACCACCTATATTCGGTCCTATGTAGCAAAATTTGAAATTGTGTTTTTAACAATGGATAAAAGCAGAGACTTTTATGGTATATCATACACTGCAGTTGCAGAACAATGGGAAAGTAATTTTGCTTTGAAAGTTAAGAAAATGGACCGTGATGTTTTGGTACACCTACTGGAGAGCTCTTCTTTGTCTACAGCCATTAAGCATGGTTCACACCCTCTTAAGCCTTAGCCCCGCCCATCTCTTTAAGGATTCACAGTGTGACAACCCCTGATTCGCTACTACTCCACTGACTGATTTGAATTAAAACGTTCATACATATTTGCCCATGTAGCAAAATTTTAAGTTGTGTTTTTTTTAAATGGATGAAAGTAGAGACTCAGAGCTAGAAAATTGTATATCATCCACTGCAGTTGAGGAACAATGGGAAAGTAATTCTGCTTTGAAAGTTGATAAACTTGTAAACCCACTTTTGAGAAAATGGCCCCACCCAACCCTTTAAGGATTCACAGTGTAGTAAACAAGCAAAGATTTCAAGACTAAATGTGGTGAAAGTAGTAGCAAAAGTAATAAGAAAAAGACACTGTATCTAGTCCTTGGCCTATTTCCTAATCTGACTTTGGTGCAGGTCAGGTTGTTCTTCACATTACCGTCTCTGGTAAACACACACTATATCAAATAAAAACATGTATTTGTCACAGCACAGGTTACAGAAGTGTAAACGGTACAGTTGTTATATTCGCATAGTAGCAATATCAAAAACAGAAGTGTCCAGATACAAATATTTTATCAATACTTTTGATGAATCTTTCCAAGACACACTTCTCTAAATTGATGGGTCTCGTGAAAGAAATGCTGTAACCCCCAGCCACATATTTCTAAATGAAATGGTTTCTAAGTGAAATGGTTACTTGCATATTTGCATAGTAGCAATATCAAAAACAGAAGGTGTCAATATATAAAAAAAAGAACAAAAGGTGTCAGCGCCAGTAGAGAAAGAACTAAATAATATACAGTAATAAAATCAGTTATTTGTCACATGCACAGGATACAGAAGGTGTAAACGGTACAGTGGAATGGTTACTTGCATATTTGCATAGATACAAAAAATATTACTACACAGATCATTCACGTAACATTAGCTAGCTAGCTAACAGTACGCTTTAACTTGCAATGAAAATGACTTTCTGACTAAATAAAAAATTTGTAACATACTATATAAACAAAAGTATGTTGAAATTAATGGATTTTGCTATTTCAGCCTCACCCGTTGCTGACAGGTGTATAAAATTGAGCACACCGCCATGCAATCTCCATAGACAAACATTGGCAGTAGAATGGCCTTACTGAAGAGCTCAGTGACTTTCAACATGGCACCGTCATAGGATGCCACCTTTCCAACAAGTCAGTATGTCAAATTTCTGCCCTGCTAGAGCTGCCCCGGTCAACTGTAAGTGCTGTTATTGTGAAGTGGAAATGTCTAGGAGCAACAACGGCTCAGCCGTGAAGTGGTAGGCCACACAAGCTCACAGAACGGACCGCCGAGTGCTGAAGTGCATAGCGCGTAAAAATCGTCTTTCCTCGGTTGCAACACTCACTACCGAGTTTCGAACTGCCTCTGGAAGCAACATCAGCACAAGAACTGTTAGTCTGGAGCTTCATGAAATGGGTTTCCATGGCCGAGCAGCCGCACACAAGCCTAAGATCACCAATGCGCAGTGTCAAGCGTCGGCTGGAGTGGTGTAAAGCTCGCCGCCATTGGACTCTGGAGCAGTGGAAACGCGTTCTCTGGAGTGATGAATCACGCTTCACCATCTGGCAGTCCGACGGATGAATCTGGGTTTGGCGGATGCCAGGAGAATGCTACCTGCCCGAATGCATAGTGCCAACTGTAAAGTTTGGTGGAGGAGGAATAATGGTCTGGGGCTGTTTTTCATGGTTTGGGCTAGGCCCCTTAGTTCCAGTGAAGGGAAATCTTAACGCTACAGCATACAATGACATTCTAGATTCTGTACTTCCAACTTTGTGGCAACAGTTTGGGGAAGGCCCTTTCCTGTTTCAGCATGACAATGCCCCAGTGCACAAAGAGAGGTCCATACAGAAATGGTTTCGTCAAGATCAGTGTGGAAGAACTTGACTGGCCTGCACAGAGCCCTAACCTCAACCGCATCAAACACCTTTGGGATGAATTGGAATGCTGACTGCGAGCCAGGCCTAATCGCCCAACATCAGTGCCCAACCTCACTAATGCTCTTGTGGCTGAATGGAAGCAAGTCCCCACAGCAATGTTCCAACATCTAGTGGAAAGCCTTCCCAGAAGAGTGGAGGCTGTTATAGCAGCAAAGGGGGGACCAACTCCATATTATTTCCCATGATTTTGGAATGAGATGTTCGACGAGCAGGTGTCCACATACTTCTGGTCATGTAGTGTACAATATCTGAAAATGTAGTTAGACTCTTACCCATATACATGGATGAACGCTTCTCCCTCTCTGTCATGGATGCCATGGTTGCCCTTAGTTTGAAGATGTAATCCGGAGACAGGTGTTTTATACAGCCTTCTGCATTTTCTCCATCTCCTTAGCTATCATACTCTGTTTCCACCGGGCATTCCAATGATTTCAAAACTCGGTCAACTTCTTCCGTAACATCACTGTGTCACGAATTCAGCCGAGGCTGCTCCTCCTCCTTGCTCGGGACAGGCTTCGGCGTTCGTCGTCACCGGAGTACTAGCTGCCACCGATCTATGTTTCTGTGTTCTACTTGTTTTGTCTATATTGCACACCTGGTTCCAATTACGATCATTTGTTTCCCTATTTTACCCTCTGGTTCTCTCTTGGTGTTGTGCGTGATTGTTTGTTGTTTTGTTGTCATTGACATGTGAGTCTGTATTTTCTTCCCTGCGTGGAAGATATGTTTATTTACTTGTGACAAGTGAAGTTGTAATGAATACTCGGACAGAGTGGTAAGATCCAATCGCAGAATAGCGATGCTTTATTAAAGTACAGACAAGGGAAAGGCTTAATCGTGGTTGGGCGGGCTGTGGTCAAAACCGGGCCAGGCATAGACAGGCAGGGGTACCAAAGGAGCGGGCTTAGTCGTAGTCGAGGTCACAGGCACAGGATCAGAGGACGGTAATCACTGGGGTAGACAAGCAGAGGATTAAGCAATACGGGGAGTCAAACAACAAGGCACAGGTCGGATACACGGGTAATCAAAACAACAAACTCTCTCTCTCTCTCGGAACAAAACGCTTAGCAAGTCACAATGGAACAATACCTCGCGCCGACTGAGCTTCTGAGCACACCTTAAATCCTATACTAATTACTGACAGGTGTGCTCAGAACTCAGGTGAACCAGATGGAGTCTGATGACTCCCCCTCTCTGTAGATCGGGGAAGTGTCAGACTCTGTCTAGACCCAGCCAACCCCCGATCCCTTACAGTATCTAACGCCTCTCCATGATGCAACAGCTTTTCAAAAGTACGTCGTTGACTAAGTTCTGTGTCCTGCGCCTGACTCCGTCCTACCACTACACACTGACGCATGACACACTGTTGATCGCCATTTCTTCCCCCATCTCTGTCATCAGAAGACAATGTCTGGTTCAATTAAAATGTTTTAACCTAAATCAGGGTTTTCCTCATTGTCTAATTTATTTTCAGAGTCAGAGAGTCAGCATGGCACGATCGTCTTCCAGAAAGTCCGTCACAACTTTTTCCCACTTATCTTTGTCGATGGCAATGTGGAGAGCAGTAGCAACACTTTTGTAGTTCTTTGTGATATCTTTCAGAAAAGCAGCTTTAGAAAGGATCATCTACACGTACTGAACAAGCTGCTTTAGAAAGGATCATCTACACGTACTGAACAAGCTGCGGTAGAAAGGATCATCTACACATACTGAACAAGCTGCGGTAGAAAGGATCATCTACACATACTGAACAAGCTGCGGTAGAAAGGATCATCTACACATACTGAACAAGCTGCTTTAGAAAGGATCATCTACACGTACTGAACAAGCTGCTTTAGAAAGGATCATCTACACGTACTGAACAAGCTGCTTTAGAAAGGATCATCTACACGTACTGAACAAGCTGCTTTAGAAAGGATCATCTACACGTACTGAACAAGCTGCTTTAGAAAGGATCATCTACACGTACTGAACAAGCTGCGGTAGAAAGGATCATCTACACATACTGAACAAGCTGCGGTAGAAAGGATCATCTACACATACTGAACAAGCTGCGGTAGAAAGGATCATCTACACATACTGAACAAGCTGCTTTAGAAAGGATCATCTACACGTACTGAACAAGCTGCTTTAGAAAGGATCATCTACACGTACTGAACAAGCTGCTTTAGAAAGGATCATCTACACGTACTGAACAAGCTGCTTTAGAAAGGATCATCTACACGTACTGAACAAGCTGCTTTAGAAAGGATTATCTACACGTACTGAACAAGCTGCTTTAGAAAGGATTATCTACACGTACTGAACAAGCTGCTTTAGAAAGGATTATCTACACATACTGAGCATCTCATGTTATAGACAGAAGCATGCTACATGGCAGACCAATCCCAACTCACCTCTCGGCATGTCCAGCCCATCCATTATCTCAGCCAATCATGGCTAGCGGGAAGGGTCCTGTCTTTTTCCGTGGCTAAACCAACTAGGCTCTTAATTTAACAGTTCTATTTGTATTTACAGATGGAATGCACGTTTGTTATTAAGGCACATGCAAGTTCACATGTTCCAGAAGGCATTTCTGCAAAGAAATTAACATTTTGATAAAAAATATAAATGTTTAAGTTCAAATGCCTCTCCTGTGAAGTAGTGACGTCCGACATACGCCTAGTTTCCTGGAACAGGTGACATATACACTGAGTGTACATTAGGAACACTTGCTCTTTCCATGACATAGACTGACCAGGTGGATCCAGGTGGAAGCTGTGATCCCTTATTGATGTCACTTGTTAAATCCACTTCAATCAGTGTAGATGAAGGGGAGGAGACAGGTTAAAGAAGGATGTTTTAAGCCTTGAGACAATTGAGACATGGATTGTGTATGTTTGCCATTCAGAGGGTGAATGGGCGAGACACGTTTCCTGGAATGGGTCACAATTTAGGTAAATCGTCCTTTCGTTTTACTGCACCTCATTGTTGGAATAACCAACATTCCCTGGTGCCTTTAGGGCAGTTTAGGACTCTGGTGCCTTTAGGGCAGTTTAGGACTCTGGTGCCTTTAGGGCAGTTTAGGACTCTGGTGCCTTTAGGGCAGTTTAGGACTCTGGTGCCTTTAGGGCAGTTTAGGACTCTGGTGCCTTTAGGGCAGTTTAGGACTCTGGTGCCTTTAGGACAGTTTGGGACTCTGGTGCATTTAGGGCAGTTTAGGACTCTGGTGTTGCATGAATTCATTGAGGATTGCAGTTGTTTCCATTGATTGTAGTGGTTTATTTGCTGAAAATTGTGATGTTGAGGTTGTGATGTTGAGGTTGTGGTGTTGAGGTTGTGGTGTTGAGGTTGTGGTGTTGAGGTTGTGGTGTTGAGGTTGAGGTTGTGGTGTTGAGGTTGTGGTGTTGAGGTTGGTGTGTTGAGGTTGTGGTGTTGAGGTTGTGGTGTTGAGGTTGTGGTGTTGAGGTTGGTGTGTTGAGGTTGAGGTTGTGGTGTTGAGGTTGGTGTGTTGAGGTTGTGGTGTTGAGGTTGTGGTGTTGAGGTTGGTGTGTTGAGGTTGTGGTGTTGAGGTTGAGGTTGTGGTGTTGAGGTTGTGGTGTTGAGGTTGTGGTGTTGAGGTTGTGGTGTTGAGGTTGTGGTGTTGAGGTTGTGGTGTTGAGGTTGTGGTGTTGAGGTTGTGCCTTGTGCTTATTTTGATTCATGTTTTATTTGTAATACAAAAAATCTGCCTGTTTGTGAGAAAAAATGTGTACTCAGGGCACCATTTGGAGTAAGCTCTGGTCTCAGTTGGTATACCATTAAAATAAACCATTTCAAAATATACCATTAAGTAAATGTTTATAACAAAATAAATAGGAATTTAAAAAACTGTATTTTAGTTGTAACAGAAACTAGTGACTGTATAGCGTTTTAGTGCTCCTCATAACCCTAACCCAGGGAACACCCTTTCTCTCTATAAAGTCCCTAAAGAGGGGAAACCCGGTGACAGCACTGTGTTTGGTGACAACATGTATAATATGGGATTAAATAAAGTTATTTGTAGACATTGTGGTGATGTGGTGTTGCTGGAAAACAACAGACAGAGATCTAGTTTGGATTATTACCAAGGCGTTGTTAAATCCGAGGCTCAGGGCCTGTGTTCTCAGTTTCTCAGATCTGATCTAGGAATGGCTTTAAGATCATAAGTAAGAAGATAACGTGGAAAAGGAGGACCTGATCTTAGAGCTCGATACAAACAGCCCCTGAGGGTGGCACTGGGCTAGAACTATGGGTACAGACCTGGTTAATGATTTATTACAGGTTCACACACACAACTCTCTCCCCTCTCTCTCTCTCTGTCTCTCTCTGTCTCTCTCTCTCTCTCTCTCTCTCTCTCTCTCTCTCTCTCTCTCTCTCTCTCTCTCTCTCTCTCTCTCTCTCTCTCTCTCTGAAGGCATCGCAGTCACACCCTTATTCCAACACTTCCCTGCTCTCTCTCTCTCTGAAGGAATCGCAGTCACACCCTTATTCCAACACTTCCCTGCTCTCTCTCTCTCTGAAGGAATCGCAGTCACACCCTTATTCCGACACTTCCCTGCTCTCTCTCTCTCTCTCTCTCTGAAAGAATCGCAGTCACACCCTTACTCTGCCAATCCCCTGCAAACATAAACGCAAAGGGAAATTTCAGCTCTAGAACTTTCCTTTTCTCTCTAAAGGTCAACCAATCACAGATTAGACAATCAATTACTGCATTTGTTTTCAAAGCAAGGGGTCACGACCCTGACCAGGAGGGCAACCAGCTAGTCACAAGGCCAGGATCGGGATCATTTCCATGGAGACAGAATGAACAGGAAGTGGAATACAGTGAGGTACATTTACCACCCAGTATCAACATTACTTTCAAAGTAGGCTAAAAAATAAATTGATTACAAACAGCACTTTGTCAAACTTCAGTTCCTCTGGGTTTTCATTCATCCCTAATCACTTATTTGATTAATTGATTGTCGACTAGCTAAGGAGTTCACACCTGGTTCTCCAGGTCTAATCAGTTGCATAGTCCATACAGGGGACATAGTCCATACAGGGGACATAGGCCATACAGGGGACATAGTCCATACAGGGGACATAGGCCATACAGGGGACATAGTCCATACAGGGGACATAGTCCATACAGGGGACATAAGCCATACAGGGGACATAGTCCATACAGGGGACATAGTCCATACAGGGGACATAGTCCATACAGGAGACATAGGCCATACAGGGGACATAGGCCATACAGGGGACATAGTCCATACAGGGGACATAGTCCATACAGACATCAAGATCCTAACCCTAACCCTGGGGGTGAGTACCTATCTAAATTCAGACATCAAGATCCTAACCCTAACCCTGGGGAGTGTCGGAATAAGGGTGTGCCTGGGATTCAAATGTTCATAGATGACCAGCAGGGTCAAATAATAATTACAGTGGTTGTAGAGGTTGCAACAGGTCAGTACATCAGGAGTAAATGTCACTTGGCTTTTCATAGCCGGGCATTTAGAGGTTGAAATACCAGGTGCAGCAGAGAGAGTGAGTTGAAAACAGCAGGTCCAGGACAAGGTAGCAAGTCCGGTGAACAGGTCAGGGTTCCATAGCCGCATGCAGAAGAGTGGAAACTGGAGCAGGTAGTCCTGAGGCATGGTCGTAGGGAGGGAGAGAGAGAGAATTAGAGGGAGCATACTTACATTCACACAGGACACCAGATAAGACAGGAGAATAACACCAGATATAACAGACTGACCCTAGCCCCCCGGCACATAGACTATTGCAGCGTAGATACTGGAGGCTGAGACGGGGGGGTCGGGAGACACTGTGGCCCCGTCCGACGATACCCCCGGACAGGGCCAACCAGGCAGGATATAACCCCACCCACTTTGCCAAAGCACTGCCCCCACACCACCAGAGGGATATCAACAGACCACCAACCTACTACCCTGAGACAAGGCTGAGTATAGCCCACCAAGATCTTGCTTCAGGGCTCTGGTATTTTCTGTATACCAGGGAGATAGTTTCTTGTGACAAATGTTTTTTGTTTTTAGGGGTGCGACTGCATCTAGGGTATTACGCAAGGTTAAATGTAGATCCTTAGTTAGGACGTTAACTGATTTCTGTACTCTGACATCCTTGAGTAGGTGGAGGGAGTCTGGAAGGGCCTCTAGGAATCTTTGGGTTGTCAGAGAATTTATAGCACGGCTTTTGATGATCCTTGGTTGGGGTCTGAGCAGATTATTTGTTGCGTTGGAAACGTAATAAGATGGTGGTCCGATAGTCCAGGGTTGTGAGGAAAAACATTTAGATCCACAATATTTATTCCACGGGACAAAACTAGATCCAGGGTATGACTGTGGCAATGAGTAGGTCTGGAGACATGTTGGACAGAACCCACTGAGTCGATGATGGCTCTGAAAGCCTTTTGAAGTGGGTCTGTGGACTTTTCCATGTGAATATTAAAGTCACCAAAAATTTGAATATTATCTACCATGACTACAAGGTCCAATAGGAATTCAGGGGACTCAGTGAGAAACTCTGTATACGGCCCAGAAGGCCTGTAAACAGTAGCTATAAAAAGTGATTGAGTAGGCTGCATAGATTTCATGACTAGAAGCTCAAAAGACGAAAACGCAGTCATTTTTTGGGGGGTAAATTGACATTTGCTGTTGTAAATGTTAGCAACACCTCCGCCTTTGCTGGATGCGCTGGGGATATGGTCACTAGCGTAACCAGGAGGAGAGGCCTCATTTAACACAGTCAATTCATCAGGCTTAAACCATGTTTCAGTCAGGCCAATCACATCAAGATTATGATCAGTGATTAGTTCATTGACTATGACTGCCTTGGAAGTGAGGGATCTAACATTAAGTAGCCCTATTTTGAGATGATATTATCACAATCTCTTTCAATAATGACAGGAATGGAGGAGGTCTGTATTCCAGTGAGATTGCTAAGGTGAACACCGCCATGTTTCGTTTTGCTCAACCTAGATCGAGGCACAGAAACACTGTCTCAATGGGGATAGCTGAGCTGACTACACTGACTGTGCTAGTGGCCGACTCCACTAAGCTGTCAGGCTGGCTAACAGCCTGCTGCCTGGCCTGCACCCTATCTCATTGGGGAGGCTAACAGCCTGCTGCCTGGCCTGCACCCTGTCTCATTGGGCTGGCTAACAGCCTGCTGCCTGGCCTGCACCTTGTCTCATTGGGGAGGCTAACAGCCTGCTGCCTGGCCTGCACCCTGTCTCATTGGGGAGGCTAACAGCCTGCTGCCTGGCCTGCACCCTGTCTCATTGGGGAGGCTAACAGCCTGCTGCCTGGCCTGCACCCTGTCTCATTGTGGAGCTAGAGGAGTTAGAGCCCTGTCTATGGTGGTAGATAAGATGAGAGCACCCCTCCAGCTAGGATGGAGTCCGTCACTCCTCAGCAGGCCAGGCTTGGTCCTGTAACACCCCTCCAGATAGGATGGAGTCCATCACTCCTCAGCAGGCCAGGCTTGGTCCTGTAGCACCCCTCCAGCTAGGATGGAGTCCGTCACTCCTCAACAGGCCAGGCTTTGTCGTAGCACCCCTCCATCTAGGATGGAGTCCATCACTCCTCAGCAGGCCAGGCTTGGTCCTGTAGCACCCCTCCAGCTAGGATGGAGTCCATCACTCCTCAGCAGGCCAGGCTTGGTCCTGTAACACCCCTCCAGCTAGGATGGAGTCCGTCACTCCTCAACAGGCCAGGCTTGGTCCTGTAGCACCCCTCCAGCTAGGATGGAGTCCATCACTCCTCAGCAGGCCAGGCTTGGTCCTGTAACACCCCTCCATCTAGGATGGAGTCCATCACTCCTCAGCAGGCCAGGCTTGGTCCTGTAGCACCCCTCCAGCTAGGATGGAGTCCGTCACTCCTCAGCAGGCCAGGCTTGGTCCTGTAGCACCCCTCCAGCTAGGATGGAGTCCATCACTCCTCAGCAGGCCAGGCTTGGTCCTGTAGCACCCCTCCAGCTAGGATGGAGTCCATAACTCCTCAGCAGGCCAGGCTTGGTCCTGTAGCACCCCTCCAGCTAGGATGGAGTCCATCACTCCTCAGCAGGCCAGGCTTGGTCCTGTAGCACCCCTCCATCTAGGATGGAGTCCATCACTCCTCAGCAGGCCAGGCTTGGTCCTGTAGCACCCCTCCAGCTAGGATGGAGTCCATCACTCCTCAGCAGGCCAGGCTTGGTGCTGTAACACCCCTCCATCTAGGATGGAGTCCATCACTCCTCAGCAGGCCAGGCTTGGTCCTGTAGCACCCCTCCAGCTTGGATGGAGTCCATCACTCCTCAGCAGGCCAGGCTTGGTCCTGTAGCACCCCTCCATCTAGGATGGAGTCCATCACTCCTCAGCAGGCCAGGCTTGGTCCTGTAGCACCCCTCCATCTAGGATGGAGTCCATCACTCCTCAGCAGGCCAGGCTTGGTCCTGTAGCACCCCTCCAGCTAGGATGGAGTCCGTCACTCCTCAGCAGGCCAGGCTTGGTCCTGTAGCACCCCTCCAGCTAGGATGGAGTCCAGCACTCCTCAGCAGGCCAGGCTTGGTCCTGTAGCACCCCTCCAGCTAGGATGGAGTCCATCACTCCTCAGCAGGCCAGGCTTGGTCCTGTAGCACCCCTCCAGCTAGGATGGAGTCCGTCACTCCTCAGCAGGCCAGGCTTGGTCCTGTTTGTGGGTGAGTCCCAGAGACTCTGCTGTAGAGCTCATCACTCCCCCTAATTGGGAGGGGCCAGAGAAAATTACTGCTGTAGAGCTCATCACTCCCCCTAACTGGGAGGGGCCAGACACAATTACTCGATGCCGACACATCTTTCTAGGTAATTTACACTCTGAAGCTATGTTGCTCTTGGTGACCTCTGACTGATACATCCTAACATCGTTGGTGCCGACGTGGATAACAATATCCCTGTACTCTCTACACTCACCAGTTTTTGCCTTAGCCAGCACCATCTTCAGATTAGCCTTTACGTCGGTAGCCCTTCCCCCTGGTAAACACTGTATGATCGCTGGATGATTATTTTTAAGTCTAATATTGCGGGAAAATGGAGTCGCCAATGACTAGGTTTTTCAATTTGTCCGAGCTAACCCTGTGCCGTGCTTCAGAACAATGCATGTTTGGTTACCATTAGGGTGCCAATTGGACACATGGACTCCATCAGCTGGAGAAGAGAACACAGACAGGCCAAGTGGCCAGCAGGAAGAGAGGAAGAGAAGACAGGCCCTGATGCTAGCAGTAAGATAAGTAGAGAAGACAGGCCCTGTGGCCCTGTGGCCAGCATGAACAGCAGGATAGATGACAGGCCCTGTGGCCAGCAGGACAATAAGGAGAGAAGACAGGCCCTGTGGCCACCAGGAAGGGAAGTAGTGAAGACATGCCCTGTGGCCAGCAAGAAGAGTAGGAGAGAAGACAGGCCCTGTGGACAGCAGAGGGAAGATTAGGAGAAATGACAGGCCTTGTGGTCAGCATGAAGAGAGTGAGAAAAGACAGGCCTTTTGGCTAGCAGTAAGATAAGTAGAGAAGACTGGCCCTGTGGCCCTGTGGCCAATATGAAGAGTAGGACAGAAGACAGGCCCTGTGGCCAGCAGGAAGAGAAGTAGAGAAGACAGGCCCTGTGGCCAGCAGGAAGAGAAGTAGAGAAGACAGGCCCTGTGGCCAGCAGGAGGAGTGGGAGAGAAGACATGCTCTGTGGCCAGCAAGAAGAGAAGGAGGGAAGACAGACCCTGTGGCCAACTTGAAGAGCAGGACAGATGACAGGCCCTGTGGCCAGCAGGACAATTAGGAGAGAAGACAGGCCCTGTGACCAGCAGGAAGTATATGAGAGAAGACAGGCCCTGTGGCCAGCAGGAGGAGAAAGAGAAGACAAGCCCTGTGGCCAGCTGGAAAAGAAGTAGAGAAGACAGGCCCTGTGGCCAGCTGGAAAAGAAGAAAAGACAGACCTTATGGTCAGCAGGAATAGTAGGAGAGAAGACAGGCCCTGTGGCCAGCTGGAAGAGCAGGACAGATGACAGGCCCTGTAGCCAGCAGGAAGATAAGTAAAGAAGACAGGCCCTGTGGCCAGCAGGAGGAAAAGTAGAGAAGACAGCCCCTTTGGCCAGCATGAAGAGTAGGAGAGAAGATCGGCCCTGGGGCCAGGATGAAGAGTAGGTTAGAAGACAGGCCCTGTGGCCAGCAGGAAGAGTAGAAAAGAAAACAAGCACTGTGGCCAGCAGGAACAGAAGTAGAGAAAACAAGCCCTGTGGCCAGCTGGAAGAGTAGGAAAGAAGACAGGCCCTGTGGCCAGCAGGAAGAGAAGAAAAGAAAACAAGTACTGTGGCCAGCAGGAACAGAAGTAGAGAAAACAAGCCCTGTGGCCAGCTGGAAGAGTAGGAAAGAAGACAGGCCCTGTGGCCAGCAGGAAGAGAAGAAAAGACAGACCTTATGGTCAGCAGGAATACTAGGAGAGAAGACAGGCCCTGTGGCCAGCTGATAGAGAAGGAGAGATGACAGGCCCTGTGGCCAGCAGGGCAATTACGAGAGAAAACAGGCCCTGTGGCCAGCTGGAAGAAAAATAGAGAAGAATGGCCCTGTGGCCAGCAGGAAGAAAAATAGAGAAGACATGCCCTGTGGCCAGCAGGAGGAGAGGGAGAGAAGACAGGCTCTGTGGCCAGCCAGAAGAGTAGTCGTGAAGACAGGCCCTGTGGCCAGCAGGAGGAGAAGTAGAGAAGACAATGGATGAGTCCTAAATCTATTCCATTGTCATACATTAGACCGCGTCACACCTACGCAACGCTCATTCCTCAGCCGATCAGTGCAGGCAGAATCCATCTACCATCTGACATAAAGGCAATGTCACTTTTCCCTATTTGTTTCACTATTTTTGACCATGGCCCACTCCTATTTTGCACCCTATTCCATAGATAGTGCTGTAGTTTTATGGCTCTGCACCATATAAGACAATGTTTCCCAAACCAAGGACTCGGTCCTCAGAACCCCAAGGATTCTGTCCTCAGAACCCCAAGGACTCGGTCCTCAGAACCCCAAGGACTCGGTCCTCAGAACCCCAAGGACTCGGTCCTCAGAACCCCAAGGACTCTGTCCTCAGAACCCCAAGGACTCGGTCCTCAGAACCCCAAGGACTCTGTCCTCAGAACCCCAAGGACTCTGTCCTCAGAACCCCAAGGACTCTGTCCTCAGAACCCCAAGGACTCGGTCCTCAGAACCCCAAGGACTCGGTCCTCAGAACCCCAAGGACTCGGTCCTCAGAACCCCAAGGGGGGCACCTTTTGGTTAGTTTATTATTTGAATCAGCTGTGTAGTGCTAAGGCAAAAATCAAAACGTGCACCCCTTGGGGTCCCGAGGACCGAGTTTGGGAAACCAGAAGATTGATCAACATGCTCTCTAGGGTGTCACTCTACTAAAATACATGGAATGTTTTTAGAAGATCATTTTGTTTGATTTAGAATTTTAAGAACAAAAGAGTAAAACATTATTTGATAAAAAAATATTTTGTGCCTTACTGCTATTAGCCCGTACAAACGCATGAAATAAAAATATTCACTACATGGAACAACAGATAGTCCACCCCAAGGAAATCTAAAGGATGTTTGTTCTGAAGTGTCTCCTATTTCTGAGAGATATTAGAAAGATCAGGAAACACTTGCTTTTTTTGTTCTTACTTGTATTTAACCCCTTATTTTTGGCACTAAACAGTATCCATATATACTTCCATTCATTTCTTCAACTGGTGGTGGTACATTCAGACGAGTCTTGTGAGGCCTGTGGACGTCCTAGAGCAAAACAACAATATGTGCGTGTTCGTGAGAGTCTCATCTTTCCACAGAGGGGTCATATTAGTGTGTAGTCCAAACCGTTCGGACGCTGCAGACAGAAGTTGGCAGATCAGCTGTATCTGACTTCAGACGAGTCCCAAGACGCTTCTTGGGGTCGTAGAGCAACAACAGGTAATCTGACCTTTGACCTATGTATAGGCCTATACTACAGTAAAGCAGTGATTGGTTAGTGATCAGTTAAGCAATTAGTGTTTGCACATGTGAGGAGTGTGTGTGTGTCCTGGTGAATAAGTGTAGCATTTTGATTGGTTGTGTTTGGAAAAAGAAAGCAAGTCACTTCCTGTTAGATTTTTGTGTTTTAGGTAGAGAATTGTGTGTAGTGTTTTGAAAAAAGTGTTTTATGCAATTGACAACTGAGTCAAAGGCTGAGAAATAGCTTATGGTTTTGGAGATTTGGTGTGTAGTTTTGCACTTTGAGTGAGAGGTTTCAAAAATCGTTTGACATGAAAAGATTTTGTGTGTAAGCAGTTGGAATAAACTGTAATGTATTTATGTGGATGAGGTTGGCTTCAACCTCACCAAAACCAGGCGCCGCGGAGGAAATGTAATAGGACAGAGGGCAATTACCAATGTCCCTGGACAGCGTGGGGGTAATATAACTATGTGTGCTGCCATCACTCAAAACGGGGTCCTCCATCTCAATGCCACACTGGGTCCGTACAACACCGGCCATATGCTCACTTTTCTGGATGCAATTTACACAATGCTTGTCCCTGATCCAGATCAGGAGCCTGCTAGATTTGTGGTTATATGGGACAATGTTAGTTTTCACCGGGCTGTTCTGGTCCAAAACTGGTTTGCCACCCCATCCACAATTTGTAGTTTTGTACCTACCCCCATATTCACCTTTTCTAAATCCCATAGAGGAATTATTCTCAGCCTGGCGCTGGAAAGTGTATGATCGCCAACCCTATGCCCGCATGCCGCTTCTCCAGGCAATAGAGGACGCATGTGGGGACATAGAGGTTGCCTCTGTCCAAGGTTGGATACGCCATGCTAGGAGATACTTCCCTCGATGTTTGGCAAGAGAAAACATATCTTGTGATGTGGACGAAGTATTGTGGCCAAACCCAGCCCGGAGAAGAGATGAAGCGTAGCTTAGCACTGGTGACTGACCCCCCCCCCCACCAATTCCTGGACTGCCCCCCCGGGACCCCACACACACAATTGTGTTCCTTACACAATTGTTTACATATGTTTATGGTTTTCTTGCATG
The DNA here is from genome assembly GCA_031479575.1 of Coregonus ussuriensis. Classification (NCBI taxonomy): domain Eukaryota; kingdom Metazoa; phylum Chordata; class Actinopteri; order Salmoniformes; family Salmonidae; genus Coregonus; species Coregonus ussuriensis. The sequence continues at coordinate 49,992,331 of CM062503.1, read as the reverse complement.
CTACTGTATACAACAGTAATGTTTGGCCTAATAAATATTTTCTGTTTCTACATTGCATTGGTGTTTACAGTGTACTTGTTACCCCTCTCAGCAGATTACTTTCACTGTAGAACATTGTATTGAACTGTAGATATAAGCCCATGAAAGACCAAAGAGCTTTAGATTTAGAACAACAGTGATTACATGGTATATCCAAAAATTTACTATTATGAAAGTAGTGTTTGCCATTTGATGCAAATGCTTCATTCTGACATGTGTTTATGGCATTTTGAATGCAGTGTTACATTTTGAAGGAGATGTGAGGCATTTTGCATTTTGTGTGTGCAGTTTTGGGAATTGTGTGTAGAGTTTTGAAAAAAGGAGACATAGTTTTGAAAATGTGTGTAAGCAGTTGGAAAAAACTGTAATACATTTGCAAAATTTTCTAAAAACCTGTTTTTGCTTTGTCATTATAGGGTATTGTGTGTAGATAAGGAAAATAATAAGTCTGTAATGTAAAAAAATGTGGAAATAGTCATGGGGTCTGAATACTTTCCGAATGCACTGTAGATGGTGTTATGGTGTGTGTGTGATGTGTGTGTATGTGTTTGTGCAGTGAGTGTGTGGGTTTGTGCAGTATGTGTTTGTGTTGAGTCGTGTGTGGGTATGTGTGTTGGGGGGGGGGTAACCTGTGTGTGATGTGTGTGTATGTGTGTGTGTGTGTGGGACTCCACCCAGAGGATCCTCCCTACTCCTTGTAATGGCAGTTATGTTGAAGAGAAGGAGAGAAGACCCCATCCCCTCCTCTCTTCTCCAGACCATCTCCGGTGACCTTCTCCCCTACCTCACCTCGCTGATCAACTCATCCTTGACTGCTGGCCATGTCCCTTCCGTCTTCAAGAGAGCGAGAGTTGCACCCCTTCTCAAAAAACCAACACTCGATCCCACTGATGTCAACAACTACAGACCAGTATCCCTTCTTTCTTTTCTTTCCAAAACTATTGAGCGTGCCGTCTTTAGCCAACTCTCTTGCTATCTCTCTCAGAATGACCTTCTTGATCCAAACCAGTCAGGTTTCAGGACTGGTCATTCAACTGAGACTGCTCTTCTCTGTGTCACGGAGGCTCTCCGCACTGCTAAAGCTAACTCTCTCTCCTCTGCTCTTGTCCTTCTAGACCTGTCTGCTGCCTTTGATACAGTGAACCATCAGATCCTCCTCTCCACCCTCTCCGAGCTGGGCATCTCCGGCGCGGCTCACTCCTGGATTGCGTCCTACCTGACCGGTCGCTCCTACCAAGTGGCGTGGCGAGAAGCTGTCTCCGCACCACGTGCTCTCACCACTGGTGTCCCCCAGGGCTCAGTTCTAGGCCCTCTCCTTTTCTCCCTATACACCAAGTCACTTGGCTCTGTCATATCCTCACATGGCCTCTCCTATCATTGCTACGCTGACGATACACAACTAATCTTCTCCTTTCCCCCTTCTGATAACCAGGTGGCGAATCGCATCTCTGCATGTCTGGCCGACATATCAGTATGGATGACGGATCACCACCTCAAGCTGAACCCTGGCAAGACGGAGCTGCTCTTCCTCCCGGGGAAGGACTGCCCGTTCCATGATCTCGCCATCACGGTTGACAACTCCGTTGTGTCCTCCTCCCAGAGTGCGAAGAGCCTTGGCGTGACCCTGGACAACACCCTGTCGTTCTCCGCTAACATCAAGGCGGTGACCCGATCCTGCAGGTTCATGCTCTACAACATTCGGAGAGTACGACCCTGCCTTACACAGGAAGCGGCACAGGTCCTAATCCAGGCACTTGTCATCTCCCGTCTGGATTACTGCAACTCGCTGTTGGCTGGGCTCCCTGCCTGTGCCATTAAACCCCTACAACTCATCCAGAATGCCGCAGCCCGTCTGGTGTTCAACCTTCCCAAGTTCTCTCACGTCACCCCCCTCCTCCGCACACTCCACTGGCTTCCAGTTGAAGCTCGCATCCGTTACAAGACCATGGTGCTTGCCTATGGAGCAGTGAGGGGAACGGCACCTCCATACCTTCAGGCTCTGATCAGTCCCTACACCCAGGCGAGGGCATTGCGTTCATCCACCTCTGGCCTGCTGGCTCCCCTTCCTCTGCGGAAGCATAGTTCCCGCTCAGCCCAGTCAAAGCTGTTCGCTGCTCTTTTTGTTAAGTGGTTATCCCACTGGCTATAGGGTGAATGCACCAATTTGTAGTCACTCTGGATAAGAGCGTCTGCTAAATGACGTAAATGTGCCCTTGAGCAAGGCACTTAACCCTAACTGCTCCTGTAAGTCGCTCTGGATAAGAGCGTCTGCTAAATGACTAAAATGTAAAATGTAAATGTAAGACAGTGAGATTGAAAGAGAAAGAACAGAGAGAGAGAGGGAAAGTGAGGTAGAGAGAGAGAGAGAGAGAGAGAGAGAGAGAGAGAGAGAGAGAGAGAGAGAGAGAGAGAATAACAGAGAGAGAGAGAGAGAGAGAGAGAGAGAGAGAGAGAGAGAGAGAGAGAGAGAGAGAGAGAGAGAGAATAACAGAGAGAGAGAATAACAGAGAGAGAGGGAAAGTGAGGTAGAGAAGAGTTAAATAAAGGGAGAGAGAGGGAGAGATAAAGATCAGAAGAGAGTGAAAGGAGAGGACAGATGGTTATTGTTTACAGTTCCAGGGTCGCGATCTCATGCTGCATGACCCAGTTTATCACACACGCGCACACGCGCACACGCAGACACAAACACACGAATCAATCGAAGCACAAGCCTTGATACTCTCAGATCATATCAGTCACCCTGTCACCCTGTCACCCAGTCACCCAGTCACCCTGTCACCCTGTCACCCTGTCACCCTGTCACCCTGTCACCCTGTCACCCTGTCACCCTGTCACCCAGTCACCCAGTCACCCAGTCACCCTGTCACCCTGTCACCCTGTCACCCTGTCACCCAGTCACCCTGTCACCCTGTCACCCTGTCACCCTGTCACCCTGTCACCCTGTCACCCTGTCACCCTGTCACCAGATAGACCCTTATGTAGGCAATCAGCAGATGCATAATTACAGAGATGGAGCAAAAAACATTACCCTGACTCCAGTTCAGGTTCAGAGACAGAGCTAAAGACCAGCCCAAACACACATTACCCTGACTCCAGTTCAGGTTCCGGGGGAATCATCGTTTATTCATCTCCAAGCAGCATCCCACCTTGTGTGTGTGTGGGGTGGAGTGTGTGTGTGTGTGTGGGGTGGAGTGTGTGTGTGTGTGTGTGTGTGTGGGGTGGAGTGTGTGTGTGTGTGTGTGTGGGGTGGAGTGTGTGTGTGTGTGTGTGGGGTGGAGTGTGTGCAGTGTGATGGACTGGCTGGTTTAAATGTGTATGATGTGAGAATGTATGTGTATATGATCCTTTTAATGGAAGGTGATGCGAAAGAAAAATGTCCATCCTGGATGGACAATAAAGTTATATTCTATTCTGTTCTATTCTATTCTAGATGTATATTGTTGTTTTAATAATTAATGTGTATGTTATTGTTTCAATGAATCATATGTTTTGTAATACAAATCCCATGTGATGCAATACTTTGATCAGTGTTCCAAAAAAGGTTCTAGAAGACTAAATAACTAATGGGACTGTTCTAGATGACACGCTGTCGTACACGTCGATCCAGAGCATCCCAAACATGCTCAATGGGTGACATGTTTGGTGAGTATGCCGGCCTGGAAGAACTGGGAATTGTGTACAGATGGCACAGCAATGGGCCTTAGGATCTCGTCATGGAATTCAAATTGGCATCGATAAAATGCAATTGTGTTCGTTGTCTGTAGCTTATGCCTGGCCATACCATAACCTCACCGCCACCATGGGGCACTCTGTTCACAACGCTGACATCAGCAAACCGCTCGCCCACACGACGCCATACACGTGGTCGGCAGTTGTGAGGCTGGTTGGACGTACTGCGAAATTCTCTGAAACGACGTTTTAGGTGGCTTATGGTAGAGAAATTAACATTCCATTTTCAGGCAACAGCTCTGCTGGACATTCCTGCAGTCAGCATGCCAATTGCACCTTCCCTCAAAACTTGAGATATCTGTGGCATTGTGTTGTTTGACAAAACTGCACATTTAAAAAAATGTGTGCACAACATTTGAGAGAATTAAGCTTTATGAAACATGGGACCAACAATTTACATATTGTGTTTATATTTCTGTTCAGTGCATATACAGTAGAATAGCAAGATACTAATAACACCTCAAATAAATTCTACAGTTCTACAAAGGGAATACTTGCATATGGTTTGTTTGGGTGGAGTAGTGAGGTGTTCAGAGTCACTTTGATACAAGATGAGATTCTTGTTCCGGGACCTTTCACATCTCCTCTTGAGAGTCATCTACTTCTTTGTAGCCAAGCAGTATTGTCTGTGAGATAAACATTTACATTTTAGTCATTTAGCAGACGCTCTTATCCAGAGCGACTTACAGTCAGTGAATACATATTTTTTTTATACTGGCCCCCCGTGGGAAACGAACCCACAACCCTGGCGTTGCAAACGCCATGCTCTACCAACTGAGCTACATCCCTGCCGGCCATTCCCTCCCCTACCCTGGACGACGCTGGGCCAATTGTGCGCCGCCCATGAGTCTCCCGGTCGCGGCCGGCTGCGACAGAGCCTGGATTCGAACCAGGATCTCTAGTGGCATAGTTAGCACTGCGATGCAGTGCCTTAGACCACTGCGCCACATGCTATTAGACATTCATGGGCATTCGTTGTGTACTGTCTGTATTCCTACTGTAGCAGCATGGTGTAGAATATGAGTCATCTCACAGACACACGTTAGCTAGCTAGCCACAACACACAGGTCTAGTTACTCAGACTAATATGAGACATCTCTCAGACACACGTTAGCTAGCTAGCTACAACACACAGGTATAGTTACTCAGGCTAATATGAGACATATCTCAGACACACGTTAGCTAGCTAGCTACAACACACAGGTCTAGTTACTCAGACTAATTTGAGACATCTCTCAGACACACGTTAGCTAGCTAGCTACAACACACAGGTATAGTTACTCAGGCTAATATGAGACATCTCTCAGACACACGTTAGCTAGCTAGCTACAACACACAGGTCTAGTTACTCAGACTAATCTGAGACATCTCTCAGACACACGTTAGCTAGCTAGCTACAACACACAGGTATAGTTACTCAGGCTAATATGAGTCATCTCTCAGACACACGTTAGCTAGCTAGCTAGCTACAACACACAGGTATAGTTACTCAGGCTAATATGAGACATCTCTCAGACACACGTTAGCTAGCTAGCTACAACACACAGGTATAGTTACTCAGGCTAATATGAGACATCTCTCAGACACACGTTAGCTAGCTAGCTACAACACACAGGTCTAGTTACTCAGGCTAATATGAGACATCTCACAGACCCACGTTAGCTAGCTAGCCACAACACACAGGTCTAGTTACTCAGGCTAATATGAGACATCTCTCAGACACACGTTAGCTAGCTAGCTACAACACACAGGTCTAGTTACTCAGGCTAATATGAGACATCTCACAGACCCACGTTAGCTAGCTAGCCACAACACACAGGTCTAGTTACTCAGACTAATATGAGTCATCAAGCCAAAGTCATTCCTTTACTCTCCGCCATCATCATCAAAACATTTCTCCAGTTTTAGGAATCATCGTTGTAGCTAATTATTTTGTAGTCTCAGATAGACGGTGCACGGTAACATAGCTCCTGTGAACCTGTAAACTAGTACCGCCCCCATTTTAAAAAGCCTGCCTTTGAGAGAGGGAACAAGGAAGTATGGTTCCCGTCAGGCTGTAGTCTTTACAACGGCAGGGAAAATGTGTCAACCTAGATATCCTGCAATGTCCTGGCAGATAGGAACGTCATTGAGACAAGTCCGATGGATGTATTGAACAAGGACAACCATATCTACTCACTGCTAGTGGGATTGTGCAATCGGTGAAACACAAAGGCCACAATAAGTGTCTAACGGTGAAGTTTCCCTTTCATTCTGTATAACACCTCTAGCCACCATTAGAGGGGGTGGGTTAAATGCAGAAGACACATTTCATTTGAATGCATTCAGTTGTACAACTGACTAGGCATCCCCGTTTCCCTTACCCTTGCTAAGACTGGCAGACAGGCAGACAGATAGACAGACAGACAGACAGACAGACAGACAGACAGACAGACAGGCAGACAGACTGACAGACAGACAGACAGACAGACAGACAGACAGACAGACAGACTGACAGCCAGACAGACTGACAGCCAGACGGACAGACGGACAGACGGACAGACGGACAGACGGACAGGCGGACAGGCAGGCAGGCAGGCAGGCAGGCAGGCAGGCAGGCAGGCAGGCAGGCAGACAGACAGACAGACAGGCAGACAGGCAGGCAGACAGACAGACAGACAGACAGACAGACAGACTGACAGACTGACAGACAGACAGACAGACAGACAGACAGACAGACAGACAGACAGACAGACAGACAGACAGACAGACAGACAGACAGACAGACAGACAGACAGACAGACAGCCAGCCAGCCAGCCAGCCAGCCAGCCAGCCAGTCAGCTGTGGATGCCGGGTCTAGTTTAGGCCTGGTGGAGGCAGACCTGTGAGAGCATTTCAGCATGGTATAGATAAATGCATGTGGAAACACATTCACTAAACTTGAATATGTAAAATGGTCCTGTTTCTGGTTGTAGTAACTAAACTGGTGTTTAAATGCATGTTTGGCCTCACTGCAGTAAACAATAGGTAACCCCCTGATAAACGACTGGGAATCACTGAGTAAACAAATACTAACACCACACGTTAGGCCAAGGGGACTGCATGGAGAGGAAACTAACCTGACAGTTGCAGTCTGGGAAGTCTTGAAGTCTTGGAGTCTAAATGGCCTCCTATGTGGCTCTTCCCTTGGAATGTAATCTCTGACCAAAGCCTCAAGGCCTCCTGACCCTGTTGGTGAATGGTGGGAAGAACCATGTTACAGAGACTGGACCACATCACTGCATTCCTGGTTAACCACAGTCTAACCACAGAACAACCACAAAATCATATTTATGGTGTGTGGTTCAAACACCACACAGGAACCCCACCACAGCTAACATATGGCAGGACACACACAAACAAACACATAGAACACACACATAATTTCTCTCTCTCTCTCTCTCTCTCTCTCTCTCTCTCTCTCTCTCTCTCTCTCTCTAGTCTCTCTCTCTCTCTCTCTCTCTCTAGTCTCTCTCTCTCTCTCTCTCTCTCTCTAGTCGCTCTCTCTCTCTCTCTCTCTCTCTAGTCTCTCTCTCTCTCTCTCTCTCTCTCTCTCTAACCTCTCTCTCTCTCTCTCTCTCTCTCTCTCCCTCTCTCTCTCTCTCTCTCTCTCTCTCTCTAACCTCTCTCCCTCTAGTCTCTCTCTCTCTCTAGTCTCTCTCTCGCTCTAGTCACTCTCTCTCTCGCTCTAGTCACTCTCTCTCTCTCTCTCTCTCTCTCTCTCTCTCTCTCTCTCTCTCTCTCTCTCTCTCTCTCTCTCTCTCTCTCTCTCTCTCTCTCTCTAGTCCCTCAAATCAATTCTATTCAAAGGGCTTTATTGTCATGGGAAACATATGTTTACGTTGCCAAAGCAAGTGAAATAGATAATAAACAAAAGTGAACAGCAAACATTACACAAAAGTTGCAAAATAATAAAGACATTATGTCTGTATAGAGTGCTGTAACAATGTGCAAATAGTTAAAGTACAAAAGGGATGCTCACTGAGTCTGTACATATTCAAAGCTTTCCTTAAGTTTGGGTCAGTCACAGTGGTCAGGTATTCTGCCACTGTGTACTCTCTGTTTAGGGCCAAATAGCATTCTAGTGTACTCTGTTTTTTTGTTAATTCTTTCCAATGTGTCAAGTAATTATTTAATTTTTTCTCATGATTCGGTTGGGTCTAATTGAGTTGCTGTCCTGGGGCTCTGTGGGGTCTGTTTGTGTTTGTGAACAGAGCCCCAGGACCAGCTTACTCAGGGGACTCTTCTCCAGGTTCATCTCTCTGTAGGTGATGGCTTTGTTGTGGAAGGTTTGGGAATCGCTTCATTTTAAAGAGGTTGTAGATTTTAACGGCTCTTTTCTGGATTTTGATCATTAGCGGGTATCGGCCTAATTCTGCTCTCTGATGGCTTTGTTATCAATTGAATTCAATTCAAGGGGATTTATTGGCATGTGAAACATATGTTTACGTTGCCAAAGCCAGTGAAATGGATAAACAAAAGTGAAATAAACAATAAAATGTGAACAGTAAATATTACACACACGCACACGCACACACACACACACACACACACACACACACACACACACACACACACACACACACACACACACACACACACACACACAGACACACACACACACACACACAGACACACACACACACACACACACACAGACACAGACACACACAGACACACACACACACACACACAGACACACACACACACACACACACACACACACACACACACACACATACACACACACAGACACACACACACACACACACAGACACACATACACACACACACACACACACACACACACACACACACACACACACACACACACACACAGAGGGGAGTCAGTCAGTAAAAGCCAGTGAAATGGATAATCAAAAGTGAAATAAACAATAAAAGTCGTACATGTCAGGTAGGGAGCAAGTGGTGGAGGTTAATGGTTCACTGTCTCAGGCTAAATCAATCAGCTGTGACACTGAGGATAGATGCAGACGTCTGTGTGTGTTTGTCTGTGTGTGTTTGTCTGTGTGTGTGTGTGTGTGTGTGTGTGTGTGTGTGTGTGTGTGTGTGTGTGTGTGTGTGTGTGTGGTGAACTCTGCTCCCAGCTGGATGTGTTTAGGGTGGTTATAATGCAGCAAGGTGTGTGTGAGTGATTCCTGTTTCTTAGAGATTCTGCTGAGCGAATTGCCCGTTGTATTACGCATGTCGTTAATCTCTCTCTTGAATAAGGACACGAAACAAGCTAAAGTTATACCTCTGTATAAGAAGGGGATAAAGTCTGACCCTGGGAATTATAGGCCTGTGTCATGAGCACTCTCTCTCCCTGGTAGCAACATTAATTGCATTCAATTCTCTGCCACTCTGCTCACTCTCTCCCTACTCTGCCTAACGAGCTCCACCTGGCTCCGCCCTGCTCTGCTCTTGTTACCTGGCCAGCTGCACTGCATTTCCCACTCACCATCCTCACCTTGCCTCACTCTGTTCTAATTACTCTGCCAGCTGAACTGCATTTCCCCACTAACCTCTCCCAGTATATCAAGCCCTGTTTTTCAGCCAAGCCCTGTCAGATCGTCTTCAAACCCGGACCAGTAACCTGCCTGTCTGCGCTCTGACTCCTGTTTGTGATACCGATCCTTTCTTGACTGCCTCCTTGTTCTACTGCCCCGTCTATCCCGACCTGCCTTCTGGACCTCGACTACTCTCCGATCTTCAGCCCCTCCGGTAACTCGTTTCTGCCTTCTGTCTCTCACCACGATATTTGCCCAGCCCTGATCTGTACTTCTGCCTGCCATTCATATTGCTGTTGTGTGTGTGTGTTCCCCCAGGTCTCCGACCACCAGATGAGCGTGCCCAGACGCTTCACCACCCTCAGCCCGATACGCCGCTCCATCACTGGGGAACACACACACTAAGCACTTGGACTGGACACCCCCGGACATTTGGTGACCCCCGGAGCACAGGTACCCACAGGAGGACCCTGTAAAACCCCTGACACCCCTGGGACTCCTCTTACCGCCTGAAACCTTCAATAAAGAACTCTGAATTTGAACTTGCGCTCTTGGGTCCTCTTCTGTCCGTGACAGAACGATCTGACCATCATGGACCCAGCGCACTCCCTGACCACGATGGAAGAAGAGCCAGAGATGACTGCCCTACAGCGACTGGAACGCTCTGAGGGAGACATAAATCGGATGGCTGGCGACATCGCTTCCCTTCTCCAGCTATTCAACCAGCAGCAACAACAGTTCCAACTGCAGCAACAACAGCTAGCCCAAGCCCTGCAACTACTCTCTAACCCGGCTACTCCACCTGCACCCCCCCCTGGTCCTTTTGTTCCTGTACCACCGATACTCCTTCATCCCTCCGCTGGAGGTCCCAATGCTGCAGGCCCGGCAGTGCTGCCACCAGATCCCCACGCTCCTGAACCAAAGATTGGGAACCCGGAACGTTTTGATGGCAACCAGAAGCAAGTAAGACCATTCTTGAGCAGCTGCCGAATCCAGTTTGCACTACAGCCCAGGACTTTCTCAACAGAGGGAGCCAAGGTGGGGTATGTCATCACACATCTCACCGGTCGAGCTCGGTTGTGGGGAACGGCGGAATTCGACCGGCAAACCCCAGCCTGTGCCTCCTTCAGTGCCTTTGAGGAGGAGATGTTAAAGGTCTTTGACCTAGGCTCGCCAACAGCCGAAGCGTCACAAGCTCTGCTCACCATCCGTCAGGGCAATCGGACAGTGGCAGACTTCTCCATTGACTTTCGTACCCTGGCCAGTCAAAGCTCGTTTAACCCAGAGGCACTGGTGCAAGCCTTCCTCCATAGCCTGGCGGACTATATCAAAGACGAGCTTGTTTCCCATGACCCGCCCTCAACGCTTGATGCCGCCATTGACCTTGCCGTTCGCATTGACCGCCGTATACAGACCCGGAGGAGGGAGAAGGGCCGTCTCAGTCAACCTGCCATCCGCACTCGGGTCGATACCGCTTCTGTCCAGCCCCTGCCTGTCAAGTCCCATAGCCAACTCAATCAGCCTGAGCCCATGGAGATTGGCCGTGCCTCTCTGACTCCCGAGGAGCGTCGGCGCCGTCTAAGCTCCAACCTTTGCCTCTACTGTGGGGGCGAGAATCACCGTGTCGCTACTTGTCCGGCAAAAGCCGCAGCTCACCAGGTGTAGGGGAGATCCGGGTGAGCTCAACAAGCCTTCAGTCTCCCTCCATCCGAAAGACCCTGCTTCATCTCCGCCTTCAGCTTTCTGACAAGACTCATACATTGGCCGCCCTTGTGGATTCCGGAGCCGAAGCAAACATCATGGACCCTGAGCTTGCACAGCAACTGGGCGTGAACCATCATCAACTGACACAACCCATTCCTGCACGAGCCCTGGATGGACATCATCTTGGCACTGTCACTCATATCTCCGCCCCTGTGACAATCCTGCTGTCAGGAAACCACCAGGAGTCCATCCAGTTTCACCTCCTACACTCACCTGGCCAACCACTCATTCTTGGATACCCGTGGCTCCGTCAGCACAACCCCCACATCGACTGGGAGACAGGAACAGTCCGTGAGTGGGGAAGGAGTTGTCACCAGACCTGTTTAAGGGGGGCCACCCTGCCCGTTCACCGGGAAGGATCTAGCGCTACCTCCGACATATCCAATGTTCCGGCCTGTTACCACAGCCTGAAAGAGGTGTTCAACAAATCCAAGGCGACATCTCTACCCCCACACAGACCCTATGACTGCGCGATTGATCTCCTGCCTGGCACAGCACCTCCCAAGGGTCGTCTGTATTTACTGTCAGCCCCGGAAAGAAAGGCCATGGAGGACTACATTAATGACTCTCTTGCCGCCGGGATAATTAGACCGTCATCTTCCCCCGCAGGAGCGGGATTCTTCTTTGTCGGCAAGAAGGACGGTTCTCTTCGTCCATGCATAGATTACCGGGGTCTGAACGACATCACGGTTAAGAATCGCTACCCACTGCCCTTACTTTCGTCTGCCTTCGAACTGCTGCAGGGAGCCACTGTATTCACAAAGCTGGACCTTCGCAATGCCTACCATCTGGTGCGGATGAGGGAGGGAGACGAATGGAAGACAGCGTTCAACACACCAACCGGCCACTATGAATATCTCGTCATGCCCTTCGGCCTCACCAATGCCCCAGCAGTTTTTCAAGCCCTAGTGAATGATATCCTCAGGGACATGCTAAATACGTTCGTATTTGTGTACCTTGACGATATTTTAATATTCTCAAAGACTCTGTCAGAACACACGCACCACGTCCGGTTGGTCCTGCGCCGCCTGCTGGAGAACTCTCTTTTCGTGAAGGCAGAGAAGTGCGAGTTCCATGCCAAGACCGTTTCATTCCTGGGGTATGTGGTGACCGAGGGCAGCATTCAGATGGATCTCACGAAGGTGTCGGCTGTCACTTCCTGGCCAGTTCCTGAGTCTCGGAAGAAGTTGCAACAGTTCCTGGGCTTTGCCAACTTTTATAGGAGATTCATCAGAAACTATAGCACAGTGGCTGCACCCCTCACGGCGCTAACCAGCACTAAACAACCGTACCAATGGACATCAGCTGCTGATAAGGCCTTCAATATCCTCAAGACATGTTTCACTTCTGCTCCCATCCTCCAGATGCCAGATGCAGCAAGGCAGTTTGTGGTGGAGGTAGATGCTTCGGACGTGGGAGTGGGTGCAGTGCTTTCTCAAAGAGCAGCTGAGGATGGCAAGATGCACCCCTGTGCCTTCTACTCCCGTCGGCTAACCCCTGCCGAATGCAACTACGACATTGGGAACCGCGAGCTGTTGGCTGTCAAGCTCGCCCTTGAAGAATGGCGGCACTGGTTAGAGGGGTCAAAGGAACCATTCGTAGTGTGGACAGACCACAAGAACCTGGAGTATATCCAAACAGCCAGGAGGCTGAACTCCCGTCAACAGCGGTGGTCTCTGTTCTTTACGCGCTTCAATTTCACGCTCTCCTACCGCCCGGGATCTCGCAACATCAAACCTGATGCTCTTTCCCGGATGTTTCAGAAGGACGAGACCACCGCCATGACAGCTCCCATTCTTCCCAGCCACTTGGTCGTAGCGGCCCTCACCTGGGAGATCGAGAAGCAGGTCATGGAGGCTCTTCGGGACCAGCCAGGTCCAAGCACCAGCGCCCCCAACCGTCTGTTTGTTCCAGCAAATCTCAGGTCACCTGTGATTCAGTGGGGGCACGAATCCCGTCTGGCCTGTCATCCCGGCATCACTCGCACCCTTCATCTGGTCCGCCAGCGGTTCTGGTGGCGGGGGATGAGACGGGATGTCCGAGAATTCATCCGAGCTTGTCCCACTTGTAACCGAAACAAGACCCCCAACCAGCCTCCTGCTGGGTTGCTGCAACCCCTACTCATACCCAAGAGGCCCTGGTCCCACGTTTCACTGGACTTTGTTACGGGCCTTCCGCCCTCTGACGGACACACAGTCATCCTTACCATTGTTGACCGCTTTAGTAAGATGACCCACTTCGTGCCCCTTCCCAAACTACCCTCTGCTAAAGAGACCTCCCAGGTGGTCCTGGAACATGTGTTTCGTATCCATGGCCTACCCCAGGATATAGTGTCAGACCGGGGCCCGCAATTCTCAGCAACCTTTTGGAAGGAGTTCTGTCATCTCCTTGGGGCCACCGCCAGCCTATCGTCTGGATTCCACCCGCAGTCAAACGGCCAGACTGAACGCATGAACCAGGAGCTGGAGAAGGCACTGAGGTGTGTGGCTTCCCAAAATCCCCGGGCCTGGGCTCAACACCTGCTCTGGGTGGAATATGCCCATAATTCACTCACCAGTTCCTCCACCGGGCTCTCCCCCTTTCAGTGTGTCTACGGGTATCAACCTCCACTGTTTGCCAGCCAGGAGGCGGATGCCACCTGTCCGTCTGCTCTTGCGTATGCCCGCCGCTGCCGCCGCACTTGGGCCCAGGCTCGCACTGTGCTCCTGAAGTCTGGAACCAGCTACGCCGTCGGTGCCAACCGACGGAGGACCCCAGCACCTACTTACCGGGTTGGTCAGAAGGTCTGGCTGTCTGCCCGGGATCTGCCGCTGCGGGTTGTATCACGAAAGCTGGCCCCTCGCTTCATTGGTCCTTTTCCTGTGCAGAAAGTCATCAGTCCAACGGCGGTCCGACTTCAGTTGCCCGCTTCCATGCGGGTCCACCCCACCTTCCACGTCTCCAAGGTCAAGCCGGTCCATGAAAGTCCCCTGGTCCCTGCAGCTCCGGCGCCACCTCCTCCGCGCCTCGTAGATGGCGGTCCTGTCTTCACCGTCCGGCGGCTGCTCCGCTCTAGGCGAAGGGGTAGGGGTCTCCAGTACCTCGTTGATTGGGAGGGATATGGTCCAGAGGAGAGGACCTGGATCCCGGCCAGGAGGATAGTGGACCGGACCCTTATCACTGACTTCCACCGACTACATCCTGATCAGCCTGCAATCCGTAGGGGCCGTCCAAGAGGGGTTCCTAGCCGTCCTGCCCGCCCTGCTTCCTGTCCTGTGCCTGACCCTGCTCCTGTCTCAGTGCCTGTCCTGTCTCCCGACCGTGACCCTCCAGCTCCTTCTGAGGATGAGGAGATTCACTCGGACCGCTCGGAGGAGTTCTGACCCGCCGCCTGCTCCCCTCCACCCTCCCGGCATGATGTTGTTCTTGGGACTTCTGGGGCCGTCCCTTGGAGGGGGGGTCCTGTCATGAGCACTCTCTCTCCCTGGTAGCAACATTAATTGCATTCAATTCTCTGCCACTCTGCTCACTCTCTCCCTACTCTGCCTAACGAGCTCCACCTGGCTCCGCCCTGCTCTGCTCTTGTTACCTGGCCAGCTGCACTGCATTTCCCACTCACCATCCTCACCTTGCCTCACTCTGTTCTAATTACTCTGCCAGCTGAACTGCATTTCCCCACTAACCTCTCCCAGTATATCAAGCCCTGTTTTTCAGCCAAGCCCTGTCAGATCGTCTTCAAACCCGGACCAGTAACCTGCCTGTCTGCGCTCTGACTCCTGTTTGTGATACCGATCCTTTCTTGACTGCCTCCTTGTTCTACTGCCCCGTCTATCCCGACCTGCCTTCTGGACCTCGACTACTCTCCGATCTTCAGCCCCTCCGGTAACTCGTTTCTGCCTTCTGTCTCTCACCACGATATTTGCCCAGCCCTGATCTGTACTTCTGCCTGCCATTCATATTGCTGTTGTGTGTGTGTGTTCCCCCAGGTCTCCGACCACCAGATGAGCGTGCCCAGACGCTTCACCACCCTCAGCCCGATACGCCGCTCCATCACTGGGGAACACACACACTAAGCACTTGGACTGGACACCCCCGGACATTTGGTGACCCCCGGAGCACAGGTACCCACAGGAGGACCCTGTAAAACCCCTGACACCCCTGGGACTCCTCTTACCGCCTGAAACCTTCAATAAAGAACTCTGAATTTGAACTTGCGCTCTTGGGTCCTCTTCTGTCCGTGACAGCCTGCATCTATCCTCAGTGTCACATCCAAGATCCTGGAGAGATTTGTTC